>VZTY01017654.1:0-60436 GCA_013400935.1 Turnix velox
TGATTCTATGATTTTTAGTTAAATAAGTGATGAGTGACTTCATATAGACCAAGGAGCTCTTTTAAACAAAAAAATTCGCAGATTTCTCCTTTCAGTTAAGAAGTCAGTCTGATTTCTGAAATCTCTATATGAATCTCCAATTACAATTTGCACATTTGCTATTAAACAATAGTGGGTTAAAAAAAAGAGTTTCAGTTGTAAACTAAGGGTTTAGTGATCAAAAGATTAAAAATAAATAGTTAGAAATATTTTTAATATATATTCTGTATTACACTTTCTTTACTATTTTGTCTGCTGAGGCTATTATTAAAATATTACAGCAATATGATGTTGAAAGGCTTGCATGTGTCCTCCCCCCTACTGATGAGCTGATCTTGAACAGTCGTTTGAATTCTGAGCAAGAGGTCCTTTTATTGTTTTTGTTCTTTCAAATGATCAGAAATCTTCTGAGGAGTGAACTGGTATCTGTGGAAGTCATCTGACTTCTAAATAGCTTGCAGGTTAAAGGAGTCACTTGGACAATACAATGCAAATATAAAAGGTTGACATAAAACCCACGACTTCAGTCAACTAGAAAATAATACTATAACTGGGATATGTTTTTGAAGTTGCTGTTTAGCTTCATATAGGGGAGAAAATCTCCTGTAGCTCAGATGGGCTTATTTGAAACCAAAGCTTTTGATGTTATAATGTGCAGTCTAAATTCATTAATCCCTGTGTTAAAAAAAAAAAAAAGTCTCTTAAACGAGTAATAAACATAATAATGAAAATAACTGCCAGGAAGAACACGAGTTACATCACACTTAGTGTTCCAACTGAAGATGAAAATGAACTTTGGAAACACAGGTTACGCTAAATGAATTTAATTTGTGTTTTGATACAGAATGCTTAAACATGTTGTTATTTCTGGCACCAGGGCTGATAGCTATTAAATGAGAACATCTAAGAACATCAAAGGAACTGGACCTTTTATACTCTTCAGCACCCCCTTGGAGATGTTTATCTGGGCTGTTATCTGGATCCCATACAAGCATCGAACAATGTGCCAGTCTCACCAAGTTGCTCTCTTTTCCCAAAAGTTCTGACACGTGCATTTCCTGCACAAATGTTCCATATTTCAGAGTTCACTAGAAGTGCACAAATAAAAGTAGTTTGTACTAGCAGACTTGACTGTAGAAACTTGTAGTTTTTCTTTTATAAAGTATTTGAAATAGAAAAGAAAACTTCCTTCTGTTTGACTCAAACTAAGTTTCCAGATGTCAGGGTCAAAGGTTGGAGATAAAAGTATCAGGTTTTGGCCTACTCTAGCTAGACTCCAGGCCCAAATGTGTGAGATCTTCCCTAGAGGGGGTTCCTTTTGTACTGGTTTAGTTTTCCTCTTTAGCCTCTCCCAGTAAGAGGTCCCATTCCATGCTGCTGAATTATGATACTTCATCTCAATCATTAAGACACTTAAAACTTGTATTTACTGTTCAACACTTGGCTGCATGTCAAACCTTTAGAATATCTATGTTTAAAACTTTTCCATATTTGAAGGCTATTAATTCTTTCCTTCTTGGGGTTTTCATGGCTGTGCATGGGTCCTCTTGACTGACATTACAAGATTCCTGCTCCAACTATGCAAACAGTGTGTAGTAAAACAAGAAAGAGGCCTTACAATTTACACAGAGCCTCAGAAGATGTATAAAGACTGGAAGACGTTAGCTCTGCTCTCCTCTTAGCATGTTTACAGGCTCTTTGGTTTATTTAAATTTTTTCAGCAGGTGAATAATTACCTGAGCGAAAGAAATTAAATTGGTGCATGAATGAACAGGAGATCCTGGAAATTGGCAAAGTCAAATATTTATTAGTGTAAATGTTAGGTCTTAAATAATAAAATGAAGATTTTGAGGAACAATAGTAGGTGTTGAGATTCAGGTCTAACCTGTCACCAGCTACATGGTGTGTACTTTGGCTAAACCCTGAAGGTGTGAAGGTGCAGAGAAGCACCCTTCTGGTCACAGAAGGACTGTAAAGCCAAGAGATCCAGGAGGTGTTATTCCTACAGTTCTCCATGGGGAAAAAAGATACTGCTTGGTTATGGATGCTTACATCTCCACTCGTTCTTCTCCTCTGCATTTCCTTAGCCATCTGCATTCCCATGTGGTACACAAATGTGCATGATCCTCACGCCTTCCCCAGCGGTGGTCTCTCCTGTCTCCTCACATGGAAACATGCCAATTCATCTGCTTTTGGCAAAGAAGGCAAAAACAGAACCTAGGAGGTGACCAGCACTCTGGCAGTCAGTATGTCTGATTCCTTAAAGGAATCAAGACTTGATGCGGCTGCAGAGCTGTGTTTTTGGTCCCATGACCTTGTTGAATCGCTGCAGTGCACTAAGCAAGAAACAAAAGTAGATCCTTCTCAGGTACTAGAGGAATAGCTATTAAAACCACCAAGGATAATTGAACTGGCGCTTGCAGATGAATACCTAAGGTGAAGAAGTAAGGTCACATGATGTAACCTAGAGTCATTATTTACACTTGAAGAAAAATTAACCTCCATATGCCAATTTCTACCTTAGAGCAGGAGACCACTTCAGGATATCACTAAAGCAGAGGCAGAAAACTCCTTTTAAGTTGCTGGATTTATTCCCTTTCCAATATTTGGTTTTCCCTGTGTGTACTGTGTGATGCTTTGTACTGACTGCTTTTAAACAATTCAGACAGTAGGAACTTGACTACTTCCCTTGGATAGTAATGTTTGGAACATTGATAGTGGTTTGAAACGTTGCTTGCTTTTTCTTTTTCTGTGACAGAAAATTAAGGGAAGTCAGATGCTTTGCTATGTTTGGAAGTCCCCGGAGGAATGAGTCCATAGGAGTGTCTGCAAGCTATAATGTTGTGAAAAAAAGATCTCTCTTTAAGCTGTCAAAGAGTTCCTTGCATGAGGACAGGGGCACAGAAAACCAAATGAATAGTGAAATCAGTGGAGGAAATGGCTGCTGGCAGGAGAGAAACATTGGGGGAAAACTTCACAAATGGCAGGAGTAGTCTGTGTTCAGAGCAGTAATCGCTGTCAAGTTGAGGCACTTGTAGGAATAGGACTTCCTGTAGATAAGGGACTGTCACAGTGGGACTATGATAAAGATGAGCTCAAAGAGACAAGAAAAGGCCAGACATATAGGAATGAGAAAAATTTCCATAGTAAAATCCTGGGGTCAGGATGTGCTGGAGTCTTGCTGGTAGTAAAGCAGCAGTAGTTGTGGGCTGGGGCGGAAGAGAAAGTCTGGGCTGGATGAGACACAGGTGAGGAAGAAAGTTACACAGTGAGGCAGAGCAACATTTAGTATACTGTACATGCATTAAGACTGGTAAACAGGATTATTATAAATAATTATCTTGGTGTTGCTAAAACAGGAAGAAGAGGATTCTGTCTGGCTGGCTCTACTGCAAATGCACAAATTGTTCCTGTGTATTATGTAGCATCAACTAGCATTATGCTAGTGTTAATTCTCATGTAGAACCCCACATTTTAGTAATTTTGGAGCTACTATTTTATACTTTGCTGCTTAGTTTTTTTATTCTGGTGCTTTTTGCTTTGGATCAGTTGTCTGCTGGTTCATTTGGCTTTGAAGTGAGAACCTGTGCTAAATGATTACATTTGTTTACTTGTGATCCTTGAACTGAATTTTGTCTCTATTCATTTAGTCCTGTTGCTCTGGCTTATTTTATTCCCTATCCCTTCTAAAATTATACAACTTTCTATCAGATATTTATGCTTCTCAACAAATTATAGGGTGATTCTTTTGGATAAAATGCTGCTTGGACTTTTTCAAGCCCCTGAACTCAGCTCCAGTGAAAGCTTTGAGAAGTTGAGGATGTTCAGAATCTGAGGCACAGTCCCTCCCAGACCTTGGCTAAAAGAGCAGTTCAGCACAACGCTGCCACTGCTGTCATTTCAACAAGTTAAACCATGTCTTTTGCGTTTCCAGTTAATGAGGTCAAAATCATATATGCTTCCTGGAGCCTTTGAAAATGTTAGCTCTCAATTCTTTACAAGGCTCATGTGACTTAAAATATTTTGAAATGCAGTATCTATTTTGTTATTAGGATTCATAAACAATATTCCTCTACAGAGTTTCCTGTTCTAAGGTCTGCTTTCAGTCTGTTACTGTATGTACCTGCTAGGGGTTATGTTCTTCTCATGCATTATCATTAGGACAGAGATTTCAAAGCAAGCAGCCTCTGACACCTACCTGACAATGCAGAGAAGATGAACGAAAACTCACATTTAGAGTGAAAAACTGAATTGTTTGGGAATTGACAGTGCAAAAAGGCATGTGACAGGTCAAAGAGAAGCTGTGGTTATATGTAAGGAAGGATTTTGCTGGGCAGCTTGACAGGATCATACGAGTAGATGGGTCAGGGGCAGTGAAATACCACGATGAAAAACCAAAGCCTTAACTGCAGAATCACGGCTAATGCTGCTCTGGGATAAAGCAAGGAGAGTGAGGGAGAAAGCGAGAGTGATGTGAGCTGAGTGCTGGCAAGGAAGAGCTTGGATCTGTGAACAAAGAAACCACTTGCTGTTTGATTCCTGCTCGACTTCTCTCTGATTGTGTCAGAGAATGGAGGTGATGTGATCTACCTCACAGTCTTAGGTTTGCATTTGGTGTTTTCCACAGTTACATTTCAAAAACCTGGCTTCAAGTGAGGTGTTCTGTTCATTTTTTTCTAACTCAATCTGCATATCACAGAGAAAATGTGTATTATTGTTTCCCCTTCTCTCCTCCTCTTTTTGACTCCACTGCTTCTAGTGGAAGTTGAGTCTGTAAAACTTTAAAGGAACTGTGCTAGAGTCAAATCCCAATAAAAAGACAAAATACTTCAGTAATTGATATCACTAAATTAATAGTGGGGATTAATAATTCATCTTAGAAGTGTATGTACATTTGTTTGTGATAATAACTTTTTTTTCTTTAAAGTGCCGTTAAAGAATTGAAGCAGTAAACTTCCCTGGAACAGCAACATATTCTTTGACCAGAAGAACTGTAATGGGGTAATGCACTTTCTCTTCCTTTCTTTCCTCTCTTACAGATATTTTAAGTAGTTTTAAAGTACATTAAATAAAATTAAATATAGTGCCTATAGGAGAGCCAGTGAATACTTTAAAAGAAAACATGTTTCATGTTTGATCATCTTAAATAGAATGTAGCAGAGGGTATGCTCAGCAAAGTCTTTCTGCAGATTTGTTTTTGTTTTTAAAGCCACATTTTTTCTGTTTTATTGTTCAAATAAAAAAGAACAGAGTGTTCCAGATTTCGAAACGGATCATGAGGTCACCTGAAACAACAAAAAGAAGCCCCACCCCAAACTGCCTCTCGAATCTTAACAAGATGGAAAAAATTAATTATATTTGAGAGATTATGACCATGCTGATTGTGTGTCATAATGGTGCTATAATTGAACAGGAGCATTTATGTGATTGTGTTTCAAGAGGTTTTAGAGAGTTTATCCCGACATCTGAAATGTATTATTTAGGGTAATTTGTCATTTATATCTGAATTCTGACTGTAGTTTTGCTGTTATGGCTTTGGAATAATACACTTACTGACTATAATCTGAGTTTTAGTGTCTTGGAAATTAATTGTAATTGTGGAAGGACTCTGGAAATGGGCAGAAGTTTGTCACTGACAGCAAATCCTGTTTGCCATTGGCGTATAGTACACTAATGGGGTTATTTACCTTGTTGTTGTCATTGGACTGATTTTATAAGAAACTCTGAAGGGTATTGTCTTTCAGTTCCTTATCTGACAAATTCGGTTCTTCCACACTTGCCCTTGTGCTCAGGACAAATAGGAAATAGCACCAACATAAATGGAAAAGAACATGGAGCCAACAGGAACAAAAGTAGATCCATCAGTAGCTTTTCTATGATTTAGGATCCAGCAGTACTGTGTCAGTGAGACAAAATACATACCTACATTATAAATTATTTATCAGAATTGTACTCTAAGCATAAAATGAAGGACTGAAAAAATTGCTTAGACTTTCTGCATAACCATGGCCAAGATTTTGCCCAGCTTTCTCCATTTGACACACACTGGGTTTTGTTGAACTGCGTGTGAAGACACCCATATTTGATTAATAGACTTAAGTGGCTAGGGAATGCTTAACTTTTTAAATAAAGAGTGCTTTTGTAGCTTCTGCTATTCAGTAACTTATCAAATAACTGATGCTGCTCTGTCTACAAACTTCACTTCCTAAAATCCTGTCTCACTTCCAGTGAAGATCAGCCATGACACCCCTGGGTTGGAGATGTCACCTTGTGATCCTGACATATATTAATCATCTTTTCATCTGCTTTAGTCTCTCACCAGTGGCAGGCTTTCCAACCCTCATTTTCAAAGTTTAACTATTTGCTGGGACCTTATCCCCAATGCACTGCTCTCACCCCCTCACCTCCGTACATGTTGTCAGTAAAATCTATCCCTTAAGTACACATATGTGTATCTATTTCAGAAAATCAAATTAATTTTAAAGTAATTATCATAAGTTAGATAGCCAATCTAAGAAACACAGTAAAAGTGCATATGTATTTTTTTTTTGCATCTTAAGTATTTTTAGTAGAAAATTGAACTAAGCCATGTCCCTTAACACTTTTCTGCTTAACAATATAATGTGATTATCAATATATGTAAAGTCAATGGGTGACTTTAGGCTGGTATAAATGGGTACTTTCCAGTTAGAGCTGTATAATAATTATTTCAATAATTTACATATTTTCTCCTGACATTTAGTAATTTTAAATGTAGCCTTTAACTGAATTTTTAAATTAGTATGGGTTATACTTTAATTTCCTCATAGTTTCTGAGTGATCCTGTTTTATTAATTCTTTTTTAACACCGAGTTATTTACTGTTTATTTCTGTAATTTTCACTGGATATTATTATTATTCCTTTCTCATTTGCAGCATCTAACTGATTCTGCTGATATAATAAAGAAGCAAAAAGAAAATTAAATTGCTGCCCATTTCAGACAAATGCTCTTACAAATTACTTCACAGCTAAAAGAGATATGGAGCAAAAAGTTATTGTGAAAACAAAACATACTACATTTTTATAATAAGTAAAGTCTACAAGTTACACAAGAAAACAAAACACTATAGCTGTAGTTTTACAATTTATAAATGTTGAATCAAATTAATCATCCAGTGGCTTAAATCTTAAATGTTTTTTTAAACTCTTTATAAAAGTTTCTCCATTTTTAAGCCATGCTTACAATTTACTACCATCTGCTTGAGTGTAAAAATAATAGAAAGAAGATATAAAGGAAAAAAAGTAGTATGAGGAGCTTTTGTGTCTAAATGTGTGCCAGTGTCAATGAGTCTGGAAATGCAGTTGTAGTTGAAAAACCTTGCAATTCATAATATGTACTTATTATACAAGTAATACATGTAAAACACTTCAAATTCTGTATGTCCTTGTGCAGTACCAAAAAAAAAATTGTAGACAGGCTGGACACCCAAAAATGTAATGTACAGTAATTGAAATAATGATTTAATCACTGTGATGCTGCTTGCATTTAACATGTGCAATACTAGCAACAGATTGTGGTCTGAGAATAACAACTTTCTCTTTATGCTGTGTAAGGGGCATGGATGGTTTACATGGGGAAGGTTCATAAGGAATGGGACAAAGAGGACCTGGCCTGTGGATGTTTTGGTGCTTATTCTGTATTGCAAATACTGGATTTTGAGTGATAAGTTTGTGATTCAGATTAGTCTCATCCTTTACAGTTAGTTGCTGCTGTCCTGCTCTAAGTATTGGACTGCTGGCCTGGAGGATGCCCTCTGTTTGTAGCTGCTACTGTCAACGCACACCACCTTCTAAAGATAATGTATGAGTACCTATAAAAACAGAGCAGTAAAGCAGTATCCAGGAGTGCACTGCTAGCTTGTTGTCTCCTCTACTTGCATAGGGTTTTGAAGTTTTTAAATGATAATAAAAGAGAAAATTACTCCATCTGTTAAGAGAAATGTTTACTCTTCTGTACTAGGAAGCTTGCATCTCTCTGCAGCTTATTGTCAGTTTTACGTTGTCAGTTTTACATCAAGCAGCAGGAAAAAGAAAGCATAAAAATCAGAATGAGCTGAAAAATACCTTTCAAGCTGATTTACGGAATACGATGTATTACTGAAAAAGATCAACTTCCTTTGATGTTATCCAACCCACCACACTATGCATAGTTTATGGATATGAGAGGTAGGTGATTCTTAGAAAAATGCATGCTCTCCAAACAATAACAATTTGAGCAGATTAATTCCAAACCTGTTAAAAGTTAGTCTCTGTTATTGTGTTATAATACTGGTAGAAAAATATGAAGGAAAGCAAGTGGTTTAGGAACTGTCTGAATTTTGTGCTTTGGATTTTAGACTGACAGTGCCGCTGAAATTGAGATAAAGCAGATTTAGCAGAAGAGCTAAAAAAAATGCCCTTGAAAATAAGGTGAGGTCAAAGACCTGCACACTTGAATTCTGCAGGAGGGCCCCAGCTAGATGCTCAGTTTTCCTGCAACATAACAAATCCCTGTTATTTGCAAGGAATCAAGAGCATACAGAAGAGCAATCTTCTGCTCCCTTGTTGCTTTCCTTTTTCCCTGTGCCTTTTTGGACCACGTGGTTTCCCTTTAGAAAAAAAAAATAGCAGATGGGAAATTTTAAGTAGCCATCCTTCCTTTAGGATGAGGCTCACCTCTTCCCCTCCTGTTCTGTGTCCTGCCATCCTTCAAAGTGAAGGAGTGGTGTCTCTGAAGTCTTTGTCATTTAGCTGCTGTGGGAATTGAATTCGTTTTGCCTGTTGTAGACAGCCTTTCTCACTGCAGTAGCTAAAACCTCCTAATTGTTAGGGTCTGTTCCCAGCCCATTGTGCCTGGGGAAGGGCTGAGACTCGGTCTGACTGTAAGAAGTTGTCTGAACTGTGGGACATAAGTACACACCTAGTTTTGGAACCTGCAGCCAGAGTGGAGAGAGTCTTGCTGATCAGAAGACTGGCTGCTCGGGGAGAATTAGGTGACCTGGAGGTCAGGCATCATCATCCAGCAACTGAGATTTCTGCCTCTTATGCTTTCCATAAAAGTACATAAGAAGACTTTGACATGTGTATGTGGATAATCACTTAGTTCTAAACAATTGGAGTGACTAGAGTACTTCAATAGGCTTTATTACTTCACCAGCCATTATTACTTCACCACAGAAGACAATGTATCTGTCCTCCAGACCCTGTGTAAACACAGTGGATCTGTCAACTTAAGAAAATTAGATTGATTCCCAAGTTTTTGAGGGAACTTTCAGCTGCTGCTGTGCTTATATACAGTAGCATGTTTAGCTGGTCCAGTAGTGCATCCTTTAATCTATGGATCCTAAGGCAAAGCACTGATCTGCTCAGGGCTAAGGTTAAGTTTTGAGGTCTGGGAAACTTGCAGACAAATAATGTCTGTGCTTACAGGGACTGGGAGAAGTTTTCTGGGCTGCACTTCAAAGATGAGCCAAGGAGTGCATAGGAGTATTCACTTTCCCCCTTATAGCAATATAATGCCATTTGATAAGACTTAATGTATTCTGCTGGTCTCTGTTATTCCAGAAAGTTCTGGTTTCTGTATGTCTTATATATGACACTTCTTTATGTACTGGAGACAGAGCTATGTTTAGGCAGTGGAACTGAGTCCTAAGTAACCTACTAAAGGTGCACTCAAAAATCCACGTGCTGGAGACAAGCCTTAGGTGTACTTTCTCTAAAGCCCAACTTAATTTAAACTCTAACAATGAATTAGCTTGTCTATAACACCTTGCCTAGAGTTTGTTGTGCAAATGTGAGGCTTTCATTTTACTGATGCTTCACTGCAAAATAGCAGAATCTTCCTGCTGTGATCTTTGAAGTCTTGCTCTTGTCCACAGCTTTTCATTTCAAATGTTTGGTTGTCTTTCACAGAAGATGTGCAGACTGTAGCCAGAAACAGCAAAAGTCCTAAGAAAGATGCAACTGAACTGATTAATATTTTCTTTTATTATCTCTGTTCTGTTAAATTTCATGTATCAGGTCAATACTGCTAAACAGTTGCTACTCAAAAGTAGATTTAATCCTACAGATATTGATAAAATTAGTTTCGCTACTGCTGACTTTGGATTTCATATAGGCATTGTGTTTGCTGGATAATGCTGTAATACAGAGCATCCTCCAGGGCAAAGGATCCTCTCCTGTTTGCAACTGTGTGAACAGTACCAGGGGTCTGATCAGTATCCTCCTTTCTTATCAACATTAAAAAAATGAATCTGTTTTGAGGGAGTTTCATAATGTCTAGTTTTTCGTAGATTTATGCTATAAGCTGCTAATGCAGCATTTCAAGGCTTCATTGTGTGCAGCACCAGAAGTGAGCAATGTACTCTGACTGATACTTGAAAAATAAAAAAAAAGTCTTTCTTGGATTTGGTTGGTTGTTAGTTTATTGGAGGAGTTTTTTTGTGAGACATTTCTAGACATTTGGAAACTTGAGAGGTGCCTGAAATCCAATTGGATATAAGACAAATTACTGAGTTCTCAGCATTAGTCCTGTCTCAGGTTAGTTTATTATATTTGAAATTTAGAATTTAAACAATACATTATCATATTTTGATGATTCCCACAGAAGAATGAAAATAAAAAGTGCTTAAAAACAAACATATACTTAAATTTTGGCAGGTAAGTCCTTCTTAGTTAACACTTCACAGAAATTAGTTGTAAGAACTTGACAACAGCATACATTTTTCATAAATCTGATTCTTGTGTTCTCAGGCAATACATAAGGAAAGAACAGCAAAAAGGAGTATGACAAAAATGACATCTTGGCAAATTCACTGAACTTATCTGAAATACCAACAAAGCATATAACTTTGGGTCATTCTGTACTACTTTTTCTCTTTATCCTTAGACAATGTGACTTTTTCTTTTTTCTTTTCAACACATTAATAAGGTAGCCCATACAACCTGCCAACTAAACTTGTTGGAATTCCTATTACCATGATAAAAATTTTTTCTGACCCTGAAATGAGCCCTGAATTCTTTTCAGTTATCAGAAATACTGGTAATAGTGTTCTGACATCCCTCCTTTGAATTGTAGTACTAGCTGCTACTGTTTTATTTTATGTTATTAAATTCAGGGTGTTTTGGTCCTCATTTTTAGGGCCTTACTACTGGTTCCTCTGTGGATGGTAACTTAGATCCCTTTTGTATGTCATGAAGGTGTCCCTATGATGTAATTAATGCACTTTGTTTTCCTGTGGTCTTATTTTTAAGTGAGCCCAAATGGCTGTAATGGTACAATGATCTCAGCTCTTGTGTGGCTGTCCAATGTGTAATGCTGCAATTCAGATTATCTGCTGAAAACATGTCCTTATTCTACCCAGGGTAAAGACACTGCTCTTAGTAGTTTGTGCTCTGCTGAAATGGCTACAAAAATAGCAAGGAATCCGGGATGTGGGAGTGACCAAGAACTGATAGTTGACTCCTAAGGGATCCCATTTAACAGGGATGAATAAGGGAAAAGACAGTTACCTTAATGGGTGCAGAACTTTGCGTCATGTCACAGAACACACCTATGGTTGTACAGCTAAGCATTCAGAAGGATTATGATGCAGCAGCCATGAGGAAGGTATCCTCACTTTTCAGTCTGGATGTGTCTTTACATCAACACCCTCCATTTTATAAAAATGGCCGGATGTGGATTTTGGGTGCTTATTCTATGAAAGACATTAAACAGCTGTGATAAAAACTTCTGGATCTTATCAGTTCCTCTTATGCAGCCTTAAAATACTGTGTATCAGAAAATGGTTTCCACTGATCTGTTTTGTTTAATATCAGTTTTTGCTGAGCTCATCCCGTCTGTGCCCAACTTTTTGTTGCAGAGAATTTACATGATGTGTAGGCACTTCAAAAATAAAATCTAAATTTGGGTTGGTTTTGTTTTATTTAAAAGCTATTTCAGATTGCCCAGGCATATTTTTGTCCCATATCACCAGCAGGACTCTTAAGCTCAGAATATATTATTGTTTTCTTGATGTGTTATGTGTTATCCGACATCTGCTTTCTTTGTCATGCCAAATCCTCCAAACAATATTTTGAAAAACCTGAAAGATATTTTAAGTAGTAAACATCTTCTGGCAACAATACTTAATTTCATCACTACTCTTAAAAATTTTGTCTACATTTTAATTGCTTCTGAATTTCCATACGGTCTCTCTGTTGATATTTAGGTTATTTTTTTTCCTTTTTACTATGCACCTCATGCAGCCAATGCCATAACTTCCAGAAAGATAGTTATAAAAAGGTAATAATCTTTGTGATTTGCTTTCCCTTATTCCCTTCGGGCCAACCTTCTGAACAGAAGAAAAGCTAAATTGTTGATGCATGAGAAAACAAATACAGTGCATTTATATGTACTGTAGTAGCTTGAGATTTTCTCTATAGAACTCCTTGAAAAACAGTATTTCATAGTTATCCTAATTACATGGTTGCTGTCTAACCAGCAAAAGAAGAGTTCAACAAAATAAGCTTTATCAATTCTCTAAAGGCTGCATCGGGCTTCGGTATTATTTTTTCTAGTATTGACCAGAACCTGGGACTGAAGGTTATCTAGAGACAAAAATAGACTCTGAATTTCCTGCAGGAATAAGCTTTGTTATGTTTTTGCTAAAACTTCAAGGAGGCAGCCTGAATTTCTGTCCAGGACCTCCATTTTGCATTCATAAACTGGGTTAGTCACTGGATCTGGAATGTATTGATACCATGTCAAATTTACCAGGCATCATTGTCCATGTGTTTATTTCAGTGTTAAAAGAATGCCATCTCCTACCGATTTTTGCTTTGAAATACTGAGCCTGCAGGAATGCCCAAGATAGAAGGAGTTGGTTTTTTGCCTTTTGGTAGCTTGTTTACTTCCTACTGAAGGACTTATATGTGTTTAAGGCTCACAGGTGGAGCTGTAGGCCACTGAGGAACAGGATAAGTGCCCTTCTCACACTAGGGCAGGAGAATACATACCTTTTGAATGAATGACCCATTTCAGCACACTTACTGACTGGTAAGAAATCAGAAATTAAAATTTTGGATGTAGATCTTTGGGTCAGAAGGAAGAGACTTGTGCCTGTGGTTTAGTTCAAGCACAAGCTGTGGAGATGTAAGAGACAAGTATGAGCTGTAAACTCAGTCTCTCAGCTGAGCACTCTAGTGTGGCCTTAATACCACGCTACTTCTGCTTTCAGATTGTTCAGGCCCTGCTCTTCTCCAAATACACCTCAGAGACTTAACTTGTAGTCTGAGGGGAACCCAAAAGTTAAATTTTCACATTTTTCCTTTCAAGTACCCAAGAATTCAAAGAACTCCAGAATCCAGACAGTTCACAGGTTTCTTCCAGAACATAATTTTTCATTTCTTTGGATTTCTTTATCACTCTATCAAAAAATAGCCAGGGAGCAGGGGAGAATAGGGAAGTAAGAATTTTGGGAAGGAGTAATGTAACTCATGTAACTCATGTAAAACATATAGATTAATATCTGTAAAGCTAGACTTTACCCTGACTCGAGGTGCATGATTTCTGAGCCAATGGACATAAGCTCAGTTGTTCCCTCAGGGGAGCCATGGACTGCCAAGTGGAAACAGGCTGTGTGGTTCTGTGTGCTCTGGAAGCTGGATAGTGAGAACAGAGACAGAGAGAGATGCCTTGTTTAATAAACATATGCTAGAAGTGTGAAAGCTGCAGTAATTTGTTTTCTAAATCCTACCCACATCTCCATTTCACAAATTGTCTCTTTCATATGGATATAGAGTTGACCTTGCAGGCTTTTAGGCTTTAAGTGAACAGGGTCACTCAGGGCCCAAGCCACCGTTCAACCTCCCCCACGCATACCCCAGTTATATCTTTTTACTATCTCTGCTGGACACCGCACCTTTCTGTAATTATAAATGTCTGCTTTCTGTCACTTCAAAGGTTTCCCAGCACTGGGAGTCCTTCTTCAAAGACTTTACATTGCTGAAGAACCTCTGTCATTGACAGGAGGTCCGTCTTTGAAGTTTTTCATGCCATTTATTGATTTCCCCTTTTTAGGATGTTCGTATTAGAAAATATTTCACTGTTTGAAAATCTGTATATTTTTATGTTGTTGAGGGGCTACCTCTTTGAAGAAACAACACTGCTGCAGCAGTGCATCCGTATGAAGAAATCTGATGGTGTATCTGCTGTTCTTTCAAGCTCTCAGTCTTAGAAACTTCCTCTCTTTGTTTCTTTTCAACTCATAGGTACTATTTTGGGTACGTAAGACAGCGTGCAGCTGTATTATCAGTGTGATAGGCTTAATTTAATGGTTCTACCTGTGTGCTTGAAACTTTTCATGTGTATAATATCTGATTGAATAATAACTTCAGAGTGAGCAAATGAAAATTATGTATATCTATTTAAGTCACAACTGTTTGGAAATGTTGCACTGTTCCTCCCATAAGTCTGAATTTTCTTAAGTTTATACATAAAAGCAACAAAATTCTACAGAAAGTTATCTTGGATACTTTCAGGTAACCATCATTAACTCTTTGCTAAATTGCTAAAAGGATTTGTGTGAGCACCAGCTGTCAGCTTCAGTGCCGACTCAGCCTCCCAGCATGAACTACTTGGAGTGATGTGAGCAGGCTGAACACCAGCAAGTTCATGGAAGCTGTTCTGGCAATTCAGCTGAGGCAAATAATGAACACCTGATGGCTGTAAAGGTCTTCAGTGCTTCAGCTATTTCTGAACTCTGGTTTTAGTGGTCAATTTTGGTAGCTCAGATTTTTGTATACGAAAGTCAAGTTGATTTGTTAGAAGTAACTGACTTGTTTTTGGGGATGATATTTTCATGTTAGTTTATCTTTTCCTTGAAGCTTGACTTGAACACCTTTATTTGATCAAATGGTGCAAGCTCTTTATGTATGTACCAAGGGGGCTTTTGTTATTGCTATCTGTGAAATGTCTCCGATAATTAAGAAAGTTTGGACATTTCAAAGGAGAGGTGCTTTAAACCAGCTGCCACTTAGCTCGTTTCAACCTTTGACACTATGAAGAGTTCCAAGGACTTGTCTTCTGAAAATGTTTACCTTCTGAGGTGGCTTCCTGGGTAGGGTAAGTTTGCGTTGCTCATATATTCTAAAGAGGAAACTTTTGACCTTGGATTACTTCAAAGATCTGACAGATTCTCTCCCTTGCTTCCCCCCCCTTCCCTTCCCACTCCCTCCCTTCATTTTGTCAGCTCTCCTCTCTTTGCACATAGGTTAATGCAGGCCTTTTGTTCTTCAGGATCAAAAGCTAGTATAGCCTTATTCTTTGTATGACTTAAAATATCATAGTCTGATGTGATCAGCTGAAAAACAATGAAAATAACTGTCTGGGGTATATGTGTGACTGAATAAAACATTCTTGAATGTGTGCTTTAGAATGGAAAAGTGATATGGTGGACTTTCAGTACGTTTGCACTGAATCAGTGTGGAAGATTGCAGCAGTTCATTGTGTCTGAGAGATGTGCTGTTAATATGAAGCTGATTGCTGTGAGATCTGATAGTTCTGTACTCACAGCACACACACATTCTGACCCTACATCATGTATAAGGTCTGTTGTGGGCATGGAGTATGTGCAGAGAGCGCATTTAGAGTGGTGTGGGTGCATGGATTAGATGTATATGTTTTGCAAGGACACCTGCCTAACCCATGTTCCACATTCATGTGTTGTAAAGGCAAACAAGGCAGACTAAGAATTCAGACTAAGAAACTGATGTTGCCTAAATTAATTTTGACTTTTACAGGGGTCACATCAAAAGAATATCCTGTCTGCAAGCACAGAGACAGGAGGCTACTATTCTCCAAAGCTGCTTCATATCTGTACAGGTTTAATTTAGCACTTTCTGCTGAAACTACCTGCAAAGTTGCTGCTCCTGAAGTTTTGATTTCAAACTCTGCTTTACTGAGGTAACAGACTGACTTCTTAACTAGCAGTCTGGAGCTGACTTCTGTTTTTCACACACCAAGTTGAACTGACCCTGAGATAGAGAGGTTAATGGTAACTTCTCATCTCCTAGTACAAGTATGTCATGTTCCAGCTAAGACTTCCCTATTTATGTTTCCTGAATATTGTCTAAAATAGTTTGCCAAATTATGGATTTGTTACTGTTATACTGCTACCCTATCTAATTAAAATTGTCTGTATATTTGATATGACTTCTTCATCTGGTGTCAAAAGAACTCTTCTCACTCCTATTACGTTTCTGGGATTGTTTAGTGCAGAAGTGCTTGCTTCTGCTGTGCAAAAGAAATGACCAACCCTTTCAGTGTCATTATAAGCTTTAATGACACCAGCTTTTAACAAAAGAGGAAATTTATGTCAATGATATTAATGTACTTTTCCTCCTAGTGAGTTTTATTGACATTTTTTGATGAGTAAGGAAAGAAAGGAAAGGAAAAATATTTGGGATACATTATTTATCCCATATGTTTACAGTGTGCATTGAATAATCATATAAAGAATGGATGCCTGTAGTGCTGTTCTCTGTGCATCATTAATGTGATACTTCTTTCCTTGTCACTAGATTTAAACTGTAGCATTGTAAGACAAACAGCCTCCTTCAGCTGCTTCCATTATGCTGCATGCTATTATAAAATGAAAGGGAAATGTTGTACTTTATCTCTTTATATATTATAAAAATAATGAAGAGGATAATTATCAAGGCTGTAGTCCAATTTCACGGCACTGCTGTCAGTTACAAACTGCTCGAGCTGCATTCCTTTGGTATAAAATGTCAAGAAAGCCCCATGATTGAAATACAGTCATCTAATTAATATCTGTCTATTATTACTTTCATGAGCTGTGTCTGAGCAGAATACACACTGATGGCTAATAAAAAGAAAATGAAATGTAGACAGTCCAGTTTTAGCTTTTAAGTTCTGATTATTTTCCACACACCTTTCATTGTGCTGATAAACACAAATTAGCAGACAAAAACATCTGAAACTGTCTCTAGAGTTCTGTGAAGAGCCTTTGCTGAGTGTCTGTCTTATCATCCCTCTCTCTTCACTGATTCAGTTCAAACCTGAGCGTTTATACTTGAAATGATTGTGGTACTGCTAGTTTCTTGCACATCCATGCCATACATTACCATGTTGTCTGATGCCCTCTGCCTTCATTACCCTGCTGGACTTTAACATTTCTTATTTTTATAATCCTAGATGTGTCACTGGGCCTATATACACCAGAGGGAATGGTGCTGTTTGTATGAATTCCATCCATTTTACTGATTTTTACTCATTGAAAACACCTCAGTAAAAATGCAAAGAGATATCCCAGTCTGGATTTATCACCTCTTTCATTTTGAAACATTAAAAGGAAGGCTGCTTATATGCTACCAAAGGAGGGTAGCCGGCTCCAGCCTGAAGAAGGGCACTCGTTTCTTCTTAAATATCTTGCAACAAAGAAATGTTAATTTGTGCAAAGAACTGATATCATGGTGCCATATATATAGAATCTAAAAGAAGGGCTGTGTTTCTTAGAATCCTAAAGTTTCCTAGGTTAGAAGGGATCTTTCAGATCATCTATTCCAAACCATCAACCTGACAAAAACCATTAATAGAGTACATCTCTAAGGTCTATGTGTATACATCTTTTAAATATCTCCATGTATGGTGCCTGAACCACTTCCCCAGGCAGCCTGCTCAAATGTTTAATTATCCCGTCTGTTTAAAAATTTTTCTTACTAAGCTTCTTGTCATTTTGCATTTATTTTTTTTATCATAGTTTTTCAGAATCTCCTGCAAAAGTTCATTAGCATTGATAAGTTCTGTTTTCTACACATGACACTGCCTCCTGCAGGCTGAGCTATAAGTACCCAATATAATTATTGCAGACCATAAATAATGAATATACCTATCAAGGCTATGCAGGATTACTTGTGACATGAATATAAACCATTATGAAAACAGGAGAGGCAATTGCTTGGTATCGGATGTTAAATTATCTAATTTATAGAGAAATAGTTGAGTCTGGATTTGGGCCATGAAGGACACTTAGTTAATTCTAGAGTTTTGGGCCTGAATATGTTTAGCTCCAGCCTGGGATAGACATTTGTGAAAAGAAATCAAATGTTGTTTTGGTTCCTCTGCTGCTGTTGCTGCTGTGCTGCAAATCCTCTCAGTTCTTTTGAAATCTCTGAAATAGCCGGCTGTGTATCTAGAATGGTTGGCAGCATGGCAGGGAGCTGCTGCCAGGTATTCCTGGTACATTTGGCAGCTCACATGAGGAATGAGTTAATATCTTTTTCCAGGGCTCAGTGTTGCGTTTAAGCAGAACCCTGCACTGGAGGGAGCCACATCCCTTCAGTCATATTGCCTCAAGGAATCATGTCTCAAAATGCAGACGCCCTGCTAGGTGTCCTGGCAGCACAAAGAAGTTGTCCCTTTGCTTCTCCACTTCAGGGGATGAAAAATCTTTATGTTAGTACAATCAGCCAGTTTTAGCAGCCAAAACACTGAGTGAACTAAAGCCATGGTTCTGCTTTCCCCTTGCCTCTTCTGTCCTCCTGCATTTGCGTGCAGTAGTAGTGAACCTTGTTTCTTCTATTCAGTGATGATTGGACTGGGCAAAGAATAGTGAAAAGATATTGATTGGAAGAATGTAATTTTATGAGGTCATTTTCTTCTTAGGTCCATAATGAAAATGGCAGTGCATACAATATCCATTTATTCTTTTTTATGTCACATGTGGTCCATTTAGCCCAATGACTGAGAGGAGCCAGAAGCACTTGCTTCAGAGGGAAGGAAAATAACTCTAATATCAATAGTTACAGCATGCTCTGTCCTCAGAGAACATTTTTCATTTGGGAGGTGGAAGTGAGATTCCTGCACGAAGTTTGTATCTTTCTTAAATGTCTTCATCATGGTCTAGAGGTATCTTCGTGTTGCAATTGTTGTGTTTGAGAAAACATTTGAAAAAAATGTAAGAGGACAACTAGAATCACCCAATGTTCTAGAACTCAAATGTTTGCTTTCACTGAAGTAGTGAATGTTTGGAGTCACACTGTTGCATTCACTTGAGTTACTCATGTTTGACTGTGATGATATAGAGGAAAACTGGAGTTCAAGGACACTGCTTGCTCTTCAGTGGTAGAAAAAAAAATTTAAAAGCTGCTCATGCAACAGCTTTTTGAATCTCAAGCAAAGAGCTCTGTTTTTTTAAGGAACTCGAAAGGAGTCTAGATGTAAACAGAGATTACATTAAGGTCTGATTTGCAAGTGCATTTGGAAATTCACTGTGTAGCCTATAGTAAAACAAATCCTGAAATTAGAGAGGTTATATGGAATGGTTCTCTGATCTGAGCATGGTATGGTGTTTGCAAATGACTGTTCCATGTACTGCACTTTTCCAAGCTCATTTCGTGTGATCTTCAGTGTGTTACAGGCTTAAAGTGCTTGGTCATTATTTTTATCTCAGGGAGTCTGTTGATTTTATGATCTGTATTCCCCTTATGAACTCTCTGATTTCTTTGCTTACCTTCAACTGGGGCATTTCATAGTTATACAAATATGTGTTTATCCTGTTCTCTGCTTGAGGCTGTTCTAAACTGCCAGGATCTCATGGAGGGCTAATTTCAGTAATGTGTAACACTGGATTCATCTGCAAACATGGCGAGGCAAAGAACACAGAAAGCACTCCATAATACTTTAGGAAGGGAATACCAGTGAAGAACATGGACAAGAACATCAGAAAAGCCAAAGATGTCATCTATCTCTGATAAATTCAGCATAAATTTATATGCAGATTCTGTCTTCCTATTATGGAAGGCTAGTTATTTGCAGAGCCGTGGTTTATTTTGTAATAACAAAACTCCTGGATCTGTTTCAGTTTCTTCTGATCTCAGCTTATACAGTGATCCTTTGTAGATATGCTTTGGAGTTGTTAATTTCCTTGATTCATTTTTCTTTTTTCCCCAGAAATCGGGGACTTTTTCTTTCAAATGCTATTAAATCTCTTTCCTTGAGAATGTTGGCTGCTCTCAGTGTACTATTGGATCCAATAGTTGATACTCTAGCTCACCATCTGGCAGTTGATTTTTCCTGCCCTTGTGTTCACTAAAGAATACTTTGTCAAGAATGAAAATAAAAGAATGAATTTTATGTGTTATGGATAGCCTTTCTGGAATCTCCATGTGAGCAACTGGCGAGACAGCTGATCTGGTTTTGTTTATATTGTTTTGGAACATTCTCTAAGTATTCTTTATTTCTCTTACTATTTAGGACCAGTTTAGATGAGTAAATAGTCCCTTTGACCTTAGTGAAACAATAAAATGGGTGGGTAGTGTTTGGCTTTAGATTACTAGAGGCTGCAATGGATAAAAAATAAGCAGTGATGGATTTTTGCTGTCTTACATGCGTACATGCATGGAGTACTTTACTAAATAAGACTAAAAAATTAATTAGCAAAAAAAAGCCGTGGTTTATTCTTGGAGCACCAGAAATGTCCACTGGAGTAATTTATAGTGTAAAATGTGAGTCAATGCTTTCCTTCGCTCTGGAACTCTTACTGTGTATTTTTGTCTTGCAACTGTCAGTAAACCAGCTATAGCTTGACATTTCTGTGATCTAAATGTTGATCATTAAAGTCTATAGAAAGGAAAGAAGAAGCAATTTAAAACACTGAGACAAAGTTTGAGTACAAAGGTCTGTATAGATTGAAGGAAGGAAAGATACCATCGCATAGCTTTCATTTTGATATTATAGTTGTGCTGACAGAGAAATTAGAATGATCCAGTATAAAGAAACAATTGAATTTTCAGCATGCCTTCATGCAGTGATGAAGCCCATATCGGGAGCCTGTATTCTTACTTTAATGATTACTACAATAAGATTAAGAAATTTGATATCAAACTTCCTCATAAGAATGACTTTAAGAGCACAGCACTAGTTGTAGCAGAGCTGCAGATGGGAAGTATGTCTCTCTGAGCTCAGCATTGTTTTAATGCTAAACATGTTTCTTCTGTCATCTGCCTCACTCAGCTGTGCCACTAAGTTGGCCCTAAGAAATAAAAATAAAATTAAATTAGACCCTTGCCTGTAAGATCTGAGATAACTGTAAAACTGAAATGTATCTGCATGGCTCTTAACCAGCCTACTGGAAACGAGAAGGGGACATTTTAAAGTTTCCTATTATAATTTTCACTCAGATTCTAATCTAAAGCTTGAAGATGGAAGAATGATGGGGTTTTTTTTTGGTCCCAGACCGTTTGAAACATTACAAAATACAACCCTGTAGTCTGGCAGTGCTGCTGTCCAGGTAAAACAGCAGGAGCTACTGTAATACAGTGAGAAGGATTCAATAAATCTGAAATGGTTCCAGCAACAGTGGAGTACTTTCAACATAATTCCCATTTCTTTAGGAACAATTTTGTAATTGAAAGTATTTATTTATAAAGTAACTCACAGAAAGAAGTAAGAGTGGCAGTGTTTTCAGTTCTTGACTAGTAATCACAATCTAGTTCAATTCAGGGTAGAAAAGCTACAGTAGCAAGTAAGAAACTCAAGATAATAACAGTCTGGACTGAGAATACTGAACATCTTGTATTTATAATTGCATCCATCATGTAAATGAACAGAAACTTTAATTGAGGAAAAACTTAATATGGGAATCACTAGCAATGAAAATCTCTGTTATGAGCATTAAATAGCAAATGTTATTTTGCCCCAAATCAAATACGTTCTGTTAGTTTGGTACAGTGAAAGTAAATCCATCATCAGAGATTTTTGAAGCTGCAGATGTGTTATGTACATCAATATTTTCTTCTGGTAAGGAGCTATTTAATAACATTTTTTCCATGCAGAAGTATGGATTTATGATATAATAAAAATCTACAAAATTTAATACACTTTCAACGTATTACAGAAAAATTTATTAATAGTAAATATAGAGCAGTTACTGGCTAGCAGTATACCTTGAGTTAAATAAACTCTATGATCAAGGGCTGAGGAACTGATAGCAAAATAATATTGTGAGTGGGAGCTGAACACTCCAGGAAAATGAATGTCCTTTAAAAACTATGAGCCTGCTTCCTAGATTCTGGCCAGACGTGGGAGAGATTAGTAAAATCTTAGTAAATCATATCCCATGACCATAGCAAATGTTATTGAAAATACAAGCTAAGGAATGATGGCACTTATTTTAAAATATTTCCCAAATAACATTTGATTTCCTTCTAGTGAGATGAAGTCAGAGAATGGGTAGGTAAGACAGTGCAACTCACCTCACGGGAAGTGGAAAAGAGTATTATTTATTGCACATAAATATCTTGTATCCAATTTCACAAAGTAGGATATTACACAGGATATTGCAATATGATCATTACAGTTCTCAAATACTGGGCCAAGTCGTGTATAGTGTGAGAAAAAGAGGGATTTATGTCTTTGTTCCAATGTGTTATTTCAGCATTCCCTGAGAAGAAAGGAGGTAACTGGTTCTTCAGGTATGGTTATGCTTCCCTAGAAAAAATCGAAATATTTTAAAACAAAACAAACCAGACAGAAATAGTTTTATGCCCATCTCTGCACTTGACAAAGTTGGGGTGCTGGACTGCTGAAAGGAGAGCAGTAGGTAGACTAGAGCATTGGGACTCTCCTCCCTGTTTACACCTGTTTGTTGGCACAAACATTTCCATCCTTCATTTGAAAAGGTTTGAAAACCCATGTTGTGGGGTTACTGTCCACACATTATTGGTCTTCATTTTAATTGCATTGCACAGCAAAAATCATTAGATCAGTGGTGTTTCTAAACACATAAAGTCAATACAGGTAGCCCATGAAATGAATTGCACTATATGCTTATCCAATTTCAGTATTTCACACTTTGTAAGAGTGGGAAAAATCTCATCTACCATGTTATCTTCTATAAACTACAGTCATTAAATTCTGTAATAAGTTTGGATGCAAATGTGACTGAAATAATTTTATAAAGAAGAAGCTCCAAAATGCTTATTAATTGCCATACAACTGAATCCTTTTTTCACAACAACTCTATTTATTCACATACTTTAACAAACCATCCTGAGTGATAGGAGAATGAGGACTTGTCTATCATTTGATTTGTTCCTGGAGCCTGTGGGTACAGCTGTTCCAATAGTACAGATAATGTCCCTTTTGCACATAGAAACTGAGTAGAGGAGCACAAGCTATTTTACAATAGCTCCCCTTGTGGACAAAGTCTTTTGGAATAAAAGATACTTTAGTCAGGAATAATTAGTGCACTGATTATTCTATAACAGAAAACGTGCACTAATTATTCCTCTGGCGTCCACACAAGGACAAACAGAAAGCTATTGAGGAATAGCTTATTCTGCAATAGCTATTTTGGTCCATTTCCTCATATAGGCAAATCCTACTGGTGTTTTCAGCAGGTAATGAGCATATAGATGGAGAATGTGGATGAATTACATTAATGATCTCTTCCCATTAGTGTTTCTTTGTGCTTCACTTGTGTGCTTAGAGTTAATTGCTCAACACTCCCTCTTAAATCAGACACCTTTCTAATCTTAACTTCTCAGTTCTTACAGAGAGACCCTCCAAACTTCTGTGGGTGATGCACCACTAGTCAGCTTAACTAATCAGTGCTCATATCTGACTGTAAAACTGTTGGTTTTCACTGTAGTGAGTTTGTTTTTGTGTTTAGGTTTATGCTACACTGAAGACAATTTACGCATTTTCACCAGGATACCCTTCTTTTGAAAAGCTACTGGAAAATTCACAATTCACCTCTGATTTTTGCTTCAAGAAGACAGAAGATCTACCAGTGTGGAGAGCTGAAGGAGTTACCAGTGGAAAGGTAGGAGGAGGATCTGTTAGATCTCAAGCTGTGTTTGTCCTTTACATTAAATTAATAATATTCAGGCAGCATTTAATATCTTTAGTTCTAAACTATGCATGTTTTCACTCAAGTCACGCAGCCTTTGGTATCAATATTAATGTCTTTGGCTTACCCTGCATGGGCCCTGTTAAGTTTGGAAATGCATGTTTTCCTCAAAGAAGTTGTTCTGACATGTGGAAATCAGAGAAAGCACAGCTCTCACTCTCTGTCTAAAAACGAATTGCCAGGCAAATGAAGCAGACTTTCTACACTCTGCCTCCTTCCTGTTCATGTTATTGTATAAACTGTGGCCTCAGTGTAAAACTGAAAGAAAGAAAACTCTGTTCTTACATTAATTTACTGTAAGAACTTGGGCAAGGCATTTAGACTTTTGGGGCCTGAGTTCTGTATGTATGCAATGGGTTGAAGGTACGACCTATGGGTTGAAGATACAACCTATAGGTGAAGCATGGCGTTGTAGACTCTTTAATGTATTTACAAGCAAATCTGTTATGGGGAAGTCTGACCATTTAAAAGCAGGGTAGCCGCAACACAAGGTGGGTGAGAAGCAGAGTGGTATTATGCTATAGAGCCTGAAGCTTGCATTCCCAGTTAAAAATCAGATTTCACTGGGCATAACCTTCTTTTTCTAATACTCTGTTATAAAATTGTAACTTAGGTGATGTTAGCTAACAAACATGACTTAGCAACATGCCAAAACTATGGTTTTGATAGAGCAAATTCTCTCATTGCTGATGAAGTGCAGTTTCTCAAATCAGATTGTAGGTGATAATATTTAGAAATCTGTTTTCATGTTAGAAGAGAGTAAAATACTAGGAGTAATTTCTTTGTCCCTCTACTGTTATTGCACAATTTGGCTTTGCTTTGTGCATTAACAGTGGAACAGGATGCAGATGGGTCCATAACTGGAAATATTCTAAAAATATTCGGTTGGTGCCAAGCACTGGAAAAATACCCGATTTGTCTTCATTTAGAGGTAGAGAAATGAGCTCTTTTGGTTCAACAGCAATTAAGATGATAGGAAACTATTCTACTACAGTCATCTAAATAAACCACTATACTGTAGCAATCTAGTGTCTTAAGGATATAATGGCACTTTATAATAAAAAACTTAAGACATTATACATGCTTGCAGCTGCAAAACTGCTCATAGTTTGTCCAGCTGAAACAACATTCTGAAATACAGCAAACCACCAGATTCGCTGGTGAACTACCTCCTCTGATTTGCAAGGGTAAACAGAAATCCAAATAACTGGAGGTTGGCCTGCATTGCACCCAGACAATTTAGAGACCCTTCCTGATCTTTCTTTCCTTCCAAATCTTTGATGATACTCAAGAAACTATCTCTTTCTATAGTTTTGTCTATTACATGCACACAAATGCAATCTAGATGAGTATGGGCTTTGACTTTCCCTGTAGAATCTCAGTGAGTGAGATGGAAGTATTTTACAGTTCCCTGTGCAGTCACGCATGTCAGGAATCGCAAGGGATGGGATTCTTGCTGTGTTTAGGGCAGCCCAGACAGAAAAGGGAACTAATTTTACTCTTTCCCTATAGGTATTTGTCATTTGAAATTTTGTGTCACAAAGTATATTAAATGCTTAATCCAGGTATTTAAAAGACTGTAGTGTTTAGATGGTAGTGCAGCAGGGACAGGGGAACAGAAGGTGGCTGACAGGAAGAGGAAGGGAAAAACGCATTCTCATTATTTATAATGTAGAGAAAAGCTGCAAATTTAACCAAGTGTTTCCTATCCCACCTGTTCTCTTTTTATTGCTCTCTAGGTGCAAAAATGTTTATAGTTGAGTCCCCAGGTGGAACATTATTTAAGATCTTAGAGAATAGGTGAGGGTCAGATTCTCTTCAATACTCATAGGTGTGAAGCTATCTTCACACATGCCTCATAGGCGTGAAGCCCTACTAAGCAGTCATGGGAATGTTTTCCCACTCCACTTTATTGGTAACATTACACATTTTTATACAATCAGGCCTTAGCGTGCCACAGATTTCTCCTTGGCGTTGCTGCTGAGCTCAGCAGTGCTGTTTTGTTCTGCATGAGATTTAACTTGGAGAGAGGGAGGCTGCGTTACAGAAAAAAACGTGACTGAGAGCATAGTGAGCCTTGTGGGAAACTTCTTTCCAGAGAGTTGTGAATGATCAAAAGCTCAGAAGTTTACCTACCTAATGATCTGGAACTACAGAAGAGAGGGGATTTTCTCTTTGCAGAATAGAAATTTTTATTTGAAGTGATAAACGCTCTCGATCTGCTGCTTTCCTGTGGGCATCACTGGTGGGTATTCCATTGCTGCTTTACTTAGGAATTTACAGGGTTTGTACACTTTAAAAAATAATTTCTCTAACAGTTAGGGAAATAGAACATGCAGAGGGTTTTCTTTGTTTGGTATTTTTTTGTTTTTAAAGGAAAAACTTTTTCTAGAGCAGAAACAAGTGACATTATGCAGCTCAGGGAATGTGGATGTCACCCAACTTAGGCAATTATCTATGTTGGTTGACCCACAACCAACAAATTTAAAGGAGGACAAGGTCATAAATTCATAAATGATGGTCATCATGTTTTCAAAGAGATTCCTTTCATGGAATCTGTATTCATTAGACATTTGTCATTGCTCTAACTGAACAAATGCTGGTGTTTTAGTTTGTTTCAGAGTTGGCTCATTTTTTTTACATGGTTGCAATAGAGATTCCATTACTTGTATCTAGAATTAAAAAGTGGGGAAAAGAAATTATAGAATATATTTTGTGTGAGCTGGTGAGTATAATTTGAATCCTCCCAGCCTTTGAACTTGATTGCTGAGTGCATTTGCTGCTGTGCCACTGTAGTTTCTTCTCTCAAGAAATGAATGTTCTCTCCTGAGTTGCCCACATGCTGGGCAGGAGCAAACCAGCCTAGCATACTGCCACCCTGGTAGTGCTGCTTGCAGGGACAAATGGCATTCCCATACAGGTAGGAAAAAGGACTGCATGGAGGTCAAAGACTCTGCTTCTTTGAGAGTCACCACCACAGACTTTTGTAGGCACAGACATGTGATTTTTACATCTTTGAGACTCAGTTTCCCTGTCTATGAAGTAAGAAGTACACTTAGAGCATCCTCAGCTGCAGTCGACTGGTCCCCCTCAGCTATTTGTTTCCAGGTATGGAAACAGGTCTGATTCAGTTCAGGGTGAAGGCAAACAGGCCAGCTGAAACCATCTCCAGTTATTTTGGCATAGTGACAGCAATGCTGAAAGCTGATCTCTTTGGCCCTGCTGCATGGAAATATCTGCTGTGAGTGTTTATATGGATGTCAAAAAACAAAGTGAGGCAGCATCAGGAAGGCTGAGAAAACCTCACTCAAAACAAAATGGTGGGAAGTAGTACTAATGCATCCTAGTGCTTTTCTTGATGTCCCTAATTCAAAGATCTTATTTTGGGGGAATTAGATTTGGATTATTTAAATTCATAGCTTTGTGTCGGACTTATGACTCTTTGACTTTGGGCAAAACTCTTTGTGTCTATATTTTTAGAAGAGCATTTCTACCTTACTATTTGAACTAAAGGGCCAGATTCTGCTTTATATTACATTGGCTTAGATGTGGAATGATTCTGCCAAAGCCTATGCAGTTGCTCCTGATTTATGCTGGTGCAAACACATTCTGAAGTCAGCTCATAAATAACTTAGGTTTGTGTGATATTTTTCTGAGGAATTCAATGGTATCATAGTCTACAACTAGACTAGGAATCTGGGAGCCTGTTCTTGGCTACATCCCAGCTTCTCACTGGAGCAAGACCTTGGCATTCACCAGCCTTTCTCCTCTCCTTCCCTTTGGAAGGGAAAGTTGGGGAATGTGTGCTGGATGGATCGGAGGCACACTTCAACAGCTGCCTAGTTGGATGGAGGAACAGTGAAGACCCCAGGGCACAGGATGGCACACAACTGCACACTCACAAATGCAGCCATAAAATGAAAGTTTGTGGTAAAACTTTGTGTCAAGCATGAGGTCTATGACATGTAGAAAGCTTAGCTGTTGCATTTGCCCTGTTTGTAATGTATTACTTAGAGAAACTGGGCAGCATCAGCTCAATGAAAGAATGAGGTGGAAGAGAGATTTAGCCCACCCATACTATTCTTCCCTTCTGTGCTTTGCAGCGTGACAGCACCTTGGTGCCTGGTCATTTATTGTGGAAGATTCCTCACCTGCTGTCACCTTATGCAGGATATAAGCAGTGCCTTTAGCTATAACTGCTTAAACATGACCATGCCAAGTATAGCCTTAGTGAAATTGTGGCCAAAACTTTTAAACAGACATTTATGGAGTTGTTAATTTGTGTATAATCTTATACAGAGTGGGAAATTTGATGTGTATGTAAAAATGTATTTTAGGTCCAGGATTGAACTTACCTGATGCATGCAGGTCATGCAGAGGGTCATCCAGCTTGCATGAATAAGAAGAGATCTTGTCAAATTATGGGGAAGAAAAATGAGAACATAATGGTGAAATATGAACAAACAGTTTGTCTGTGATGTGACATAAGGATGCTCTTTCTTACATGGCTGGAAAATAGGTGAGTGTATTTCAGATGATCATCCCAGTGATGTCATACCTTGACTGCTCTCTTCACCTCCCAAATACATTTCAGCACAAATATAACTGCTTAAAGATTTTCATTTGCTCAGTATCAAATAATCTACTGGATAGAAGACTTTCAGCTTTGTTATTTACTTGCATCTTTGTTTTGTCAAAGCATCTCCTGATTTCAGAGATCCACTAATTCCAGAGCAATTTTGGGTAATCTGAGATCTGAATGGGTTTTGCACTGTCCTAAGTGGAAATTGTTCCTGCTGAACTTTTTGACCAAAATCTTGAGGTTGGGATTTGGATCTTAAACCATGTAAAGCTTCATTTGTGGAAAACCATTCATTTATGAAAAATAGAGTTATTCTGTCAGTTTTGAAAGAGACCACAATGCTGTGCCAAGTTGGGAGAATTACTTGCTCTTTCACTTTTATGCTCTTTAGGGAACTGGGATGTTTCTTGGATGATTGTAAATAACCTATCTGCAGATGACAGTTTGCAGTTCTGATTCTTAAGTTCATGTTTTCTTGTCTCTGAGAGTCACCTGAAGTACTTGGGAAATATGATCACTTCAGTGGATAGGGAGTCTTCCATAAACATGAGGAAAGGGAAGATATTTATTGTCTTTGTTTAATAAATAGTTCTCTCTTGTAAGATAAAGCTTTGCTAATGTAGGGAATACATAATTTCACTAGTAAAATATCCTAATTATTTTGACATCCTCAAGGTGCATTTTGTGAAGGTGGATGTTCCACTTCTTAACTCTGGTTTAATTCCAGGAGACGCATAGTCTGTGTCTTTTTGAATTTCAGTGTTACTTTTTCCTTTCATTGCCAACTTTTTTTCTCTTTCTTAAATGTGTAGCTTGGAAACGAGGTCCTTTTAATGAAGCTTTTGAGTCTCACAAAATATGATTAATCTGATTAGTGGTTCAGACTCTTTTTATGCTTACATTAACTAACACAAAGAGCCCCCCTACAGGTTAAAGTTTAAATGTGGATTACCAGATAAAGCTAGTCCTGACGAGGTTTCTATGGTGCAAGGAAAAATTGAATTTGCCTTTCACCTCATTTCAGCCTTTGTCATCCTGGTTTTTGCCCTTCTCCCTGATTCACAGTGAGGATATTAATTTTGCAGTAAAATCTTTAAGCAATTATGCAGATAGCTTGGAAAAAGCAACACACAAACACAATAAGAAAAGCTTAACTGAAAAATGGACCCCAGATATTCATTAAAACCAGATGGCAACATTCCTAGCAGCATAACTTTGGATATTTGGACTAAATTTGTATTAATGTGTCACAGCCAGATGACAAAAACAAACCACTGTCATTCGATTGTCTGTATGTATTGTACTTCATATTTACAAAGAAGTGAAGTATAGGAACTAGTCCATGAATGTCTTTTTTTGATAAACAGCTAAGAAAGGCTATCCTTTCACACACAAACACATCCATCTTTAGATAGCATTCCTCTGTGGGAGGCTTGCCTTCAATTTAACAGATAATGAACTTCTTCAGATGAATCAGAAAATTGATAGTGAAATGAAGTTTAGAATGTTGCAGTGCAGCATCTACCCATACATGGATGTTTATAGTTTCAAAATGTGGCTTATTAAAATTGCTCATCTTGTAAATTTCTCATCAGTCTAGTAACTCAAGCTAATTTTAATCCCTAATCACTTTATTTTGCAGATTATTTTTGTTATTGCTATAGGAAATTGGAGAGAAATAGCACCTGCAATGGATGATTGCATATAGGGTCGTCCTATATATTTTTGTCTGAACAACTAAAATGGAGAGGTGTTTTTTCTTCTTTTATTTTGCAGGCTCCTTATGATCCAATAAAGCACAACTAACACAGCACACCAGCCAGGGTAAACTACAGTCTCCCTCAGCCTCAGTAAACACATATAATTCCCATTACTGCTAATGGGAGATGCGTATCCCTATGCAGAGGCAAGAGGGATCTTATATGTACATGTCATACATATGAAAATATCTGGCAAAGAAAAGAGGCGTCTAGTCCTGACAAATTGCCAGGAGGCATTTTGTTTTTCTGTTAATTATAATAATTATTTATCATGCATTAAAATAGTGCCCTAAATTTGCGTGGCACTGTGTGTAACGCAAATAAGCCATATTCACTGCTAAAAGGAGCATACAATGAAAAGATGACAAACAAGCACAATGCGAGGCACTGGTGCATCATCTGGAGTAAGAAGTCGTGATCCATTTCCCGGAGATGAGGCTTTTAAAAGAGTGGGATGCCAAGGGAGCTGCGCTGGGACAGGGGGCACTGTGAGCTCAGCTGAAAAGCCCTAACCTGCCAGAAATGAGGTGAATGGATTGGGAAGAGCTAAGGGAATTAAAATCAGAGGCTGCCTACCCTCCTGGGAGTGATGGCATGAGCTGTGAATGCGTCGATGGTGAGAATTAGCAAGGGGATCAGAGCAGACAATGCGCCTGCAGTGTGGGGAGAAGGTGAGCTCAGCAGCATCTGAAAGAGAGAAAGCAGGAGTTTAAAAAGTGATAGAGTTTTGGCTAAAACAGATGAAAGCCAGGCAAATGCTACTGAAGGCAGGTTAGCCAGTAAACAGAGGAAAAAGCATTTTTTGTGACAAAGTGACAGGGATAGTAATGATTCACCACTGAGTATTATGTAGCCTTGGCCTTTCCCTGTTGTTGGTTCTGTCTACACGCACGAGAATCTAGATTTTTTCCTGTTTGTAAATATATTTTATATGACCACAACCCTTTGAGTGTATTTTATATCCATTGCAGTCTGTGGCCTTGCGCAATGAATTGCTGCCCAGTTCTGTAAGATCTGTGGAAATTGGTAGCATGGGAAAATGTGCTGTTGTTCCCACTGTGGGAAAGGCTTCTGGGATAGCAGGAGTCCTTGCAGGATGGAGAAGGTCCCACCTGGGGCAGCATGTTTCCTTTAGAGATTTGCACCTCGTATGGTCCTGGGGAGTCCAACTATGAGTGCAAAGCCAGGGGAGAACCAACATCTTTCATTCTGCCATTCATGGAAGTACTTGTATTGTAATTGAAATTTAATCTGACTTCATGAAATCCTTATGAACCTGGAACAACTGTATAAAGTTTCAGTCAGCTACACTGCAATTTCATTTGCATGTTTATTTTTGGGAAGGAACATGATCCTTCAAATATTGCAAAACTGGGAGGATTTTTAATTTTGGTTGGTTTTGGTTGTTTCTTTGTTTGGTTGTTTTTTTCCAATAGGTCTAAAGTTGGTTACTGTAAACTTTTGAGTAATCTCAAGGACTAAGAAGAACTGTTTGGACTTTGTTATCCCCAGAAGTAGTCATATGCTTTCAGCCCTTATCTCTGAATCAGTTATCTTTGAATAATTTGAAAAATAACCCATGGCAATAACCATGGAGTGCAACTGTCTAAGTGCTGCTCGAGAGACAGTGTTTAATTCAGCAGAAGCTAAAGGCAAAGCTAAAGGTTCATTTCCTTAAGGAAAAAAAGCAGCAGAGAGAGATACTATTTGAGGACCATAGATTACATGACTTCTTGAGCTACTCCAGAGATGTAGGTAGTTTAGAAAAATCTCTTGACCTTTTCAGGCTTCCTCTGCCATGATGGCTATACATTGCTGTGTAAAATGATAGGTATTTTACAGCTTGCCTTCCCTGGGGTGAAGCTGATTTACAACATGCTTTGTGTGTAATTTGGCTATAGAGAGACAGTTTTACACCCAGCTTTTCCTTTTTGGCCATGATGAGAACTGTAAAAATGTGATCCTGCAATGTGCATGTTCTTAATTTGTTTCTTCTTGGAGATGTAGGGCTTGCTGAGGTAATCCACTGACTTAATATCTAGACCTAGACTGATTAGATAATCTTCTGAATGAATGCATATTTATTTTCTTCAGTGAATGGAGTTATTGTGCCTGAGTCAGTCTTGACTTCCACTCAGAGAAAAGATAGGGCAGCTGCTTACCCTTCTCCTCCTCCTCTTCCTTCTCTTTCTTCCTTCAGGTTACTTAATCATACTCCAGGAGAGATCATGGAGTAACAGGCTTTGGCAGAGAGAATTATTTTGTGGATGGCAGACAGGCCTGCATCCTTATTTCTCTGCCTTAGCTTTCCAGCAGAGCTCTTGTATATAACAAATCTATACATCTGGCTTACCATCTTTCCATACCACTAGCACGAAGTGGAATTCCTTTGCTTAACTAAGCACCTCACTGTTTCTATCCAGTGCAATAGTTCAGGATTTCCTCACAGTTCTATATTGGTCCCTGCTGAGGCCAGGACTCACTCAAGGCCTTCACAGCCTCCGAAGTGAGAGTTACCCTTTCCCAGGAGAGCTCAAAGCCTCTTTGTATGTGACTGTGGCAGGCAAGCTCCAGGGACAGCCTTGCACCAACAAATCAACTAATTCTGTGAGAGGAAAATGGGTCCCACATCCTTCCCTGTTGGTCCTGACTGTACAGGAGGAGCAGCAGCACTGGGCTGTCTCTGCTTGTGTTCTACTGGGTGCTCTGATCTCTTGCAGCATGCTCTCAGCCTGAAGTTTGCTGATAAGGCACGAACAGCTGGCTACACCTCTGATAAGGTTTTTTTATTACTCTGAGGACTGAATCTACACAATAACTCCTTGAAGGCACCTGCAATCTATATTCATTATTCTCTTACCTTGTAGGGCATAGTGCTGGTGCTCAGTTGACCACTTGTGTTTTGCTCTGCTTGGTTGGTAATGTCCCACATCTTATTAGCTCAGGATGGTAGGCAGGAATTTTGTATTGCATCAGCCGAGTACAGGACAGCTGAATTTATAGGCAGGCTCGGAACAGGATCATCATTCACCATGGACCAAGAAATACCAGGTCTCAAGTAGGTCCTTTTCTCCTTATATACCATCTACCAAAAATTTCCACCCAGAGACCTGATGTAGTGAACGCTTCACGGACCCTCCCTAAGAATCAGATGGCAACTGTAATTACAGCATATGATATTAGTATGCTTAAATTTTAATAATCTATTTTTTAAAAAGATGACAAGTGTCTACTTGTTTACAGGTTTTGGAGATCAGTAAAAGGGATTTTGGAAAATAGCTCCAGCATACCATTGATGCTGATAAAAGAATACTTGCAAAAGCCTAAGCCCACTACTCTGAATATTCATTCAATTATTACCTCAATTAATCATAAACATTTGAAGAGTGATTTATAGTATTGAAATAAAACAGTAACTGCCACAGCAGCTATGTTTTTCTTTCTGTTTCTGTGCACACACATTTTCCAAGCATAATCACAAAAATTATAAATATGCGTGGAGAGGGAGTGAGTCTTGTCCTCCTGTTCCAGAAGAGAAAACTGTTGGTAGGTTCATTCATTCTCTCCTGATTGTTAATGTCATAGAAAAGACAACCTGGCCTTTACAAAAAAAATTGCAGTATAATTGTTTTTGGAGGATATTTTTTAGATTGCTTCAAAAACAAACTGTTCAAACAGTTTGAATCTGCCATATTTAGGATAATTGATGGTGATATTAATTACAATGTTTTCATTTACAATTCTGTGCAGTGGACAAGTGTTTTGTATTTGTGACTGTGCATATTTACATTTAAAGAGGTGGGGAGTGGAATTCGAACTTTTCTTTTTGATTGCATGTGGGGAAAAAAAAATTACCTCTCTCTGCTGTGGGAAAGTTTGTCCATACAAGCTTTATTGCAGGCAAGTTAGTAGGATATCTTTCCTTCCCCTCCCCCAGGCTGTTGATTTTTTTTTTCCTGCTATCTTGGCTTTTTTATTCTTTTCTTTTTGGTCAGTTTGATATAGAGTCCCATTTTTCTACTGATATTACTTATTAAATTATGGTCACATGTTGAGTTGAATCATTGACTTTCTCAACATGGAGACCAGTCTTCTTGCATACGAAAAACCTCTTTAGATTCTTTAGGACAAAAAGCATCATGTATTTTCTCCAAAAGCATTTAATAAAGCATGAAAAGATATGAGATCAATCCCACTAAAACACAAGAGCAAATGAATGATGTTACTGTAAATCTTTACATCAATCACACCCAGGACTTTTGAAACAATATAGTTTTGTTTGCATTTCAGAAGTGACAAACAACTCTTCTGAGTGGCTTAACACAGTCACTTTCCATTAGTCAAGACCAGAAGCAAGTCAGAATTAAAATGTGGCCCTTGGTTGCCAGGCAGCCGAGTTGTCTTGACATGGTGGTTAGTTTCCTTTTCATCGAGTGACAACAGTGAAATGAAAGAAGTTTTGAAAAACTTGATAATGGTTTTCAAAGGAGGAGGATAATTGGTGGGGCTAGCTTGTGCGGCTCTGTGTGGAAACTTTCGTCTGCGCTAAGGGAAGACTGTCACTAAAAATTTAAACTCTTGTACACAAACTTGACCTGGAATCTTCTCCAGGTTTTCACTGGTTCATTTGTAGAACACTTCTCTCAGCCCAAGGGGTGCTGGGATGAAAGCGTTAGGACAGATGGGTAAAGCCCCAAAGGAAGAAAAGAATCAATAGTTGTGATTTAATCCATCAGTGAAAGGGAGGAATTAAGTAAAATCTTTAAAATGGGGAATTTGTAAAAGATCTTTTGATAGCACCTATCACTGATAATAATTTATCATCTGATTGCTCTTGAAAGTTAATGACATTTGGACTCAGAAAAGCATATTTTTGACACATTTTGCCAGATACTATGCAATTAGCCTGCTGTTGTTTTTTATATTCTCTAGACAATAGATAATTTAATTCAAACAAATTTCCCCATTATAACAAAAACCTTAAGCATAACAAGATGATAGCAAGGTAAGCTTTTGCTGGCAATGTTAATAATGCAAAAACTAATGGAAGAAATTGATATTAATAATCAGATGAGTTGGTATGAAGTGATATTTGTGTTAAACTCTCATAAAAGTCAAATATATGCATAGCAGTCTATATCATTCATTTGTTAAAAGAAATGGGGGGTGAAGCTCAGCAAAATGCACCCATAATGAAAGAAGGGACCAATTAGGGTTGGATTAACATTCATGGTTATTTACAGTTGTTTTTGTACTTGTTCTTGTGCTCTGACTTCCTAAAATTTCACAACCCAAAGATTTAGAAAAATGGGGTTGTTTAGACGCGAGGTGCAATGAAGTGGCTGCAGCCATTGTGCAGACACCACCTCTCTCATTATACCCTCTCAATCAACACTCGGCACACAGGAAACCGCAATAAAGCCCATCTGCCACGGTTAATCTGCAGGCAAACCCACACCCATGTCTGTGCCCGTTACTCTCCAGCCTTATTATTCTCAGATCCAAAGCTTCATAAGGGATCAGCCAAAGTCCATTAAAGTAAATAATAGCTAGAAATGACAGGCTTAGCAAGGATTGGGAGGAAGTTGAAGACCAATCTGAGCTGTGAGCTCTGATTAATAGAGAAAAGCATTAGGAGAAAAGGGGAGAAAAATGACCTCAGCCTGCTCCAAAGAATTCCTGAACCTTGGTTGTTAGGGCAAGTGCTACCATCTGAGACGTTAGTGATCCTTGAATTTCCTTCACTTTGATGCAGCTCAAATGGGAAAATTTTGAAGGTTCAGCAAGGCCCCAGACCTCAGCTGGAAAGCCGTCTGGAGTCAACCCTGTCAAAATTCTCTTGTGGAAAAGAAAGCCTTTATTAGCTAGATTGCAACAAAAAACCTCACAGCCTCTAATAAGAAGAGAATGCATACCATAGATTGCATATACATTAACTATTAGAGGATATATAATAGTTCTCATCTGTATCCAAATGTATGCAAAAGATATTTTAAAATGCCAGACAGCATGTTTAAAACAAAAAAATATGAAAAAGGCACAAAACCATAACCAAACAGCTTTTCATACTATTTTTCTTTGTCCTACTCCTTTTTTAATAGAGGATTCAGTTCACTGACAATTGATAGAATGCCATGCTTGGGAAGATTGGTAGACAACACTGATGCTTGCAAGGATGTTGCATGTAACATTTGCTCTCCATTATCTCAGCTGTATGTTGTACATGAATAGATTATAAAGAAACTGACACCAAGTCAGCCCTGCACAAGGATTTATGTTTCTAGTGCTGAAGAAAATCACTGCTCTAAAACCAGGAAGTCAGGCAGTTTCAAATTCTTTCTGCTGTTTCTTTGCAGAAGTTACCTGCCTCTCTTCCAAATGTATGGCTGGAATATGTTTTGTTATGATTACTGGGCAGCATGAACAGATACTTACTATTCATCTTGGCATTTACTTTTACTGCTTTTTAAACATCCATTCTGCAGTTAAGCCAGTAAGCTGCAGTTAAGCATGTGCTTCTGCACCTTTGCAACTTCAGCTGAGCAAAACCCTGCTGATACGGACGGAGCTTATTAATAATATTAGATCTAGCAAAGGAATTAGCATTGAACTGGTCAGTCTCAGGCAGCAACTCAAGCAAAACTATTCAGAAACATCTGGTTCAGCTGTACCGGTGTTTCTCTGTTCCTGGTGAATTTTTTGGGAAAAGATACGAATGACCTGAACGAGGGTTTCTTGTCAGGGCAGCTGGTGCAATGTTACATTCCTTCTGGAAGTTTGTATTACAGTGTGCAGTTTTCATAAAGAAGATAGAGAGGAGGGAGGTTAAAATGATGAAGCTGCCATGATAACTTTGCTGGTGCCCTGCTCATGTCCATGAGATGCAATTTTCATATTTTATTCTTGAGTAGAACCAGAAATGACAACTATGAAAAGACAAAATAGATGCCACCAACAGCTGAAATTGCCATCTACCCTGCTCAAGCATAAGTAAAAGGCACGGTAAATCAATATTAAGATCTCTGTGTATGCTGATATTACAACAAGGACATTATATAACATCATTATAAGAAAATCCTAATAAAATTTAGGCAGTGATAGTAAAGAGCACAGGCTGAACATGAAATGTGTTTGTGTAGCTACCTAGTTCTCCATAGTTCCAGCCGATATCTTAAGAGAAATGCCTGCCTGCATAAAAGCATAAGTGTCCTTAAATAGAAACAAAATCCATGTATTTTAGAGGGAAAAAGTTGTGGGTTGTTTTGTTTAGGTTTTTTTATAGGTGAATACTAGTTACGATGTCCTTACTAGTGAGAATTCCAACATTTTCTTGTCGGTCATGTATGAGCTATAAGATTGTGAGGGTTGAAGTGGCATGGGCATTCTTTTAGAATAAGTGAACTACAAGGCCTTTTTGTTCTGAAATCTTGGTGGCTTGTTTTATTTAGAGCATTGGGCCTAACAGCTCAAACAATTCCATATTAAAAATTAAGAAAATTTCCAGTCTCAAGACAATGGACATAATTTTCAGTGGAGTGGAAGCAAGTAATTTTATGATGCTACCTGTGTGTAAGGTTTTGTAGTAATTAAAATACAGTGAAATATGAAAATGTTGAGTGTAAGCAAGATCTGTGTGCCACTAAATATTTAAGATACTAAAGTAACTGTGGGGAAAAAAATAAACTAAATAAATATGGACAGAAGAGGTAAGCAAAATATTCTGTGTACTGACTTACTATGAAAAGGAACAATTAATGCCCTTTGATTTTTAAAAAATTCTTTTTAAAAAAGCACTATGATGTTGCAAGAGAATATATAGAACACCTGCATGTAAAGTCTGTCTTCAGCTAATAGCCTTTGAATATGCTTTAATGCAACTGTTAATTTTTTCTCTTAATGTAAAGCTGTCAGCCCAGCAGTTCTTGGCACACAGATGATGTTGTCCAAGGTGTCTTTCCTTTTTGACCATACTTGGAGCTCTGACACATTTTCTGAATTTATCTTTCCATGGAAGTGAAAATGAAGGTCATGTAACATATCACAGGTACCTTGGTTAGATTTTTATTTTTATTATAATTTTTATTGCTGAATCCAATGCACTTACACATCTACTTTTAATCTTGTTTCAAGGTACAAGGCTGGCTAATTAGATGTACAATACCTTCCTTAAGGACTTGGCCTCACACTGGAGATACATTTGGTTTTGAATATAGACCCAGCCCATTGAATGAGGAGGAACTGGAACACTTCAGCAATAATGGCTGCTATTTGTTTAATGAAAGCATAAATAATACTATAAATTCGAATAGGTTTTTGAATTCATTAGTTTACATTGTGATAGAAAAAATTATCTCTTGGCAACATCCGATCAAATGATCCATCAATCAAAAGAATCTATTGCTGGCATCAAACACCTTTCTCTGTGGGATTTTAAAAAACAAAACCAGATTTGCACTGTATCTGTGTTGCTCTATTTAATATCCAGGAGCTCCAGTTTACAGTTTCCTCCTTTGTTATAGGTTAGACTCCTCGGGAGATTTTCTTATTGGTTATACTCTTAAATACATCTGCAGCCCTCAGTTATTGCTATAAATTTTGTTCCTTATTCCTTACTAGAAGGAATATTTTAAATGAAAGATTTAGTGGAGGCTTTCTGCTTATAAACATGAGTTTGTGTATGCAGAGATTTGCCTAGTTTCAAAACACACATAGTAGCAACCTGTACCCTTCCATCATTTTGCATGCAGTTCACCAAAAAGCTATGTGAGGTTTTTTCCTCTAAATCACTGAGAGCTTTTATTTTCTACAGCACAGTCCACAGAGTGATATCACCTCATGTTTTGTTTAACACCTGGCATGTTGCAAAATCTATGTTACACATAACTGGGCAGTTTTAATGAGCGCCTGTCTGAGTCTGTGACAGTATGGTGCATGTGTACAAACCACAGTTCTGGGTAAAGTTTTCTTCTTTTAGTGAATTTCTGGAAAAAAAAAAAAAGACCCACTGCTAATGTGACCATAATTCTCTTTATATTTAACAAAAACTGTTTTTCGCCACCAGTGAATAGATACTGCATGACAAGGGAAATGTATAAATTCCAACAAAAACTAATAAGTGTAAATTTCTCTTAGCAGCCTTCAGTGTAACTTGGAGAAGACATGGCCAATTCACTAGTTGTAAGGCATCTCTGGCCTTTAGGTTCCCTAGTATGTTTGACACCCTTCACCTCTAGGAGCCAGTTCTCACTTTGCCCTATTTATTTGGTGCAAAAGCGCCATTTCTCATTCTATTACACTGCAAGAGATAGGTGCAAAGCCATTCTCTTCCTTCATTTTTCTCCTGTTCTTCCTTACTGCCACTAGCAGAGAGCTTGTGCAGGGGGCTATTGCTAGAACCATAAGGAATTTTCACATCTGCTCCCTTCCTGAAATAGAAGGAAAATATAAATATTCGGCCCCAGGATAATTTATTTATATGGGAACAAAAAGTGGTTTCAGAGAATCCATGTTAAGGACTCCCATGAGTCTTTTAGATACCCCAGGAATACCTCCAGGAGAGCAGGGACTTCATTCCTTCTGTAAACACACTCTCAGTTCACTACAAACATGTCAATAATGGTAACAAATAGCCCCACTATGTCTCATACATCCAGAGCCAGGGGAAATGTGCAAAAGCTATTTTTAGAAGTGAAGCACGAAGACTCACTTTACTTCCCAAGTAACACAAGGATTAAAAAACACCCCAAATTTTTAAAACATTTTACACAAGTGTGGTGGGGTGGTGTATCATAAATCTGTGGGAGTAAAAGCGGAGAAATAGAAATGAGGTGCTGTTTGTCCTGCAGTTATCTTACCAGCCTGTGTTTCTTTGGACAGTAGTCACGGGACCCAGATGCTAAGGGTAAGTGATATTTTCCCACAAGCAGTTTCTGGCTGGTTGGCAGCTTTCACCGGCAGTTGTGTTGGCAGCCGCGGAGCTGCCTCTGGCTCTGTTTTGTGGCTTTGCTCCTGATGGGCTGCCTGGGCTGCCCCGTGCTGCTGGATGCCATCTCCCTCTGGCAGCTCATGGGCTTTCTGGAGCTTTACACGGCGCAGGTCCCCTGTGAAATGGGTAAATGGGCTCTTCTGAGGCAGAAAGGGAATCTGTTTCCTGGCTGCCTGTAGTAAATTCCTACTTCAGGTACTCAGTGAAAACTTTGTCCATTTTGCAATGTTTGGCTTCCCTAAGCACAAACTCACAGTGAGGAAGAAGTCCTTATCTTGGTTTTCCCCCCCACCTACTCCTTTTTTCTCTGTCCTCTATCTCTGCTGCACTATTCTGTGGTGTTTTGCAAACTCTTTGATTATGCTCTATTTACCCTACATATATAAAATTCATATCATGTGTAGATATTAATAATATCTCAAATATGACTATAAGAGTATAGAAAAAAAGATGATTCTATCCTTCAGACAGGAATAGTAATTTTTTTTTCTATTGGCTTACCTATAAGTCCATTGTGGTTTAGAATATCAAAAAAGTACATAAACTGACCTATTTGTTAGTCATTCTGCTTTTTATGTCTTGAACAGGCAGATACAACTATCTTAAAATGTTTTTAAACATTATTCCATCTGTTAGATTTATGTTTCTTGTTCTGTAACCAATGTACAATTTTTTTAAAGTATTTTTTATTTTCTTGAACAAAATTGGAAGAATTATATTTACAAAAAAGATTCATAAGTATGACTCTTGGGCTTTTTCATAAACCAGGGAATGATACTATATATGTTTTTGTCCTGTTCTCTTTTGCCTGGTGTGTTCTACCTCATTTGCAGCCAAACTGAAAAAAATATATTTCTTGAGTAGTGATTAACTTCTCCTTTGTGGCTTTCTAACTTTCAATTTATTAATTCTTAATTTTTCATTATATTCAGCAAATTGCATATTTGTCAAATAATTTCAATAAAAATGCAGAAAATGCTGTTGTAGCTTCACCTGCATAAACGGATCTCCAGAGGGTTTTTTTCTTCTTTTTTCCCCAGGTGCTCTACGAGTTTTCTGGTGTGCTACTTACCAGAAACCTGTGGGATCACTTGTTATGGAATTCAGCATATTTTTGGAGATGACTTTTATTCATGGAGTCATTTCCTGAAAATTCATATACTGAAATTATTTATTAATTGGCTGTGCGTGTGCTGTTTGTTTGGATTTCTAAATGGAAATAATGAACTCACTAGCAACAAAAAACCAAAACTTCTCTCAATCAATTTGTATGAGCTCTTTCACACTTTAATGTTACCAAATATGTGTAACTCTATCTGTGTCAGGAAATTACCACATGCCAGAGATTCCTCTATGAAATGTTGAAGTCCTTATTCCCAAAAATGTATGATCGTTAAAATTTATTTTTACTAGGCTGACATTAAAGATCTCTGTGGATTTTTTGGCCATTGTGAACTGATAGGTATTATTTTTGTTCACTGTTAATTCTGTAGGAATCTAAAGGATGAAATTACTCCTTTTGCCAAAGATGTGGTCTTGGTTTTAACAATTTTTTAAATTTTTTAAGTCAAACACTCAATGAATGACCTATAAAGGCTATTCTAAATCTGGGCTCTTTTAGGTTATGTTTTTCCTTTAATGTATTTTCATCTATTTCCTTTCAGGACAGCATGACTTGTTTCAGAATTTAATTCTGATGACCAGTCCTTTTTGATTTCATGCTTTTTGAAGATATGTGCATATTACCTGCTATTTGTAGAACCAAACCTAGAGACTGTGAGCTATTTGGACCATAATTTTAAAAATCTGATATGAAATTGTGTGAATCTAGTGGAAATTGTCATTTGCAATGCTCCCAGCTTTTCTGCGGAGCTGAGTTGGTACTGCACTCAATTAAAAAAACAAAGCCAAATCCAGAAAAACAAAACTGGCCAGACAAACCCCCCATCAAAACAAAACAAAAAAAAAACAGTAAAAGCTATAAAACCACAATGTTTTGTGTCAGCTCTGCACTGTTGGCATATGCCTAAACTATTTCTGAAACACCACTTCCACATCTAAATCCCTTCTTTTAATGAAACACCTGAAGGCTAATATTGGTGTGTCGTATTTTGTCCATCCATACAGCTACTGGCTCCTGTACTTTCCTCGCTAAACTGATGTAATTAAACAGGATTGTTCATTTTCCTCCCTGCCGTGTTCAGCCCTGAAAAGTTTCTTCAAAGAAACTCTGGGACTGGACCTGGTGCAGCTTTGCAGAGCGCGGCTCTCATCCCACTGTACTTCAAAGCGGAGAAAATCTTGCAGCTGTCTGGAGCCCGCTTGCCCCAGGAGGTGTCACTGTTGGGACTAGCAGGGTGAGCTCCAGATATGCTGTTTATTTTTTAAAGGCTACATTGACCATGAGGTGGGAACTAACCTGTATTACATCTCCTTCCCTGCCCCCAGCCCTTCTGGGAAAAGGTAATCACAGGTAAAATTAGCTGGTGGCTTATATGGAGTTATGGGCAAATTTAATTTTTTACAAATAAATTAAGTGCTGAGTACCTTAGGAAAGGCAACCTAATCCAGGCTTCTTAAAATTGTTTTTTCCTCTTCTTGCAATGGTTATAAATTACAGTGAGAGAGAAATTCTCATGATATAAATTTTTTTACATTTTAATACTCTCTGAGGTGAAGGACAGATGAATTTGTGATGCAAGATTTATTTCGCAAATGTTAAGATTTACCCAAAGAATGCTTTCTTAAGATACTTGATAGTTACTTTTCTGTTCAAGAAAAGAAGTAGTATATTTATGGATCACTCCAGGATTCAAAGTTTTCTGACTGCAACTATAATGCAGATAACCTGTGCGACTTCCTCTGAATTTACTACAGACTTAAAAAAAAAAAAAAATTACATTAAGTTTAAGATTAGGAATTCCCATGAAGTGTGTTCTACACAGGAAAATAATCCTAGTAAGTTAGGCTTAGGTTTTTGAGCAGCCTACTACAGCCTAAGGTAAGTTGCTTCCATGGTTAATTATATTCACCATCAACGTTTTGTACTTTCTTTCTGGTATCTGTATCTTCTTTCAGCCTTCAGCCTGGGGATTTGTTTCACCAGATGTGTCAGCATGCCCATTTTCCACGAGTTTTGGTGTTAAGAAGTTTCTTATCTACACAGCAGTAAATTAAGATCTAGCAAACAACATAGTCTGCCTCATAGATACTTCTTATTCCTGTGGTTTTTGGTTGACAACTAGAATAAGAGGAATTAAAGAAAGTCAATTTAGTTTAAAGCATCTTCAAATTTCACGCTTCATATTTTTGTTTGAAGTATACAGCAGAAATGGTTTTTTTTCCAGTCAAAACTGCTGATTTTAGCACAAACACTGACTGTTGCCTTACAATGTTAAATTTTACCTAAATGGGGAATTTTGAAGTTCTTTGTCTTCATGTTGTCATTGCAGAAAGCTCAGAGAAGCAGGGTTCCACTATCATTCAATAACTTCCTTTTCTCCTGCTCTTGATTTAATTTCTCTGGGCTTTGATGCATGTTTTACTCTAGTTGTGAGAAATGCATGTATAAAATACCACATGCATACAAGAATTTTAAATTTAAATGTATTTAAGCCCCAACTTTAAGGGAAGCCCTGTGCACAAAGAAAAACGATTACCCATTAATTTTTAGACCCATAATCTTAAAATGTCTCAAAATGTCATGGAAGCAAATGTATCACAGCCAGGATAATTCTTTCTAGCTTTCTTACTTTATTTTTTTAAAAAAGCAAAGTTATACCCTATATGATAGCTTCAAAAAAGCACAATCATCCTATGTTTGTGCCATATATTTATCAGTAATCCGTTCTGTGTGCAACTTTAAGATAAAAGCTTGCCTTGACTCCACTGCTTGCTTTCCCAAGTCCCTTAAAATTAGAAAAATTGCAGAGGGAGAGGCTGGCCAGTAGAGGCCTCTCTAGATTTGCCTTATGATTAAGGACTCCGTCTGGAATCAGTAGCAGAGAGCAAAAGTACTTGAAAAGATTCTGTTGCATGGGAATGGGGGGGGAGAAAAGATCACTTTTTAATGCCCTTTTAAGTTGCAAGATGTTGATTAATGTTGCCCTTTACATTAATGATGTTTCAAGTAAAAGAAAACAAATTTAAAATGGATAAATTCTATTGAGGATGCATTAATTAAACAGAGACTTTACCATATGCTGTGGCTGGAGTGCTTGCTGGCCTTTCTGTTGTTGTTACCTGTGTAAAATCCACCCCATCCTCTACATGAATGCCCAAGCTGAATAGCCATTTGAATGAAGGCTTTAGTTTGATTCGCCATACAAGGGGTACTGTGTCACTGTTTTCTTTCTAGGAGTCAGTAAGTGATTTCTATATCTGTTGTCATGGTGATATAGCAAAGCAGGGGAAAATGGGGGCAACTCTGGGCTTTCTCTACACCCTCTGCACTAAGAACTAAGATGTTGTTAGCAGGCCTATAAAACATTGGGCTTTATCTAGGCCTTCTTTTTGTTCTCTGATTGTCAATAAAACTCATTTTAAGGGTAACAAGGACATCCAAATGTCATCTGTCACAGTGTTAGAGAGATTAAGTTTGTTTAGGAACTTGTGCTGGACAAAAGGCCACTATTTGTTCGGCAGATACAAAGCAGTGTTGGCCATCAGCAATCTTGATTTAGAAGGAGGCTGCATGAAGCATCCAGGAAAGATCAGCTCAGTTGCAGGTGATAGTAAGAGGCTCCTTGACACCAAAACAAATATGGTTTTGATTTAGGAGTGGTTTTATTGGGGTTTTGTTCTCTCAGTGTTTTGTTGGTTTGGGGTTTTTTTGTGCATGTCTCCATTGTAGGCCATGCATTACTGGAGGAGCTACATAGACCTAAAGTAAGAAAACAGCCATTGACAGCAGGCGGCCTGTTTAAAAACATGACACACACACCTGATAGTCCTTAAATGAATATAAAAAAAGAAGAGGGAAAGGAGTTTTTCATGGAAAATCCAACAATAATAGGTGCTGCATTAACTCAGCATTTACTCATTAATGAGGCTAAATGGAAAGTACAGATTAATGAAGACATTGGTGTTATTAAAATCAAATCCTGTGTTTCATATGCTTTTCTTAATAATGAACATTGTGGCTATTGGAGAGGAAGAACAGGATTTTTTCTATTAATTTGGCACACATCCCAGATCTCATTCAACCAGAACCTATCCTGTGCAAAATGCAACCCATGGCCTTTATGTTCCATGGTCTTTCCCCTTTATATTTGTGTTAATCCAGAAAAAAGGCTTTTCTTTTTTCAAACTGAAGAAAAGCAAAGGGTGATCCTTGAGCTTAGATATTAATTAAATAACACAGACCAGCCAAGGTGATTTTAGCACAAGGATTGGTTGAAAAGCATTCCCAGAAGGGAAATGTGATGGTGTTTTCTGCACTTACAAGTGCATTTAATTCTAACATCTGTTTGGATATTAATATATTGTATGACATTGACAGAAATATATTTTTGTTTTGTTGTGTATTTAGTGAGATCTATAGCAGAATATTCAGCACATATATCTTGACAAGTAAAAATAATTTAATCTCTTTCAGTAAAATTGTTACAGTCAGTCCTCACACTGAACAAGCAGGGTTTGAGAGGCAGCTGAACAATGGAGTTGGCAAAGCTGAGTGCTCATTTTGTAATATGCTCAATGTGAGATGTTTGTTTGACACGTAAAAGGAAGCTGCATAACTAACTTGGTGGTGGATTGTGTGCATTATGGCAGTATCTGCTCCTTTAGTGAAGTATATCCCATTAAGATGAGACATCCATTTTCCCTGAGATTCTGCAGAGTGAATGGTGGAGGCATGTGGTGTGGCATGGGAGAGGAGATATATCCCATGGGAAGGGGGTCCTTGTCCTTTAGGGCAGACCAGAAGTGAAAAGCATGAGTCAGTGTTGCTTCTCAGTGAATTAGACTTTTCTCTCTAAAGAGCTATCTGGATCAACCCATCATTTGGTTCTACATGTGCATAACTCTGGCTGAAGAAATAAGATCTCCCAGAGCATGTTCTGTTAGTTTCTGTTTTCTTCATTTCCCAGGATTGTGTTCCTACCTATGTACTATGCAAACACCATGGCAAATCCCCCAGAAGGAAACTTGTCAGATACTGGAAGCTGTATTGTCTTATCTGGGTATGTGATAGTAAAAATTGAACCTGTGAAACTGGATATATAGAAAACATTTTCAACATTCAGACCCCATTTCAAAACTTTGCTTATCTACTAGCTAAAAAGGTGCACTGCGGTTATTGCTATTAGGGATAGAAACCACCTTTGCTATTTACCAGAAGTCTGGCATCCATCCCTGCCACAGAGAGCAGCTGAAGGGTGCCTGATGGGAGAAGATCAGTATTGCTCTCTTGTCTTTTTTTGTATCACTGTGTCCTGGGAATGCAAAATTGTGTCAGGGAGCCTCTCTACCACCTACAGCTTCCTCCTGTAGAAGAGGCTTTACCACCCAAGCAATTTACATGGTTTTCTGACCTCTCTGTGACCAGCATCTTGCAAATTACTTATTACCAGGAGGCCAAAACTTAAGCTTTAGTGTGCAAAGTTCAAATCATGTGGGAGGAATAAGACCATACTGCAAGGATATTGAGGGAGAAAAATTGAGTCTTTTTTTCTTTCTTTTTGACCTTCTGTTACTTTAGACATGTAGCCTGCTCTTCATCCAGCGACTCTCCACAGTCTGAACTGAGGTGCAAGACCAGTCTTGGTCCAGAATCCAGGAGACCAGACTGCCTTTGTCCTCCTTGTTATAACTCCACTTGTTTTGGAGGAGCAGTTGCCTCAGTTTCCTTCTCCCTAGAACAGGAATTCTAACATTTATGAATTTTTCATGGGGCTTTGTTGGACGTTTTTGCAAAGGACAGTTGGATGATGTGAAAAACATTCTTACTATGGAGCAAACTAACACAGAATAATGATGGGTTATGTTTAATTCTCAGGTATTTCTTCCCTGCGCAGTTACTTTTATGTGTAAATTTAATTTTTACATTTTCTTTCTCTGCCTCTGCAGTACCAATACTGTGCAAGCTGTCACCTTGGCATTTCACTAGGATGGCTAAGTGCTACTCAGTGTGAGAAAGGGCTGTGGAATTAGGCCCCAGTTAGGAAATGTTTTAGGGCCATCAAAAGCCTGACCTCTTCTCTGGTTTCAAAGAAGTTATTGCTAAGTATTATTAGACTGTTCAAACTGGGACACTCGTGTAATAGTGCTGGGAGCAGAAAGTGCTCCAGCTTCAATAGACATTCTGTATCAGTAAGGTCTCCAAGAGCAAGCTAGAAGCCTTTGAGCTTCCCACGTGCTGTTTGGTATAAGTGGGCAAAGGTGCCTGCGAGTCTTCAGGTGCACAGAACAGCTTCATCAAGACCTGGATGCAGATACCTTTTCTTGCATTTGTGTTGTGTAAGGTATCTTTTTTTATGTGAAACAAATCCCAGAAGAGTCAGTCCGGTCATTTGTTAGGTGCCTTCAGCATGCACTGAAGTGAGCAAGAGCAGAAGGTGTTAGCCCCCAGTAAAGCATGGACCTTTAGTGTTAAGTAGATAAATTACTGGGTTGTACACCAGGAACCTGAAAGTTATGGAAATATATAATATGCTATTAGAGCAACTGCTCAGAAAAGAAAAGTGGAATGATAAAATTACTTCTTCTCTTCATATTTTTAGCTTCCATAGATACTGGATATGATTATATTTGGTAAGTTGATTTCTATGATCATACTTGTTTCAATGTTATTCCTACCTGTGGTTTAAATAATAAGAGTTATGAATTACCTATCTACAGTGGAAGGAGGAAGGTGCTGTCACCTACTATGGAAATTACAGGGTCAGAAAATATTTTATTATTTTTAGTTATTATTATGATTAATGATTCTATAGGATGTGACTGCTCAAATTGCCTTAGTAGTAAGTTTCATGATATATTTCCAGAACCAGTCCATTTAAAGAATTTATTGGTATTTAAAGTTAATTCTTAGAAATAATACGAAAAAATTAGCAAGACAGCAAAAATTAGTTTTATTATCTTTTTATAACAGTTCAGTTACTGTGAATTGCTGTGATTTGTAAAGATGTTCAAAGATGAAAAGCTCTGTGTAATATTATTATACTGGCTTGGAGAAAGTAAAAGGAAAAAACCCAGTTCATCCTGTTATAATCCTTTTAGAAATTTTAGCAAATCCACTGGCTTTCAAGTACTGGAAATATTTCAGAAAGCACAACCACCACTACTGCTGTTGCTCCAGGCTACATTATCATATACCATAGTGCGCATGGAAGCAAAGCTTAACTAGGGTCATTCTAATGAATTTTGAAGAGTTACATGGACCTAATTTGACTTTCTGTCGTGTATGAAAGGCAACCTCTTCCTGCTGCAGCACCCACCAGAAAACCCTGAGTTGTCTTATCAATCTCTTCTGCATTTTTCATCATCTGAAAGAGCTGCAAATAGTGCTCAGTCTATCAACTCAGTGCATATGTGGGCTTTTTCCATTTCAGCATAGGGGTCTAACAATGGAAAATTTTTTTCAGGCTGAAAAGAACTGAAAATGTGTTTTATTCCCCTATCTCCACTTTCTGGTTCTGTTTTTATTCTCTCTTTTTTGTTACCAGATTTGAGTTCTTGGATACAACAAAAGGATAGCATTTTGGCAAATTCCTTTGGTGTCAGTTCTCTCCTCCATTCACAGGAGAGCTGCAACACTTTGACAACATACAGAAAGTCCACTCCCTGTTGATGATAGAAAAGATATGTTGAAATCCAGATCTTATGATTTCCCATCAGTAGTGTGTGTCCGTGGAACTGGTATAACTGGGCCTTGAAACCTTTGCACTCGTAAGCAGGAGTCCCAATGCCTGAAGCTCCTTCCAGCTTTACATTCGTCCTCCTACAGGTGCTATGGAAGAAGGTATGAAAACGTTTTAGTAGCTAAACACAGTGCATTGCACAGGAACCAACTTTGAAACTAGGGAAATTACCAGCGATTTAATGCTCTTTACAAAATATTCTCTTTCTGCTAACTCTGGTTATTCTTTACTTTGTAGAAAGCTTAATTGTGATAACTTCTCACACTCAAAGAAATCCATTGTTGGTGAGCTCCAAAGCATTGTAATTAGAATCTCCGTTCTGAATACAATGAAATGCAACAGTGAAAATAAAAAAATTTCAAGAATTCACAATTCTAATTTTTCAAAAATTCCCATTTCCCTTTTTTTTTTTCATGGTCAGTGTTAATTCATGTTAATTGAAACACTTTGGTAGCATTTGTGTGTTTCTTTTTAACTGTTACCTGATATAAGATACAATAAAGAAGCCAAATTAACACTTCAGATTAAATATTTTACTTTGTTTGGTAAAATTTTATTAGATTTGTAACATTTGTAGATATTGTTATAAGTACTTTCATGTTTCCATTTTTACTACAATACACTGTGCAACATTCGACTCTAGCCTAGTTTAATTATGAAGTGAAAATAATAAATTTCTTTTTATCATTGTTGCATTTGCTATCTTTTCATTTCAGTAAAACCCTTGTTCTTAGGTGAAGCTTCAAACCTTTCCCTGCTATTCATTCTGGATCATGCTCTTCTTATGTGTCTCCTTTCTAATGTAAATAGCCCTGTGCTTTCAACTTCTCTTCAGGTGTGGGTTGATTTTATTTTTTTTCAGATTCTTGGCTGTTCTTAATTATCTTTTTTTCAGCTTCTCATCTATCTCTGCATTATTCCATTTGCATGAAAGTGAGAAATAATGCTATATTTTTAAAATAGCTTTAACACTGGTAAAATTATTTAATGACATTTTTATTTTTGCTATCATATTCTTGCATCCTATTTGCTGTTTTTTTTACTATAATCCAGTGTTGAACAGATGTTAAGTGAAAATATTTTAAGGATCACTAGAAGGAAAAAAAAATGCACTGAACGCACCATATATATTTATATATCAAAATACACTTATTTTCATGCTACCTCTTCACTCACCTTGCTTATATCTCTCACAGGGTGAGCCATAGCCATCCTTCGCTGTTGAAGGTATTTAACAGCTCCTGATATTGTTTTAAAATCCTAAGCTCTTCTCGAGTTTTTTGACAGATCTGCAAACCTCTTGACAAACCTATGCCAATGTTTATATGTCAAAAACGTGTGTTTTTTGCATTATTTTTGATATTACAGCAAGAGTGGCATATAATTGCCTTTTTTCTCAAGTCCCCAGCACCATTTTGATTGGATTACTCTGCAGCTGTGTACTGGCTTTTTGCAGTTCATCCGTCTGTATGTTCTTCGTAGTATATTGAATATTGCCACACTGCTAAGATGCTTAATGAGTTCTTATCAAAACATGCCTCTGTCTTCCACAGTCTCTTAGGAATCTGCAGAAGCCCCAAAAGCAGAGTGTTTGAAGGCACCTGTGTATAAGACTTAAAATATTTATGTTTAATGTTAGACACTCGGCTCTATTAGGAGGCTGATCTCTCTGGGTTTCCTATATAATCTTCATGAAGAGAAGAACAAGTATTTCAAGAGCACTGAAGCAGCAAGCAGCATCAAATGCGCCAACCCTTTGTGTCTGTGGCATCCCTGATCTTCCAGCTACTGCAAAGGCAGATGTGATTTAGGTTATAAACTGTCCGTCTCTGTGGAGAAGAAAGGGTGTGCGCGATGCACTGCTCTATCTGTTTAGTCCCTACAAATCCTTGCAAAGGCCTTTGAGATGTTTGTAGAGTTCTTGACTTGTGGAGCAGGATCGCCAGTATCTCACTATGATTCAATGCAACCAGCCAGAAAAAGTAAGCCTCTAAGTCTACTTAGAGTAGACTCAAATGAATGGGAGAAGGGAATTTTCACTACTATCTGCAATCTATTATGTTGAATCTTTGATGGTTTATTATACAGAAGCTCTGTCAGTTCCTCCATCCATCACTCTGGCAGCTGAACGATTTACATTTTGAGAAAGCAAGAGGATTTCTGAACTTGGTGGCTAATATACCTGTGTGTCTTTTTACTGTTCAAGCCCATGGATGATGTTTAATGATGCTGGTTTGCAGAGAGGCAAAATTGCAGCTTTCCTGTGAGTAAATCTCCTTGGTATGGGTGTGGCAAATCTTCATGTCTCAGTCTTGGTTGGTTTATTTCATTAAGTATTAATTTTTGTGGAGACTATCACTAATATTGCATGATATTTTGGCTCCTTTGTCTGCATCAACATAAAACTCATGAAGGCAGGCGTTAATCTCAAGATAGAGCTGTAATCAAGCATGAAGAGCTTTTATTTTAGACCTTCCAACTGCTACCTTGGCCGCCTTGATTCTTCCCTAAATGATCTATGTCTTTTTTGTATGACACCTTCTTAAATAATTAATCCAAAAGGCCTAATCCTAGACTTCCTCTTTCAGTGGCAGCTCAGGGACTTACTTGGGATTAAACATAATGTCAGTCCAGTGTCTGAAATGTCTACCGTTAAGTCCTCAGAACTGTCCAATGAATTATATGGCAGCAACAGCAACAAATGTTGAGCAAGAAAGATTCGAGAGATCTAAATTATCTTGTTAAATTAACTGGAACATTTTAATTTTTACTAGAGTTGAGTGAGCTTGAGTAAATATGACGAATTGGAAGCTCACTTCATTTAGCAGACATCAAACACACACAGAATGTTGCCCAATTTAATTTAGCCCTGCCAAGCTAGGCAAATGCTTGTACAACGTCAGTGAACAAGAAAAGGGCTAAAATTTACTCAGTTGAGAATGCATGAGTAAATTCCCTTGATGTAAACTGGTGTTGTATACATATGTATGTATATATATCCAAGGGTTCTGAACACCTAGACTATACATCCAAAAATCTTCCAAACTCCAGCAACAAGAGATAATTTGTGATACTCTGAGTTGTTCCAAATGAAGTCAGTCACTGTTGTTCTAAATGGAATATGTAAACTCCTGTCCTGCACCCCAAGGTTTATCTCCTTTTCCTCTGCTGTCTCTTATCAAGCACATACCGGTACAGTTGATTGGTCAGTCATGTTCAGTAGAGTGGCTAGTGATGGGGTGTTTTTTTTGGCTTTATATCCTCAGCTTAATGGGCACATTTTGTGAACAGTGAGCCAACCAGGTAAATAGCTGCTACTATGGAGCTTAAGAGCTGCAGCTCTCAAATTAGGAGGTGCTTTTTGTCAAATAGGCCTCTGTAGCTCTAATATTAGTAACAAAACAAGGGCTTTTCAGACAAGAAAAAAATCTTTAGTCTGACTCTGTATCACACTTAACTCTGTTGCCTTGTCAAATATGTCAATGTTCATATTATACAGCAGCATTCATCTGTGGATGCAAAAGTACCTTACAAATATTACATCTTGAATAGTTTTAATTTGTGCTTAACAGCCAGGTTAGTGAGATGGTACTCTAAAAGAATCAGTGAACTATTAAAAAAAGTCAGTGTAAATAAATTATAGTGTTTTTTATGCTCTCCTGTTGGCTTTTTAGAAGACCATTAGTTTGAGCTCTAGAACAATGAAAAAAGCATGCTTCAAACAGATTTTTATCTCCTTTTGTTTTATCACCATGTCCACGCATATCAGCATTTCATTCCAGTTCCAGCTTCTCTACTGCTGCAACTGGTAAGCATCTACAGCTCCAGGAAGGAGGTTTGCAGCAGGCAGAATAGAGCACTGTGTGGAGGTGTTATGGTCTCAGATGCATACAACAAGACAGTCATCCTTTTTCTCTGACTTGTTTCTGAAATCCTACTTGTTTTTCTTACACACTTCAGAAACATTAGCTAGAAATGCTACAAAAGGAGATTCCTGCCTTTAGGCTATGCAACTTCTGCCAGTGTTTTAAGGCACTTTTATTGAATTTTTAAGCAAATTTGCTTTGAGCACGTTCTTTCATTTTGTTTTCTGAGGGACAAGGCTGCAAGCCTGTTTGCAGCAGGCAGATAACACAAATGTGTGAGTTTTAAACTGTGTAACACTGTGTTGGCATGGCTGATGCTTTTACCTGTTTGAATCCAAAATAATAGTAATTTACCTACTTGTAAAAAAACTGGAGGTTAGTCATTCTTTTTCTTAATTTGTCAGCTAGCTCATTAGTTGAAATTTATTAGGTTCTGTAAATATCTCATTCTCATGCATGTAAGAAATGTTCTTTTTGTGTTAAAAGAGGACTACACTGAGGCAAAAACGGATACTCTAAGGGAAGTTGTATTTCGTACTTCTGTTCTTGGATGCCTGATTATTTTGTCCTAAGTCTTGAATATCAGAGGTCCTAAGACTGCTTTGAGTTTTCTGAGAACTACAGGTTAATTTTTTCCTTTGAAAACCAGTCTCTAGCTGCCCAAAGCTGAGTTCCTAGAGTCAAACATTTAAAAGTAGAGCCTTTGCTTTGATCAGGGGTGAGTGTGCAAGAATTTAGACTTCGCATCAAGAGTTGGTTGAACAACAGGAAGTTGTTTCTTTGAAACACATTCATTCTTACTGATAATTTGGTGTGGGTGCTCTTGCACACTGAGGAAAGCACAGGGACTACTCCTCCTCACAGCCCCAAGGCTGCTTTGGGCTGGTTTGTTTTCTGATCTGCTTTAGGATAATAATTTTGCAGACAACTGGGTTGTGTAAGAAAGCTCCCATTCATAATTAGATGTGTTCCTGAGGCATAGATAAACATTGGCCTTATATTTTCTGAAAGCAGATGAACTCACTGGACCCACCCTAATACTCAAGGGTTTGGTCCTGCCCGATGGGTTTCCACAGAAGTGCTAAAACCATCGCACACAAAGGCACCACGGGACTCCCGCCATCAACATGAGCTCTCTGCCTGCCTCTGGCGCTAGCTGTCAGAACCGCTTCATCTGAAATCAAGGTAAAGAATCAGCAGTGCTAAATACTACAGGACAAAGGCATAAACTAGCTTTGTAACCCTGGGCAACCTGGATGTTTGCTGACTGACAGTGTGAATGACAGCCCAGTTGTCAGTCTAAAATATCATCCTCTAATCATTCCAGATGTCACCCGACAAGATGATGGCTACTAAAAAGGGGAATAATTTGGGCAAAGTCATAAAGCCCATTATCTCCTGCTGAAACCATTTCTATTTGCTGTTTCTGAAGACCCTGAAAAATAGATCCAGAATCCCATATGTGTCATGCAACTGGCTTATTGAGAGTGGCCAGTTAGAACTGCACTGGTACCACATTAAATTCCTAGGGAAACCTGCCTTCAAGATGTGCTACTCCTGTATGTCTTGGCAGGTGATTTCAATCTGTCCATACAGCATAACTGAAATATTTCACCTCTTCCAAAATATGACAGGAAGCAAAAGGTTGCTGTAGCCGTCACTCACACACACAGCCTACCAGATCAGTGAAAGAGGCTGGACTTGTTCACAATGGAAACAGAGTGCAGTTTCTGACTTGAAATCACGTTAGTTTTTTGTTTTTTTCCTTAATAAAGAATGAAACAACTGAAGACATTCTCAGTCTTGCTTAATTTATTCAATTGCATTTTAATTTTAGTATGAAGAGAGGACTGCATTCTGAACTACAGGCTGAGTGATGGGCTGCATGTGAATGGAAAGCAACAAATGAAAGGAAAGCTATTTTGAGAAGGGTGACAAAACAGAGCAGAGAAGGTAGAGGAGAGGTAGAGAGGAAAGGTAGAAAATTATCTTTATCTTTTGCAAGCATAATTTGAATTACGGAGATCAGAATATAGTTTGTTAGCCAGACAAAACTAAAAAGGAGCATACAGTTTGGTTCATTACAGCAAGAAGTTTTAATGTCATAAACTGAAACCTGAGCAAATTTATTAATCATCGTGTTAATTCCTTCCAAGATCTAGTGGAGGAGATTGCAGATTGAGAAAAACCCGTAACTCATTCATAGAAAATATTTTGAAAGGAAACACTGAAAGATGGCTGCCAAACTCTGTCAAAGAAGAGAAAAGCATGCTAAGACCAGCTGTAAAAAATCCCTCCTGTAGACTGCATGGGGCTTGATTCTGCCATTTTCAAGCATATTGTCCCATAACTGACTAATTAATTGCAATGAAGGCAGTAGAATAATTTATGTAGTAAGGAACAAAACTGGAATTAATTTAGGCAGAAGGATGTAATCATTGGTCTTAATGAATGATTTTAGATTACTTGCGATCTACCTAAGCTGCTCTTACATGTTCATTATGGTTATGTGGAGACACCAAAGAATCACATGGATGAAAAGGAAGATTTTTCTTGTTGTCAGTTAGATTTATGTTAGTATGTCATGCAAATAATTAATTTTTCATGCCAAAACTTTTCATTTTATTACATGGTAGTTCCCAAGTTTTCATACTTCCAAATTCCAGATTAGATCTAGCACCAAAATTTTGAATTTCCAAACAGTGACTTGAGAGCTTTATGTAAAGTCATGGTAAAAGATCATGCTGAATTGTCTTCCTATGGAAGGTTAAATAAGATTCCTGCTTGCTTCTAATATTTTATTTTTTCACTGTTGCATTGTATCCTGCCTTCCTTCAGCTTAGAAAAACAAAGTTTGGAAACACAAAATCTCTTGGTCATGGAGAAGTCCAAAGCAACTTCACTAGAAGTATTTATTCCATTCTTTGTAGAAATCGATCTTCAGACATTCTTAATAGAAGAACATTTTGCACATTCATTAGATGAATCTCTGATTATGAAAATTAAGTTGTATTGAAGTAGTGTTTTCCTAAGTTGACTTTATACTGGGAATTCTCAGAAATCTTAGTCAAGAATTATTACATCATTGTACACGGCTGAAATTCCCTGTGTGCTTAGCACTTCCTAAGGCCCTGTGGCAGCATATGCTTTTCTCTTTGCATATTTACTCTGTGTGACTGAAATTAATACAAAATTTACTATGTATTACAATGAAATGAACTTATATTTGGTGTTCAACTGATTGAATTATTATTGAGGACTAAGGCAGCAAAATACTTGTGGTTATTCTCAGTTTTCTTTGTTTTACTTGACTTAAGCACAGTGATCTCCTGTGAAGCTTGGATAGGAGCACACTTGAATGTTTTGCTAATCTAAGTTCCAAGATTGAATCCATCACTATAATATATGGGTTCTTTTTAAAAATGTGAGTCTTTAACTGTTTTTCCTTTTTTAAGCAGAGAAGTCCAGCTTGGCACTAAACAATTTAAGAACAAACAAGTGCTTTAACCAGTTGGTAGTTCCCCTTGAATATGTATTGTATTTAAAGGTTGAAGAATGCCACGATGAAAAAGTGTTTGCCTTTAGTTGTTCATTGCTATTTTATCAATTGCTTCAGATGTGACAAGCTTTTTAATTTGGTTGAGGTTTGCTTATTTCTTGCTGCTAAACTTTTCCATAGTTTGCACTATATACCAAATATCTATCCCAATACTTTGGTGTTACATGTTATAGTCAGGCTCAAATTTTGGCTTCTCTTTAGAGTTTTTACAGTGAGAGAGATTTTACACAATGAAATGTTTTCTGTAGAACACAGCTGTAAAAAAAAAAAAAAAAGGAGGTGAAGTCACACAGTTTATACTTTGTCTCCTTGAAATGTATTCTCTTTAAAAAGGGTTTATGTAATTTTACATAATTCTCTTAGCAGGAATTTTTATTGCCCAGCTGGGTGAAATTATTAATGTACCTCTCAAAGATCAGTAAGATATATATAAACCCCTTTGAGGGTCCTTGATATGTACTGTTTTTATTGGAGACCCTCATTCCACTTCAGTAAAAGGATGACACAAGATGTTTGCTTAAAAAGAAGTCTTTGACATCCTCCTGAGAATGTTTTGATAGAATGGCATACATTTGGTTACAATTAGTAAGCCAAACAATTTGCCATTGTTATCTCACTGTGTTTGTCTACAGCTTTGAAGGAGCTTTCAAAAAATAGCCATCTCTATGTTTTAGTTAATTGCATGTTCAGTAATATTATTCTATTCTGTAAAACTCCCTGTCCTTTTATATTTATCGTAGTGATTTCTACACTCAGGCAATGTGATAGAAAGCAAAGGGAAAGCCAGGCATAAAGGTATAGTGGTAGTGGTATCAAGGCTAATATTCCTCTGTGTGGGAAAAAATACCAATCTGTTCCTGCTGCTTCAGTGTACAAGATGTTATACCCGAGGGCTGAAAGTAATAGTTGCTGGTGTGAAAATATTCACCAATATCAAATACAGATGAATGCTTTTGGAGGTGGCTAAAAACTGAGTTAATTTTATTTTTGCTAAATATTTGAATTTGTATTCTGTCTGATATAGTAAATGATGAGTAATAATTTTATTAAAGCTTTATTATAGTAAAGGTTTTCTATTAAAGTGTGATTAAAGAACTCAAATCCTTATCTGACACCTTTGCTCCATTGTGATTTGTTTACATATTTGCAATTTTATATGTAATCTAGAATTTCACTTTTTCTTTTCTGTGTTAGGTCAAATACTTCTTACTGTTTAAACAGAGATTAAAGAGTCTCAGCTACGAAAATTATCTTTCTTTTTAGGTAATAGGCATGTCTGGGTAAGTACATCCCATATTGCTATCAATTTTTTGGTGGTTACCGATTAAATGGCTGTAACATAAATTAGTGTCTATGTCATGGAAATTCTGTGTGCAACTATCACACCTTGGAATCGCTGCAGTGCCAGGTTGAGGCCTGGTAGCAAGCCCTAGTAGTTCTGTGCCTCCTTTAATCATTCTTTTTTGTTTACTCTCTTATTGGAGAAACCTCTGATCTCAATTCCTGTGACAGTAGGTACACACTGGCAGCAGAGAAATGCAGAGCTTGTAGTGCTATTTCACTTGATAAACCTGTGTCCTTGAAGTCTTCTTGCATCCTGCATCCCTGTCAGACTTGTAAACTCATGCTGCTTTTATGAATTCTTGGTGGGAGTGGTCAATATTGAATTGAATAATTCCCTTTTGAATTATATCTTTAACAAAACAATCCTTGAACAGGCCTGCGAGGTTTTGGATGGGTTCATAGGAAGAAAAGGGTAAAAAAAGAAATTTCTCCTCCACTACACAGTTGGAGAAGAGACTTAAAGCATTCCCTGTGGATGCCATCTCTGCTCCCTTGGCAGAGTGGAAAAAGGACAAACATGCACAGAGTTGTCCTCTGTTGCTGTCGTGCCCCATACTGCCCTCAGTATGACACAGCAGGATTTAAGTCAGCATCATGAGTCTCTATACCACTGGGGCAGAACTTGCATCTTGGCCAACAGTGTACCAACACCTCTGGGCAATGAAATCGTGCTGCCTGATGTCTCCAAAAGTAGAATTGAGAGTCTGGGCCCCTTAGAGCATGTCAGCAGCAAATTCACTGTTTTTTAATTTCCTTGTGAGCAGAGCTAAGTTATGTCAGTTCATGTTCTCTAGACCAGTTTGAATTTAATTTTAGCTGGTGATTAAATTACTTTGTTCAAGTGAACTGGATGCTGCTAGGAATGCTTGTTCAAAGGGTTAACTTAACCTTCCCCAAGGTTGTAATGGACACTGGAAGATCAAAAGCTCTTCCAAGATTTCAGAGAAAAAAAAATTGCTTGCTTTTACAGTTTCTAGTCAATGTCTTCCCTCTGGAAAGAAAGTCTGTCTGGTGTTTCAGTTCTTTAGATTTATGCAGTAGCCATGTTTGTCAAAGTATTTGGCACCAGTGACATCATCTTTGTTGAAATGCCGGACAGCAGGATGAGTCCCAGATGTTAACACACATTGGAAGTTGAAAGAGAATGAAATACAAAGATTAACAGCTATGGAGGTAATACAAAGTGATTTTGTTTTCTTCTAGTACTCAAAGATTATTATTTGTATTTTTGAAGTTTGTTTTGCATAAATGGTGAGTCAGGGAGGATACTGAATGCTCTGCATGTACAATGTGAGGGAAACTAAGATGTGAATTTGGAAGAACGTTGAGCAAAGTATGATTTGATTTCATGATTGTACTATTTCCTTTGTGCTTTTTCCAATTTTTTACACTTTGCATGTGTAGATTACAATATATGCAGAATATGTGAGAACCAAATGTGTCTCTTTCTGAACTGCCAGGATTTAGTGTGTCATTTGGATAATGATCATGCATGGTTATGTCAACACTTCATGTTTTCTAATGTTCTATAACATAATGTGCCAACATAAGCAAGAGTAGCATCATTTCCTAATGACATGTCATGTCCCTGAAGTGTAAAAATGATGTGACCAGCTGAAAATCAGGCTTTAAAATATTTGAGTTTTTTAACTTTTAAAATAAAATTGCTCTGTGATCAGTTTCTCTGTGTCCAAAAGATATTTTCTAAGAGGTATTGTTTTGGTCTTTTAGGGGAAAAAATCATAAAAGTATCGAGGCAGGGATTCTGATTGGGCATATCTGCCCAAGCATTTATTGTTGCATATCTATGGTGTAGAAGGCATTAGTAAATGCCAAATCATTCATCTAGAGCACCCTCAGCATTACATGAAGGTAGCCTGAGTAATATTTGCATGGAAAATGAGGCAGAGGTACTCCCTTATTTTCATACCAACAATGAATACTTTCTTTAGATCATTCTGTTGTCTAGACAGGGTTCACTGTCACAAAGAATTCCCATATACTCAGTTTAAAAAATAGTACCTAGTTGTCAGGTTTTTTTCCTCAATTTACTGCAAGAGATCTCCAGTCTTTATAGGCATAAGGAAAGCTAAAGAGGAGGTGGAATTAAAGCTGGCCAGGAACATGAAGGGAAATAAGAAAAACTTTCACAAATATGTCAATGAAAAGAGGAAGACTAGGGAAGATGTGGGCCCTTTCCAAAAAGACACTGGACAGCTGGTCACAGGGGATTTGGAGAAGGCTGAGGTACTCAATAACTTCTTTGCCTCAAACTTCACTGGTACAGCCTCTGATTCCACAACTCAAGTCTTAAAAAATGAGGCCATATACCAGGGGAAGCAGGATCCACCCACTGTGTGTGAAGAGCAGGTTCATGAACACCTGAGAAACATGGAGGTGCACAAGTCTATAGGACCTGTTGAGATCCACCCACGGGTCCTTAGAGAACTGGCAGATGAAGTTGCCAAACCACTGGCCATCATATTTGAAAGGTCATGGCAGACTG
>VZTY01017654.1:61351-135401 GCA_013400935.1 Turnix velox
GTAACTTATCAGTACCTGAGGGGGTCCTACAGAAAGGCAGGGGAAGGAATTTTTAATATGATATTGGATGGGAGGACTAGAAACAATGGATGTAAATTGGAGGGGGGTAGATTTAGACTTGACATCAGAAAGAAATTCTTTACAGTGAGGGTGGTGAAGCACTGGAACGGGTTGCTCAGAGAGGTTGTGGATGCCCCCTCTCTGGAGGTGTTCAAGACCAGGTTGGACAGAGCACTGGGCAGCCTGATCTAGTGGGAGGTGTCCCTGCCTATGGCAGGGGGGTTGGAACTCGATGATCCTTAAGGTCCAACCCAAACTATTCTATGATTCTATTATAAGACAAATTGTGTTAAATCTGTGGAGAGAATAAGGAAAGTTAGACTTTTCGCAATGGTGTATAGTATCCTGCAAAGTTGGATGTATGATGCATCTGTCACTGTCTTTTCTAAAAATACTTCACATCAGAAAAAAAATGCATCAAAACATAACCTCTTTTCATTTTTTCATATTCAATATCCTTCATCTGTTCATTTGAAGTGAAAATTTTGAGAGTACCTGGTATTAACCTCAGTACTTTTTTTCTAAAAGCTGATCTTAGAGTAAGAGGTGATGACGTCTGTGGTGTTGGCTGTTGGTGGTGCAGTTTTCACTGTGCTGCTTGGTTTCAAGCCACCAAGATTACATTGACATTGCTGAGTAAGTAAGATTTATTTTGAAATTCTTTTAATTTCTCTTACCTTTACTTTCAGACTGTGTGATAATTTGGAAATATACATTCAAATCCAGATCGATTTCTCTTTTTCTTTCTGTTTATAGGATTGTACTCAGTTTACATTCTGATGTTAATACATGAGGAATACAAATGATTTATCAAGGGCTCCCTAACACTTACAACTTACAGGTAAGTCTTTCAGATACCCTTACAAAAACCAACATGACTACAGGATTTTGCTAGATCTCATTTTCAAAAGCACTTATGTTATTTCAGGGTCTAATTCACAGTTCTGAAAGCAGCTTGGATGCTTAGTGTATTAGATCTCACTGACCTTCAAAGGGACATCTAAGCATTTATGGTCAGATACTGAATGTAAGAGGAGCCTAGTAGGATTTTTTTTTTAAGTGTTTCATCACCTCAGTCCCTTTGAAATTACTTTAAACACTTTCTTTCAATTTAAAAATGGGCCACGGATTTCTAAATCATATGTGTTCTTATGAACATATTGCCTGTAATTTATTTAAACCTTGTGAATACCTCAGAAAAAGGAGATGTTGTGGATGTAGTGTTTTATTCGAAAATATATTCCATGAATTTTGGGACAAATCCTGGGTTTTGTCACTAATATGTCATTTTAGTCATTACTTGCTGAGCTGTGTCATTAGAAATCTAGGTCACATAGCCATGCTTAAATTACATATCAGATGACCCAAATGTTTAAAGCAAGCTGTTGTTACTCAGCATCAATTTAAGCAATTTATGCCACTAAAGATCAAACCCCTCAAAGTCCTGCGTCTTTCTGAGTGGAAATGCTTCACCTTCTCAAGTGTCTTCTAACATCTTCCTACATTAGTCAGGACCCCTTGCCTTCCTATTCCTGACTTAAAATTTAGTGGCTTGTGGTATTGATGCTATTACTATCTCCATATATACTTTATTATTAATTTTAAAAACATTAAAATTTCACCAGAAACACAAAATTACCTATTATAGATAGTGTTTAGAAATGCCAAGAGGGCAAATCTCAAGAACTTACCTGAAGGGTGAGCAAAATGTACCTGCTTGTTGCATACAGTTGTGATAATATCACACAGCATAATATATACTTAGTATATTTTAGTGATACTTTTATTTCCTGAGCAATTGTGCCCTCAGCACATGAAGGACATGAACTTGTTGGAGAAGATGTGCCAACAGAATAGTTAGCTCTGCCAGCTTTGTTTTTCTTTGTTGTTTTTTTTTTTTTTCCATTAATTCTCCAGATGACATTCCCTTTCCTTTAAATACTTCCAGGCCACAAAAAGCATACTACTGCACTCTGACAAATGTATATGACAGTGGTTAAAAGTCATATTCAGAGCTATTGATTCACACACTCTGACTTCTTGCAGGAGTACTGTATTTGTGCCAAACTGAGTCTGATCTCACAGCTATAGTGCAACAGCTCCTCTTTGGTTCTGTTTAAAATACATGGAAAAGTATTTGCCAGAAACCCTGCATGTGGTGTTGAGCATAGACTTTGCAGCTGTCTCCATAATTCTGAGAAAGGTGAGAAAGCAATGACTTAACACTCTGTACCACCCAAGTCTAATTTTTTTGGTCTAAGGTCACCTTATGTTTGTAGACCTTGGAAAATTATCATGAATATTTATGATGGCATCAAAAAATCAAGCAGCTGCAAATTGTTTACAACATTTTTAAAAATATAAAACCAGCTTCTACTATAAATCAAATACATCTGCTAGAGCTGGATGAAAACTGAAAACTTTTTGGTTCCATCACATCCTCTTATGTAACCAACAATTGAAAAATCCTAAGCAGCACAATTTTAAAAACTACTGTGGGCTGTACAGATAAAAGGTGAAACTTGAACAAAGGAACCTAATGAATCATTCTAAATATTGCACATGAAAGTTCTCTAATGAAATATTAATTTGAAATAGATTCCATAAAACTTTGTGGATACTTCCAAAATACAGAATTGCAGTCTGCCTAAGATGTTAGCTGCGTATACTTTTTCCCTGTCTTTAGAAAAACTTGTTTTTCCCTAAAATAACCCTTCATATTTGAAAAGTTATGCATTAAGAACGTGTGCAATATTGTCCTTGAACATTTGTTGTTTTTTTCTTCTATAGAGCCATGATTTATATTCTGACATTCGTTTAGTAGCTAGCTGGAGAAATACCTCCTGAGAAATAGCACCAAAATTGGCAGAAGAGATAAGTTCTAAATCTTGGCACTGCTGGTAAGTTGGTACTTAAATTGCATTTCTCTCATGAAAACATAAAAACATTTCAGTTTGCTCAAAACAGAGGAATAATGCATGTGCTTTAGATGAGACACACTATTTGCCTAAAAATTAATCCTTGCACCCAAGTGGAACCTGTTTATCTATCCGGAGGAGTACAATTTTAAAACTTTCTTGCCAAGTGCTGCCATCAGCAGCAGAGTTGATAGGAGCCTCAGCCCACAGCTCTGTTCAGGCTCATGTCTCACGGTGCAGACACTTGTTTAACACTTGTAGTATGTGGATTGCAACTTGGGAATGCACAGACATTTGAGCTCTTGATCCATTTAAATACAACTGTGCTAATAAACAGAAGGTCTGATTTAGAGACTACAGTTTCATTTTCCTCTCTCTTGAGGAGGTTTCAGATATTTTTTCGTTCGGTTTCTCCAGTTCTTCCTACCAGATAACTTGAACTGTCCCTCAGTTTTTCAGTGAACTATTTTTGCCTCAGGAAGCATGTGGAATTTCAGGGCCTCACTGTTTCATGTTTTAAAGGTTTCTTATGGCTTTCCACTTTGCAAAAAGATCTGACACCTGTGATATAGTTTACTGCATTCAATAAGGCAGACAACAAATCCTGTTTATTTTTCTAGTGACAGTGTTACACACTCTCAGTCTGTAATTGCATTACAATTCAGTAAAGTTCCCACAACCAGCATGCAAGGCTTCATCAGAAAGCAAAATGCTAGTCTGAGAGGATAATAACTATGAGAAATTCTTTTAATAAGGACCATTTTTAAATGTTAAGAATGACTTGTTTTAATTGAAGGAGTGGAACTCATATCAAGTGTCAAAGAGATCCCCCAGAGCTCTCTGAAGTCATCAGATTGTCTAGTACAGAAATGTCTGAGAATCAGAAATCAATAGAGTTCATGAAAAGTTTCCAACCATTCTTGCTGTAAAGTTCATAGGATGAGGTTATTCTCTTCTGCAATTAAAAATTTGGCTTCAGCATAAAATAAGTTGCCTGACCATCCTAGTTACTGAAAGTGAGACTCATTTTATAGACCATACTTCTGCTGAGTTTATGTAAGAAGGGATGCAGAACAATTGCCATTCTTTTCAATCTACTATACAATTTCCACCTGTTCCATCAGCCGGCAGGAATGCATGCGGCAAATACAGACTACTGCCGTGACAGCAGCAGGTGTATGGCAGCAACAACTAATCAAATCAGCTGAATGGGAGGTGTGAGTCACATTGCACTTCTGTGCAATGAGGAGGAGCAGAACGCAGAGAGCTAAATGGTTGCAAGTTTTTGTTTTCTTTGTAAGAACTTGCTTTAAATTTTAGGCAGAACAACTGGGAAGCGCTAGAAAAAAGTAATGAGGAATTAAGAGCAAAATGACATTTCATCCTTCCTGCAAAGGCAGTCGGAGTGAGATGGTACAGGAGACACCCATTGTAATCACTCTGAAAAAGCTAAGCATAGGTTTTGATTTTCCTAAAGAAGTAAATGCAAAAGAACTCTTATCTGTACCATATGACTCATGATGCTTCTTTACTAGGCTTAGAGAGAATTGAACTTGAGTAATAGCACCATTAGAGCTCTTTACCAGAAGCTAGTTCCTGTGGTTTCACTGGGTCCAGCTGCTGATGACTCACAGAGGAAGTGGCAGAGATTAGATGCACAGGGAAAAAATCAGTACAGGTCAGAAATAAAGCAAATCAACGAAGCATTACCTTTTGTGCACCATTGTGAACAATGGCTTAACAACTAAGATTCAAAATGATCCGTCTTGTTCCCCTCCTTTGTGCTATTCCTGTTGGAAAGACCACCAGGAAACATGTGAACCACTGTGGAATACACACTGTAATCCATGGAACATCTCAATTAATATTCCCTCTTGACTACAGCTAGAACAATACATAGCATCAAGCAGTTTAATCTCTGGCAATAATGCCTTTTGTAATATCAAGAGTTCTTTCCCTTCAATTAAGGTTTAAGTGAAGATTTTGAAAATTAGTTAGGTATTCTGCAGAATGTAGAATGGTGGTTGCGGGTTCCATAAGTAGCAGCAAGGTAAAATGCATAGGCACAGGCTGGTTGTCATTAGAAATGTTGTTATTAGTAATTTCCCCTTTACAGACTGACATTACATTCCCTGTAGAAGAGCGTTAATCCTCTACCAGGCTTTGTAACAAGCAAACCTAGCCAAGCTTGTTTAAAATTTAAAACACTGCTTCTGATATTCAGTTTTGTGCTACAAAGAAAATATGTCCCCGGCAGCAGAAAGCTAAAATATCTAACTTTAAAGGGATGATACAAGGGAGAACATTCTGATCTTGTTTAAACAACTACTGTACCGTAGTAGTGCTGCTGTTGACTAACATCAAAACAGACTCGGACACATAGCACAGGGATCATTTTCTTCATGACAATTGCAAGCAGTTTGGGCTCTAAATTCCTTGAGGAGTCCTGTCCAAGTTGCTATAGATTGATATAGTTGCTTATCATAAAAACTTAGGATTGTTGACTAGATATACCATTTCTTTAAAAAATATTTGAAAATGGTGTACTAAGAGCTCCCTAAGAAAATATTGTTGGAAATTTTGCTGGTCAGCAATTTATCACTGTTTTTAAAAACAGATTGGAATAGACAGTCTAACTACATTCCACTTTCTACTTCCCACAGGGGTTTCAGAGGTAAGATCAGTTTAGTGATTATACACAGACATGCTTTTTATAAGCATTTGCTGTAGTGATTAATGTAAAACTATTCACAACCATCTCTTTAGAATATTAAGTTATGCACTTTACTTCGCATGTTTACTATCAGCCAACAAGGTGACTGTGTGACATGGGTACATGGTCTCTGCAGCACAGGCTTTTTGAAAAGGGCCACACAACCCTCAGCTTCTGTGTGCCATGGCTCAAGTAATAAGGGCTTCAAGAAACGTTGCCACTAAAAAGGGTACTTATGCTGGTGTTTTCCTTCATGGAAGAAACATGAATTCAGTTCATGGCCTCCGTGCTGTCTGTAGTAAGCAGTGATGTCCGTGTTTAAGTTAAAAAGGCTGTGCTATGTGTTAGCAGCAGGCAGTGAGGACATGGGGTGTGTTGAGGTGGTTTGCAGTGCAGTCGGTGGCCACAGTTTGCGTAGGGTACTGTCCTGATTGTGCCAGATGGTGACCCCAGGGCACTGTGGGCTTTGGGGAGAGAGGTACTACTGTCTAGAAAGGCATTGAATTCCTCTTCCCAGTATGCAGCCACAAGGTCTTCATGGAGTCAAAAGCACATGCATGGAACAGGTCAATTAATTTACTTCCCTCTTTTAAGAGCTGGTTTAAATATTTTCATGTATCTCATGTGCATTGACTCTTCAGCACATAGGCAAAGGTGAAAGCAATGAAACCTGACTCATGACAATGCCATAAATATAGATTCTGGGGGGGGAAAAAAGGTGAAGTGGAATTAATAAGAATTAGAAATTGTTTATTTGATACTGTTGTACTATCCCTTTAAGATGTGCAAATATGAACAGGCTGTCAATACAACACCACTTAGTTTTGTCTGGACCTTAGAGCACAACAAAATTATTAGTACATAAATCTCTACTAATTTACTCTAGATTATGATTCTTTCATCAACATGCACATATAAATTATACCATTAATCATAATGATTTCTTTCAGTATTCATGTGGAAGTAATATGTAATTTCTTGGGAATCCTACTGTAATTTAGCATGAATTAATGTCCACTTACTGGAAAGCACAACCTACATTGATATTTCTAGGGAAAAACCCAACAACTGTGATGTATCTTAAACCACAGCCTAAATGACCAGGGTGCTGGTAAACAACCACCAAAGGAGCGTCACTGCAGGTAAAGGAAAGTTATCTTAAAGGCAGTTTGTTTCAAAGCTCATTAGACCAGATGGTAACCTGTCTTCTAGGAGCACATAAAGTATGTGTGAGGGAAGGGAGGGTCTTCTCTCACCTTCACCCTGCCATGGGGAGTAATGGTGTGAATACTTGGAGTGAGGGAGAGCTGAAGCTGGAGGAGAAGGCAATACAAACCATCTGCTGCACTTTTTCAACAGAGTGGGAGCAATAATAGCTACATCAGTCTTTGTGGATTAACACCTTCTAATTGGTCTCAACAACAATTTCACTGACAGAAGCAGTGGTATTCATTCATTTTTCTGCAGATTATTTTTGGTTGGTGGTGTCTGGCCCATAGGTCAAGCAGGTTGAGGATCTCATGGATAGGCTGCATTGGTCCTAATTTCCCCCACCTAAGAACTGTAGCTGCCTCCTTGAGAAGTGCTTTGCCCTTTCTGGAGGTGAAGTAGGCTATTACTTAATCTAGCTATCAAATATATAAATGGAACATACATATATACATATGCATGCTTCATAAGTGAGACAGTGAGGGGGAAAAAAAGGAACTTCTGACTATAACAAAAGATTCATTAGGAAAAATGAACTAATCGGTGCTCTCCAAGGAGAAATTCATCCTGTTTAGGAGGCCGTACCCTCTGCTGCTGCACATACTTAATATAATTTATATTATTATTTAAATCACTGCGTAAATTTTAGATACTTTTAAAAATCAAGTTAATGGACCATACTTTACTGCTTAGCATCATTTATATCAAGAATTAGTGGCTGAGGAAATAATATATGTGAATATAGAGGAGAATACACAAACAAGCAAATATCATAAAACTTATCTGTAGCATGGTCTTAAAATGCAAACACAGAAACGAGCCTGTGTAAGAGCTGTGTGTTGTGTGGTATGGGCTCTCCTTTAAGCTGTGTGTACCTCTGTGTTTAAATGCAAGGTCTTCTTGAAATCACTTACCACCACATGGGGGGCCCATCCTTGCACCAGCCTGTCATAGCAGAATGTTTATTCCACAGGGAAATGTCTACCTCTCCTCTCTTTGGATACAAAGGCAGGCAAGAATACAGCTCACTTTCCCATAGCTACAAGAGGAAGCAGAGGCAGCAAATTAAGGAATTCTTGGGGAGAACACAGGAACCTATAAAGACTGCTGAGATGCTTTAAACAGACATAGCCTAGAAACAAAGGGAGAAGGAAACAGAGAAAGATAATAACCTGAAAGAGTGAGAGGATTGTGGTAGCTGAGATAAATCTAAGGCCTTCTACTCATTGAAAGACAGGACATATTCCCTTAAAATGTCTTACCCGTACCAGGCAATAAAACAGCTGTTTGTCATTGCTTCCTTCAGGTTAGCTGCAGTGTATTTCATTCCTTCTGCATGCTCACAGCAGAGAAATGTTGACAAGGAGCCCAGTTTCTGAAGCGTTTCTCAGCCCCAGATTCCTGTCAATGTCATGCTGAAAAGCTCATGCCAGCAAAGGGATCATGCTGCTGCTGGAATCTTGTACAGAGACAGGATGTCCAAGAGAATCCCATCAGCCACGGAAGAAGGCTGAGATGGTGTCCTGGTTTGTGGTAAAATATGGTAAATTTCCTAGTTTGTAACTTCACTTTTCAGCTAGGCCTCTTCTGTCTGACTAAACTCTGAAATTAACTGCACATTGTTCAGACACTGTTCGCTCCCAGACTGATAAGACCTGATTATATCAGGGAATGGTATGCAAGAAGCTCTTATTTTCATTATTCACTATGGTGATCGAGGTCAGAAAGTTTGTCATTCACCCTACCGGGGGGCTGGAAACGGAAAGACATAGAGAAGTCCCACCTGCAAGGAGGAGCAGAAAGGGCAGGTGACCCAAAATTGACCAACAGGAGTATTCCATCCGATCTGTCCCATGCTCAGTATAAAAACTGAGGGATCGAAGGGTCAGGCCCTTTTCCTCTGCTTCGTTCTTTCTTCGATGGGCGACATCTAGGAAAGACTCTGCCTTTGACCCTGATCTGAGCACTCCTGAATCCAGATCCGGCATCCAGCTCCTGACTGAACTGGCCCCAGCCTGGNATTCCTTCTCTCTCCTCTCTTGTGAGACAGGAGGGGCATCTGTCATTTGGGGGGTCCTTTAGGGCCTAAACCAGGACAGATGGACTCCAGGAAGTGGGCAAAGCATGGGGCAGCAAGCACAAGTGCAACATGAATAATACAAAGCACCAGTGCTAGCACTTCTTATTTCACTGCACTTCTCTAACTTATTTTATGATGTTCCTGAAAAATAGACATTTAAGGTGTGAGTGGTACAGCCATTGGAGAAGAAAAAGTGTCCCATAGCTGAGTCCAGGGGGTGTGAGAGGGCAAAGAGCAATGAAATGGTCCCTTTTCCCTCCTTGTAGGGAGAGTAGAAGGTTTCTCCTTTACTTTCTGATTACTTGATTTTGTATGTTTCCATGAAACATGATCTTCTGATAGAGAAGTTTGGAGCTGAGACTATTTTCCTTTTGCATCTCATGACTCAGGCCTCATTTCATCCACATTGTCTCATTTGCACTTTCTACCTGACTTGCAAACCTCCTGCTCAGTAAAAGTTGTCACATTTTTCCATCTCATAAATGAAACTCCAGGTGTAGATCCTTTGTTGCTATCACACTGCACAGATGGCTTTAAAAGTAAGCTTTCATTTACAGAAACAAACTCGGGTCTCTGGCATCTTAGGGCAAGCCCTGATAAAGTGGCTGTAGTAAAAGTCTATTTTGAAACACAGTAAAATTCATAGCTCATATATTGCCACCACCTCATTCACTGGCTAAACTTATGTTCTTCTGGGGGAACAGTGAGAAAAGCTCTTTTACCCATGGCATGATTTGCTCCTACTTAAGCTTTGTTTCTTTGGTAAACACCAGTCTTGTTTTATAAAGCTTTGTTTTGCCTTGCTGCCTGGTGCCCACAAAGTCACTTAATTCCTGATTGTGATGTTGCATATAATTGCTTTTCATTCAAAAAAATACCCTAAAAATGCTGCTTTGGTTGTCTTACTTCAGGGAACAGTAATTGTTCAAATGATTACTTTATTTGTTGCTGCCTGCATGGCCTGGTTACCTGGCGACTCTCTATGAGCATTTTTATTGCCTATACATAAATTATTTTCCTTCACTATGAATTCACAAGCTGCTACTTCAGACACTCCCTTTGTATCATCTGCGTATTACTTGGGGTTTGAAGCTAAGTGGGTAGATTGCTCACAGCAACACATTTCATCCATGTCCTTTGGTTTTGGGTGCAGCATGTGCCTCCAGCTGTCCAGGAGCACCTCCATTACCCATTGCCTTGTGGTAGAGCAAATAGCATTCTGGCCTCAGTCTTCGAGCAGTAGATTAGTGACAGCAGTAGGCAGACAACTTTTGTCCCCAGGGAATATTAGAAATCTAGAGCTAGAAATAGATGGATTAACTGAAATGCAACCCAACCTCTGATCTACATTATTGCCTCACTTCTTTATCTCACAAGGGAAGCAGAGATAAAGAGTGATAGACACTGATAATGATGGAAGTCCACGATAATACACCGAAGTGATAAACTTCTTTGTGGCCCTCATTGTGCCCAGTTGTCTTCAGCTGGTTATGAGCTCTAGCCTCAAGCTATTTACACCATGATCAGGCTAGTAATTAGCAAAATGTTTAATATAATATAGAAGCAATTAGGAGGTGATAACATGCAATTAAGATGTGTTTTCAGATTAAAGATTTTATAGTGCTCTCTTTCTTGAAAAGATAAAGTGCCTATCTCAAAATGTCAAACTGCAGTGATTTAATCTGAGTTATTTTCAATTAATATGCATGTATTCTTGCGATGTGTTCACCGTTGTTATTGACATTGATAAATTAAGCTCATCCCAGCAGAATTTATCCTTGAGTTGCTCTATATTTCCTGAATGTCAGTTCTTTATTTGTATTTTTTTTATGCCTACAAGCTGTGCACGATCTAACTCTAAGTCCCTTGATTCATCCCTGGGATTACAGTAATGTGTCAGTCTGAGTGGAACAATAATCTGAAAGGGCATTGTTATAAATAGTGTGTTAGAATATAATTGTTTGTCATGTTGCTTCTCCCCTTTAAATCCCTCTGAGTCCTGTTTAAGTAATTTAGACAGCTAGAATGACAAGAGTCTTGAGACTTCACTTATAGAGTTGTCCAACCAGTCTTCAGCCTGCCTTGTCTTTTGAGACTGTCTCATCTGCAGAATAGGAAGTGCATACAGCAGATGAGTTCCGACCACATCACACATTTGTTATGAGGTTTTGCTTGGGCCTTTTATAGAACAATGTAAATGCTACTGATACTAATTTTGCCTTGGCTAGGCAATAGAAGCGCTGAGACAGTAGACATTAAAGTGTTTCCTATTGTCATTAAAGTTAGAATCCTAAAGCATTGTAATTTGGATGCTGTAGTTCAATATCCAAAGGCAATTTAAAAAGAAAATTATCATTTAATAATAATTTAAAAATAAGGACCTGAGGCAGGAAAGACAAAGACACACATGCAGGTTTTTTTAAAATTAGTAAAAGTAGAAAAATACTTCCAAGGAAAAAGATTACTACAAATTAGTGTCCAATAAGATTAGCCAGTACAGTTCCTAGATCATGCAGGATTGTTGATTGTAAGGCATTTTTCTTCTTGGTCCTCTCTGTTTTTTTACACTTGTAATGCGGTATCTAAACATCAGAGGATGTGCATGCTGCTTGTATCAGAAAGGTTTTCCTGAATTTAACAATGATTTCCTTTCCTGTTTCTGTTAAGAACTTTCCCCATTCCCAGTGCTAATAGTTTTCAAATATTTGTGTTCAGATCTCATCCTTTGGTCTTCTACCCGCTTTGAGTCTATTTTAAGATATTTTGCAATTGGTTGCAAAAAGGTAATTCAGCTGGCAGTCATTGCTAAGCAAGGCAATTTATATTTGGTTTCATGTCATCCAACCATGATTAAACTCTTTGGAGACCAAGAGTGTAGTAAAGTGAAGTAGTAAAGTAGTGGCCTATTATCCAACCTCTCAGAGTGCCTCATGTAAGTCCGTTGGGACAGAAAAAAGTGTAGCTCCTTAATGCTACCTGTGAATACCCACCTCAATGTCCTGTGCTTAGACTTGGCTTGACAGACTATTTGAAACAAGCAAAGAATAAACAGCACAGCCCAAGGATGCTGCCAAAAGCAGTAGGAAGGTTCAGCTGACACTACTGCTTGTTGGCTTTTATATATGTGAATGGTCTGAGAAAAGCTATGTGAAGATTTAAAAAGGCTTTCTTTGGGAAAAGGAAATAGAGAAAGAATTAAGACCCTCTGAAATTTATTGGCAAGTAGGTAAATATCTCACTGTTGCTGATCCAACAAGAAATCCCACTTTCATAGTGAGATTGGCTTTTCTCAGCTGATTCAACCCATCAGTATCTAGATCAGATGGAAAGCTGTGATGATGGAGCTGACAGATCCTAATAGCCTGGTTTGTCTTCTATCAGTACTGGAGATATGTCCAGTTATGTTCTGTCTAAGCAGAAAGTCTCGAACCAGAAATAATGATGATATTTCCTTCTCCTGGTTGGTGATGTAATTGTGGGCTTTGCTTGGTGGACCACAGCTGTTTATGGGATTTGATGAATTCTCTATCCAGAAGGGATAATAACAGCAGGGCTATGATAAAGCCTCTGCAACATAGGGAGCAGGATGGCAGGATGGGCATCTCAGACAGGGTTCTTCAGCCTCTTGGCAGAAGGGATCATCTGGACTCCAGCATGAGAGCTGTTGTGGGGTTTTCCTGTACATTGGTAAAAAGATGTGTGAAAGGGTGGAGCAGTCATCTTTGTGAAGATCAGCCAACTGCTGTTCATCCTGAGGCTGAGGAAAACCTCAGATTGTGCGTGTTACCCTCCCTGAACAAGGAGTGCAGGTAGTCCAGAGGTATTAAGAGAAGGAGGTAGTGACTAAGGCTGGAAAATACAGGATAGAAATCAAAAAATCTCAATGTTGAAAATGTTACAAACATACATAAACAAACATAGCAGTAACCCAAGTGTGTTAATGCCATTAGGATATTAACCATGAGGGGTGTTTCTGTGCTGGATGTGCCTCTAGCTACAATTATAAGACCATTTGTATGATATATTTTTGCTTGATATTTTTCTTTACAGGCATTTAATCAATGTCCTATACAGAGCTTCCTAAATTATTCCACTCACATATTTAATAACAAATAATCCTTCCAGGAACTATTATGGATTTGAGTGTGATTATAGTAAGAATATCCAGTAGCTACTTCAACTTATACAAATATCCATTTTACAGAGCTACAGACTTAATTATACTGTAGCCTAGATATATATTAGTTTTAGTTGTGCTTCCAAAAAGTTGATTTGCTTTTGAGCAAAAATGATGTGCATTACAAAAATTTCTCAGTAGGATTTGTGATTATTATATCATCCTATCACAGCTGAGAAATGCAACATTTGAATGAATGTTGTGAAATGTACTAAAATGATTTTTGTTTGCTGCTTCTCTGGGTCCATTTCTACATTTCAGAAATCAAAATCTGGCACAATATTTCATGCAAATGGTCTTTCTCATGCAACGTAACAAGGAAATGAAAAATTTTCCCTTGATCACCAGTCCCAGCTGGTAAGAGCAAAGGTAACACTCTCTTCTTCTTGTGTTTGTTTCTCTGATTCTGCATTCATGTTATGCACATTTAAGAAAAGAGGGAAACAGATTTTTGCAGGGCTACCTTTGAACCTTAGAGTTGCTTTTACAACACTTATTGCATTACTAACAAGCCACAGGTGTACACTACAGGAGCGGGTGAAAATGTAATTGAGGGGTATGATGACAGTTAATTGTCCATAATGTATTTATCCCAAGATGCACTTATGCATCTGTTATATATTTAGGTATTTGTTACCAGTAGCTTTGGTGATACTTAAGCAGAGGGGCATCTATATCTAGAAGACAATAAAAAAAGGAAAATGCTATCAAGGGACTCTAAAGTGGCAAGACAAAGAAAGTTCGTCTCTTTTTCACTGTCTCTGAAATGAATAGGTCTATTTATTTCAATGGGATTTTTTTTTTTACATATGCCATGTTAAGGTTTCAGTACAAAACACTTGACTCCTGTTTCTGGGTGCACTACAGCATTGAATGACATGATTACCTGCAAGGCGTTTTAGTAGTGATGTATTTTGATATTTGCCTTTCTAATATAGTTTCTTCTCTGTCTCAGCTTATTGTCATTATAAAACAGCTTTGCACAATAGATTAAAGTAGCGTCTATTCAACACACTGACACATAGAGGATTTATGTGTGGGAGTAACCCACAAACTTCCCCTCCTCTTTACTGCCTCCCTCCATGCATGCTTGGAGAATAGATGTGATAATTAGTCATCTACTTTTATCTATATTTGTATGCCAGCCAGACATTAAGATGAGAACAGCAAGTTGCTGTACTGAGGCAAGGTGCTGAATTCCAAATGCGGTGATGCAGTTTGGATTACTCTGGGCATTTATTCGTTTTCTGGGACCTCTTCTCCTCTCTGTGAAGTCAACAATGAAAGTCCTGCAAGTGTCAGCAGTGAAGGGAACCAAGCCTCAAAAAATTAGGTTGTTCTTTCTGAGATTACCTTTAAATTCCAGTGTAGATTAGATTAACACCATTATTAGTTAGTAGGTGTTCTTGCTCTGGCAGGGGATTGGACTAGATGATCTCTTGAGGTCCCTTCCAGTCCCTGATATTCTGTGATTCTGTGATTTTGGGGTTAGTGGTTAGTATCAAGCAAATGCTCAGCAATAGATTACGCTTTCCAAAGGACATGGTGTAAATGGCCAGGCTGTATAAGAGAATGGCTTGCCCAGTATCAGGCAGCAGCAGGGCCAAGATCCCAACCCAACTGTGCAGTGCGTTATGCTCCTTGGAAAGTTAACTTTGTAATCAGAGTTCATCGTTCTTGCCATGCAGCTGGCCCTGCATTTGGATTTGCTTGCACAGACTCCCATCAAGTTTAACAGCAGAGACAGTGGCCAGCTATGTAGAAGATCGGGGCCCATGTAGCATTATCTTAAAAGACCAGAACTCAGTTCTTATCAGAAGCTGTTTGCTCATTTGAAATTGGTTAAACATTAGCATCTTAGAAATATTATCTGAAGTTGCTGAGCGCTGATATTAACCTGCTGCATGCTTGGAGTGCTCTGATAAAAATGCAGTTGCTGTGGTAATTGCTATATTATGTTCAGAAAAGTGCCAAGAATATAATTACTTGCAAAATGACTGTGCAGTTCAGCTTTAATCTACATGGCAAAACTGTTTACAAGAAGTAAAAAGAAAAAAAAATTAGTCTTTGTATAAACAAATATATTCAGAAGTAGACTCGTTATTAAACTTTTAACACCAAAATAATGTTTATAGTTTATTAACCAGATGGTAATTGTAAAGTCTGTTGTTTGTTAAAAACAAAACCAAAAAGCACATAGCGCCCAAGAAACCCCAACAAAAAAACAAAACCCCCAAAACACAACAAACCTAAACCACCAGAGGATGATTTCCTTAAGAATGTTCTCTCAGGTATGTTCAGAATATTAATTAGGCCCATCTATTTCTCTCGGATAATAACAATGTCCAAGAACTGAATAGAATCTGTGACCTGTGAAAGGGCCATTCATATGCTTTAGTCTGCCTTAGCACATTCCTTAACTAGTGAACATAGACCTTTTTCATAGTCATCCTAAATGTTTCAACTGTGTGTTTCATGGTTTGGTTCTTGTGTCTCCAAAACATATAGCTTTTTTCTTTCTTTCTTTTCTTTTATTTTATTTTCCTTTCTTTTCTTTTTTCTTTTTTTTTTCTTTTCTTTGTTTCTCCAGTCTAGTGGGAAGTATTTCATGCTCTCCTCATTTAAATGCTTATGTCTTTATGGTTATTTTTACTGCCATACCTATGGGGCTTCTTACTGTATTGCCTGTAGCTGAAGGAGATTTTAAAGAAATTAAATTTATTCAGTTTAAATCTTAAGGGGCATACAACAATATCTTAAACAATTAGCAATAATTAAAAAGAATCTATTCAAACTGTGTAAAAAGCAAATAGATTTAATTTAAATACAGTAGTCAGGCCTGAAGGTTTTTTTCATTAAAATCAGGAGGGGTCTTCCCTTCTCCCCACCCCGCTTTTATTTCTGGCAACTTTTCAGCAGTTACATTGTTAAAGTATTTTGTCAGTTGTTCAGTGGCTTCCAGCATGTGAAACGAGTTTGTTGGTTCAGAGCACTTCCTAGAGGGCTTGCATTAGGGATTACCAGCAGCACTGCAGAGCTGACCTAGGCACACTGCTTGGCTGCCTAAGCTTATACCAGAGTTTGAGCTGCTTTGGGAATTTAAGAGCCTACTCTGTAAAATGCAGCCTTTTCCTTGGTATACTGGCTGTACTAATATTCCTGCAGCATAGTAGTTGAATACAAATATGCTCAAATGTATCTAATCACTGTATATCCCAGTAACTAGCATAATTAGAATAAACATTAAAATGACATTAGAAATATTTTAGGGTCTTAGAAACAAATCTCTGCTCAGTGTGTAATCGTAAATGGTTGATTTGCTGCAGTAGCTCTGCTTTGACACAGAGCTTTGTGTGAGTAGAACAATCATCATGTGCGGTGAGCATCATCTGCTAGTGGACACCAATGATGGTGGAAGACATATCCAGAAGCTGTCTGTGGTCAGACTTCAGACAGAGATCCTTTCCTATGCAGTCTCAGTCCATCCTGCACTGGTTCCAATATACACTTGGGAACATAAAGAGAAGTACCGGACGCAACTGGGACATTTTTATTTGTGCTGCTACGATGTAATTAGGGTGCTTATGCCATCCATCCCTCTTTTGTCTCTGATATTCTCTGTTCCTCTCTCTTCAAAACCATGTTCAAGTTTTTATTGATAATTGTAACACAGGCTATGCTGTTGGAATACTTCTTTATAACAGTTTTGATTTAAAGATATTTGTCCCAACCTGGTCCCTCTTGGTCTCACAGCACAATCCATTGAACTTGGGCTGACTAGTGAAGGAGGCCAGTGCATGACAGCCAGAGAAAGGCTGGAATCTGTAGGGCTAAGGCAGAGCATCAACTGCTTGTGGCAGCAGAGAGGAACCTCTGCAAACTGCACCTTTTCTAGGATGTAATTAAAGCAACGTAGAATTATAGACACAAAAAATTATTTGCATAATTTATCAAGTTGCTTAAAAATGCTTTGGTTCAGGTAGCCTTAATTTTTTAATATAGTTGAAAATGTTTATATTTGATTAATATTGTTTGGGTTTTTTCAGCTTGAAGTCTGAGGTTGTTTTCTTAAGGGATGAAAGGAAAAGGGGATAAATTCTGAGCAGTTTGTTGTAAGTGCCAAAGTGACAACTATCAATATGAGCAAAATTCCTAACAGTGTCTCACATCTACAGGAAAATGGAGTCCATGAATAGAAAAAGGTTAAAAACTACTGACCTAAATAATTGGTTCAATTTTCAAGAGTGCTGAGCATCCAACTGTTCTCATTGATTATAAACAGATGATGATAACGAATAACAGCTCCCTTAGCTGATGAAAGGCATCTTTTCTGGGGAACTTGTCCACAGATGCTTAGAAGAAGGATACATCTAATACAAGTCTTTGATAAGGAGGAACATTTCTCCCTTGGTTGTCTATTTTGCATGCATAGCGTACATAAATATTTTTGCTTTCACACTATCTTATTTTTCCTTAGAACTCAGTTTAGAATTGAACTGTTGCTGATAAGAGAAAGCATAAGACAAGATCATATGTGGATTGTATGCTGCTTCATGCTTCAGTCCTAAAACTACTTTCATATTTACTGTATTATTTGACCATCTCCTTTAAATTTATTATATTCAACATCATGTAGTATAGAAAAGTGCATGAGTAATCTGTTAAACTTTAGATCTTTAAGTGGCTGCCACATCCAACAGGTTTTGTTGTGGTAAATACAGAAAAACTGTTGTTTACTGGGAGGAAAATTGTACCAAGTGTTACCAGGAGAAAATTGGAGCTTGCATTTTAATTGACAAGTCTGGACACCCTCCTTAAATTTTTCCTTTTTGATGTTGTCATTCATATACTTTAGATCTCTGGTTTTTAGAGCTTTATTTTAATTAATCTTTTCAAAGTTTCTTCAAGACTGATGAGGTCAGTTAGTTCTGTCAGTATTTTTTTGCAGCACTTGTGTTGTTACTGACAAGAATCTTAGCTGAAAATATGTGAAGTCTTCTTCTCAGAAAGGCTTGTCACTCTACTCAATGTATCTCTGTTCTATGAAATAATCTCCTTGGTCAATTTTGTCAAATTCAATACTGCTCTGACCTACTAGTATTTTGTGTAGCTGTGTTTACACCATTTGTCAACAGTGAAACAAGCTTATTGCATTACATTACAGCACTTCTCATTAAAGGTGAAGGCATTAAGTTGTAATATTGACATTACTTAGAACTGGTTGAAGTTATATGTAGATAAAGCCACCTCATTAGTACTCTACCAAGGAAGCATTTGTATAAACTTTGGATTAAGTCATTAATCTGCTCCCAAGAGATTTTAAAGATCTGGAACTGAATTCTTTCGCCCCAAATTCACAGGACCACTATTTAAAACCATTTATCCTTGTCTTGCATTTTGGCAGCATTTATGGTCACTGTGCCATTACTCTACAAGGCTCTAACTTGGCTGTATGGTCAGTGCTGAGCAGGCTATACCCTCAGACATGCCTACTACATGTCAAGTGACAAAGTGAAATAGCATGTGGAATCAGTGAGCCACTGATAAGTCATAACAGAGTGGAGCAGATAAAAAATGCTTGGACGAAGAGGGGATCTGATGGTCCTTGTATCCAGCAAGTGAACAAAATCACACTATGGTCAAGGGCAGCAACAGTTGTGCAGGTATTTCATTGGCTTTTCTCACATTCTACTCTTTTTAATGACACTCAAATGCACCTAAAGCCGTCAGTTTCACATTGTCCTTAATTGTTAAAGTATGGACAGGTTGTTTAATAAATACATATGATCATCTTCTCCACTCAGAAAAGGGGGCCAGAAAGGCAAATTCAGGGAATCCTAGGTGCCATAGAAATACAAATGTGTGTGCTGTTGAGAACACACACATGCAAATGGCAGATTTGATTACAATGATGGGCTGTCTGCTTTGCAGCTCCTGGAAGCCCACCCTCAGCCATAAAAATGCAAAAATAGTGCAACAGGCAATGTGGCAGAACAGGCCTCTCTGTATTCATTCACAATTAGGTGTTCTATTCTGTTGTCACCAGATGCTGCCATGCACATTACACAACAGAAATGGGATTAGCGGGAATAACAAAAACCTGTCAAAGCACAAAACCATGGCCTAGTAGTCCTGACAAATTAAACAGCCTACAATGGGTGCCAGAGCATGAAAATCACTCACCCTTCCTCTTCTGTCTCTCAGAGGTAGGCAGTAAGTGCCTTCTTAAAAGCAGGCCACCATGAAGCCAACTCTAGAAGTAGAAGAAAAAAAGCATTTTCATTTCTGATTGAGTGTAGTATGAGGACAAACCACTTGACTAGAGAATATTTGAAAGACATATATTTCAATCTGTTAAATAGAGAACAATTCACATGCTCCTGGTATGTCCCTAAGTAGAAATATTGTTATACCTAGCAATGCATTTCTGTACATATGAGCTTACATGGCATGCTATTACCTTGAGTTGTATCTGTGTGGTGCAAGATAAAATAGGTCCAATAGCTATGTGAAATCCAGGTTTTCTCACCATGCTTATGCTGGTGGGCCATCAACATGTGATGCTGGGGTATTTGGAGGTGAAAGAGGACTGTTTGTACAGAAACTAGCTCCAAGGCTGGAAACCAGATGATGAGCTCCTTGCATATTGCTCTGGGATGGCTGCAGTGTTTCCAGGATTTTAAGTTAAGAACAGGAAACTCATGTCTGCTATAGTATGTTTTACTTATCTTGATTTTAATAATGGTGTCATTAAGGTGAGCAGCCAGCTGTGCTTGAAATTTCTCTAGGGCTATATGACAAGCTCTTTGTAACAAGCTCTTTCATGTGTGTATTTTAAGGCATCTTCTGGTCTTGAGGGCTGCCTGTCAGTCATTCTGCCTTAGTATTCTCTGTAAATTGTTATCATTGGCCACTCTTACTGCATATGTACAGCTCTTCAACAGGAAAAAATTTTCTCCCAGCCATGCTCAGATATTATTTGCTGGACCTAAATTTGGTGAGCTTTTATCCTTGCCATAGCCTCAGCTGTAGGGTTCTTCATTTTTGCTGTGTGTGATTGCTAGTAACAGAAGTGAATGGGCATTGGCTATGGGGAAATGGGAGATAAGTAGCTGTAAGATCAAAATCTTTAGGCAGCTTTCCAGATGATACTTGATTTCACAATGCTCTTCTATTTTCCTGCTCTGTACTTCCTTATCCTCACTTTTCTTCTTGCCTAAGGGGTAGAAGATAAGTCATTAGGCTTTAGTGCTACTGTAAGTTTAGATGACCAATTCAGCAGTGGTGAAAAATGCTACTTTCTTGCCTCTTTTCTGACCCCATAAGATTTTCAAGATTTCTTCTGGGAATTACTTACAGAAGATGTATTTCTTCATCTGTGGCACAAAAACCATTTTTCCCCTTTATTTCCGCCCTCTGAGAAAGTCCTTGGAGTAATAGGTAAAATGTCAGAAATAATTAAGAAAAATACTGATATACACTGTGGCAGAGAATTATACCTTCAGAGATGGTTGTTGCCATCATCTGTAGCCAGTCCCTTGATAGAAATAAATACCAGCTTTATCACCTTGTTTTAGATGATGATATGTTGAATCACTGTTGATGGAGGCTGTATTTTGGCAACTTCAGTTACAAGGAAGGAATACTTTCAATTGCAAAGCAGAAGACGTAAGTTCAAAATAAAATAAATATCTGTTACAGAATACAAACATTCTTTCATTCCTTTATACAGTATATATTTAATTAAAAATCCTTTCTCATATTTTTCATTATTTTTCTTTAACTTTTACCTTAAACTCATTGTATGGAAAGAAAATGTCTCTGCATAAAGAGTTCCTAGACAGCAACTGGTGTTAATATGTTTAGTTTAATGTGGCAGGGAAGTGGCAATGGTTAAACACAAAGAGCTTATATAATTTTAACGTTGTGGAGGAGAAAACAAGTAGGTGCTGGTTACAACTTAAGGAAATTCCTGTGAGGTAGTGACTCCATATATATTTTTTTTTAGCAAATTTGCCTGAAATAAGCACAAAGCACCAGCTGATGCTGACATCCCAAAGAGCTCCTTCTATAAGAGATTGCTTCCTGTTACTACTCATGCTCAGGGCCAATGTCTTTACTTTTCAGGCTAAGAGGCTATTTGGATTATTAGGCGTTCCTGTCCCTAAGAAAGAACCTTTTTGTCCTGTGCCTTAAAAGAAAAAGTCATATTTATTTCCAAGAGAAATGTATCATGACTAGATTTATAGTAGTAAGTACTCAAAGATCAAATAGTATGACCATGAGGCTGTATATTTTTATTTATAGGAAATAATAAAATGGACCAGGAAGCTTATGTGCAGTTGAAATGTTGAGCATTTATCCTTTCCAAAATGCAGTAGGAAGGAAAATGGACTTGGAATGCCAGTTAAAAAGCAAGGATCACTCACAGTAATTTATTACTTTTTGTATTTATGTAGAATTGAAGTTCAAGGTATAGTGCCTGCAGATCAACTTGAACTGATCTATTATATTTTATGAGGTACAACGTAGCAATTGGTTGCATAAGGGGCTGGAGATTTGGTACTAAATCCTCTTCAACTTTTCAAATTATAGTTCCATTATACCTCTACTTTTCTTTTCTTTTCTTTTTTTCTTTTCTTCTTCTCTTCTCTTCTCTTCTCTTCTCTTCTCTTCTCTTCTCTTCTCTTCTCTTCTCTTCTCTTCTCTTCTCTTCTCTTCTCTTCTCTTCTCTTCTCTTCTCTTCTCTTCTCTTCTCTTCTCTTCTCTTCTCTTCTCTTCTCTTCTCTTCTCTTCTCTTCTCTTCTCTTCNTCCTTAACAGCTATATGTACATAATAAGCAGGTACCTTAATCAGCTTTGGAATGGATCTCCATATAAAAACTTTGCATCCACATGCATACCTTTGTAGATAATTTTTAAAAAATTTGCAGGCCTTGGGAATTCTGGGGTACAGAGACAATGCTCAGGACCAGAATTCTTATGATCTACCTTGATAGTAAAATTATCTTGGTCCAAAATACTCAGCAGTGCCATGTTATGCTCACGTGGTGGACAATTCCTCAACACAAAACAGCATAAGCAACCTAGTCTACTGTCTCAAACCTTTAATGTAAAACCTAGATTCTTCCAGAAATTTTTCTGGAGTTTTTCTGGTCTATTTTGATCACTCTTTGTCTAACTTTAATTTTTTTCCCCTTTTCAGTGTTTTCAAAGCTAACAGTGTTAAAAACCATGCTGTTTTTCATCACAGATTGAGCAATTCTTTGATGACGAAATATAGATCAGTGTTCATTTTCATTATACAAGTATGAAAATCCACTGAAGCTGCCTTGAGAGGTCTAAATTTTACTGCTTTCATGGACTTCTGCATCCTGAAAGCATTGGAAACTCCTGCCAGGTGTATGCATTCTCACCGGATCTGATGTGTGAATATAATCTAACTCACATATCAGGGAGCTAAAGAGTACATTGTCTTTTCATGCATATAGATAATCAAAGTCCTCGGAACTGATTTCTTGAAATGGATAGGGAAGGTGACAGAGCAGAGCAGGACTGGAATCTCTTGTTGCTCAGCAGAGTGTGATGAGGTGTGGGCTCACCAGAGCACCACACACATACAGCAAGCACAAATTGCTGGCATCACCTGAAGGCTGTTGTTATCCCTGGAAGAGTGCCTGTCATGTGGATAGTTTTAAAGCGCAATGTGATGTGTGGTATGAAGCAAGTTTTGCATGTTTTCAGGCAGAATACAAATTCAGAGCCTATCTCTGCAGTAAAAGTCAAGTTGACCTAGCAACCAAACAATGGCCCCTGGCAGTCCAAAACCTTTTCAACTGGAGCTTCTGGTAAGGCTCCTTCTCCTCACCTCACTGCTGGCTTCACCAGGCTTCAATCAAGCTCTGTCCAGCTGACATTGCAATGGCTGAATCTGCCTTTGCATTTTAGTTTGGAGCAGGGATGCATTTCTAAAGCAAATGTTGTGACTGTCTCCACTGTTTCTGTTTTTGTTCACATTGAGGAACTGTCTCAAGCATTGAGGCTGAATTTAATCTTTGATAAATGTAAAACTGAAGGCATGCTTAATTCAAAAAGGCACTTGCTTTCAGGGGTCAGATAAGAGTTTGTCCAATTAAAAAAAAGAAAAAATGCTGATAGTATAGTTTCCTGGTCCTCAATGCCACTTGTACCCTGCAGATCAGTTTCTGCTGGTCTGCACTCTTTGCTAATGGGGATAGAATCTTAATGTTCAACTATGTATTTTGTTGCAGTGTAAAAAGGTGCCTTTAGAAGCTGCTTACTCTGTCTGTGGTTCTTGCTTTTAAAGACAGAAACGGATAAGATCTAATCATCTTCATCAAATGGTACATATCTCAGATAAAGGCCTGGGTTAATTCAAAGGGTAGCAATAAGTATTTTAACTCTTACTATGACTGTAGGATCCTTGTATAATCCTCTTTAATATGTTTATGTTTTAAAGATGTGGATCTGAACTGTAAAAGTATACCAAAGTTGACGTCAGAGCAAATAATCAAATCCTTTTAAGCAAAGCTCTGCTAGGACTCCCAAGCAATTTTCAGTGGCAATTGTTTGTGGACCAGCTTCTCTAGCAATGCTGCTTCTATATGTGTGTATATAACAGGAAAGGAGAACAGCAGCCCAGTTGCTAAATAAATCTGTGATAGACAGGTACAATGTCATCCTAAGTGAGGCATAAATAATGATACTAACTAGGGTAGTGTGGCACTGTGAATCTTTCACGAGAAAAGAGAAATATATTTCACAGGGCTTTATTTCAGCTGTTTTTATAATATTCAGATTTTGTTCATTGGGTACTTTGTGCCATTTGGATTGTTTTAATTGAAATGAATGCAATGTACTCATACCCAAGTGAAATTAGATTTAGGTTTCTTTTCTTCTTTTTGTCAAAAACAAAGGTGCTTGTTGTACAATACAAGAATTACTTAGGACACTGTAATATCTAGTGATTTCTGTGGAACTGCAAGAAAACACATTAAAACAGGATTTGCTATTAGTGCTGTTCTTTGAACTAGTGAGAGAGATGCATTCCTTATTATTAGATATATCTTTTTTTCTGTGCAAATATATGATAAATATACAGCCAGTTCTAGAAGTCCTTGAAAGGTATGATATTCACTTCAGTATTTTAAAATTAAGTGATCCATTTTAAATTTCAGCATGAGTTCTCATTGGCAGCATGATGTTAATAAATCATCAGAGTGCCATTGATCCCTTGACTTATTTAACACTTCATAAAGAGCAAGGACTTATACTGGCCCACACACCACTTTGTGCCTTTGCCATCGAGAAAGTTATTAATTTCTCATTGACAACTTATTAAGTTCTCTCTAGCCCCAGAGTTTATGAGTTAGATTGGGTCTAGTTCCAGATCAGGACAAGCTGTTCCATGTGAAACAGTCACCACTAGCTCTGTTGAGAGCCTCAGCTTCTCCACCAAAAAATGGAGGAAATTATTCTGGTCCTTATAATGTGGTTCCATATTGACTGTGTCTCATTCCTTTCAATTAATTTTCTACTTCTGCTGCAGGATAGCATTTCCCAAGTGCTGTAATCCTTAACCAATTATCTTAGACTTCAGTCTGACTTGCCTCTGCTCTCCATTCCCTGCTCATCTTTCTTTGATGTTGCATTTTCATACATTACATTCCCCATATACATTTGTAGGATTCAGCCTATATTTGCCTTATAACTATCACTGTCCTTACAATGAATCAGCTCTGTTTTCTCACTTCATGTAATGAGAAGAAACTGTCAAATAGTAACCTTTAATAGCATGAATTTATCCATCTAACTAAACAGAAACACTCAGATCTTCACCTGATGAATTTAATAAAATTTTGTCTCTGCCTCCTTTGAAACATCAGCTTGGCATCTAAATTGGGACTTAGATTAGAACAGTCATCAAGATTCCACCTTCTCTCTAGGAAAAGATATTGTAGAATGATTCATCCTGTACAAAGTGAATCCTTAAATACAAGAAGAAGGTATATGAACATCTGTCCTGCAGCCTTAGAGTCCTGACTTGTGTGCTTCCCAGAAGGAACAGCAAAATGTATTCTGCTGGCCTCCAGAAAGGTAAAGCAGAGAAGATATGAAAAAGAGTCAGATCATCATGACTACCATAGAGAGGAAGAAATGCCCGCTATTTTTTCTGATGCCAAATACATGTGCATTAAATGAAGACAACATGCCTGGCCTTGGAGGAGATCACAGTGGTTCTACATGCAGAATGTAGCTAAGTGTCACCTGTAGTGAGCCAACATGCTGCTGGTATTTCTATACGTTCAGTGGGCAACTAGAGAAGTTCACAGAAGAAAAATCCAGCAAGGACTGCTAATAGAAAGCCTATAAAAATACACTTTGGGCGGCTGGCAAAGTTTTCTATGTAAATATCACTAAATATGTGCTTCTTTCTTCCCCAAATTCCCAGGGATCCCCTTTTAATGACTGTCAAGGACAGCTGGGCTGAATGCAAGTCCGTAAGAAACTTCTTAGAGTCTTTAGTTCCTCAGCTGTCTAAAGCATGTGGATTGGATCCTTGCCTCTGTTTGCTCTGTTGTGGGCTGTGGGTTCCCTGTAGAGGACCATTAGTCCAGACCTGCTAACAGGCCTGCTCCAGCAAGCTGAGCAGCACCTACACATTAGTTTCTAATATGGCATTGTATCAAATTTTAAACAAATGAGTTGATAGAAATGCCCTCCAAATGATCACATTTCAGTTCAGCAAGTCTTGATTTCATTTGAGAGACCTCTGATCTAGTTTCATGTCTTTCCACTGGATTTGTATTTCTCCCAGTTGGCAGCATAATGGGTTACATTCTGGTAAAACTCACAAATATTTTCTAACTGCAGACCATTATGTTTTGGTGGTTTCAGTTTTTCAGATTATCTGCAACCATCATTTTTTTTCCAGTGCAGCTATTTGAACTCTGATCCCAGGGACAGAGCATGAACACCACTTCAGTAGAATGGCAATGCTGCCTGGTAAGCCTTAGCTGTTTAAGTGGTCATCTCTCCTGTGTATACATTGGTTGCTGAAAAAAGATAATAAGCTCCGGGCTTGTACTAGTAGATTAATTGTGTGAATTAGGATATTTAACTGTTTTAAAGCACATAGTATATACATGCTGAGTTGTTTGTGGGACTGAATTTCTAATAATTTCTTTAATTGGTGGTTGAATTCAGGTCCATATGGACAGATCTTAATAACTGTATAAATGACTAATCACACTGCTAGGCAGGTCTGGATGTGTCTTCAATATTTAATTCAGACAGATATCCTTAAATAATTCAGTGATTTTTAATTAAAGAAAACTGGTTATTTAGTTGATTCTGGTAGGCCAGGGAATATTTATCAATATGATTCCATGCCATTACTCCTCTCTAATATCTTTTCTTTCCTTGCTTGGTATTTTACAGCTTTTAGATTCTTTCTCAGTTACATATTTTTCTGAAAACAGGGTCTTTGATTTATAAATGTGAACGTAATTGATAAAAACCTATGGCTTCAAAGTGTCCTTATTTATATTTAAATACTTCCTCTCACCTCTCACCTGCTGTTTGTTGCGTTTTAGTTATGTCACCAATTCCACTGGAGCTAAAAAAACTTGGATGTTCTTCCCTAAACTCCCAAACTTGTTCTTTTCCCATGTACTCTCCTGTCCCTGCAGCTTCTGATGTAAAACAGATTTAAGTTTGTGTAGAGCAGAGGTCAACATGAAAGCGTAAAACAAAACAAAACAAAAAAAGCTGTCATTCAACTCTTAGCTCTGGTTCTTATTATACCTCACAGCTCTACTTTAGTAATTTAAAAACAGTTGTATTGTTCTGCATCTATACTCTATCTTTCACTTTCACTGAATTTCATAATGACTCTGATGCCCAGTTTAGATAAACTTCTAGACTAGTTAATGATCATTTGGATGAACTGCAACCAATCTCATTACAATTGTAAAACTGATAATTATTTTGCAACTGCAGCTCTGTGAAGTTTGCATTCATTTTGCATTTGGTTATGGCCAAGAGCAAAGCTTTGAACTGATTTCTCACATTCTTGAGTAGTTATTAGCACAGTCATGACTTTGGTAGCTTTGGTAGCAGGGATAGTGGCTTCTTGAGATCATTTCAGTGATAGTTTTCCTGCAAGTTAATAGAAAGCAACTTCAAATGTTTGGTTTTTTTAACAGAACAGTTTTTTCAGTTCTGTAGCTCTCTTTCTGAATGTCTCAGAAATAACCATGAGTTAAGTGTTGAACGAGAATTAAATTCTTCATAGTATGGCTCAATGTGTTAGTTCATTTACCAGTGTTGTGTACACGTACCCAGCCTTCTGCGTTTTTCAATGCTTAATCAGATGGAAATAGCAATTGGAGGTGTAATTCAGTGTTGTGTTTAAGGTCATTAAACCCTATGGTAATGGGTAAATCCAGGCCCTGCTGTGGCCTTAGAAGGCAATTTGGCAAAGAAAACTGTGCTGTTTTATGGAGCCAATGAGAGCTGGAAAAGGGCTGTGTCCCCATTAAGGGATGAAACCCCACTGTATGACTTTGCTGTATTTTAGTTTATGTGGAACATGTCAAGCTGACAAGGACATACACTGAGTGCGTGCTAACCCTTCCTCTTCTTGTAGGAAGAGACATATACCCAGAACAGTTGCAGCCCTGGGACACTCCTAGAGTGTTTGTCTTTCTGCTCTTCAGTTCACCATCCAACTTGAACATACATTTCCATAGAAAAAGTGCATTTCCCTGGTAATTTTATTTATGCAAAATGAATCCTGAGATGAAGAAGAAAGTAATGAAGGTTTCATTATATTAATTAATTATAATTAGAATAGAAAGCATCATATTATAAAAGTTTAGGCCTTAACATGCAGTAGATTGACAATTAAACTGAAGTTAGGCTACAAGAGGTACCTGCAACTTCATGAGAACTGATAAAAGACCATAGTTGTTATTCTGCTCATAGCAAAGTCTGAGGTTAGCTCTCAACTGTGAATTTGGTATTAATTTTGCACCTCTTTCGCTTCTGTATAAGTACGACTACTCTTTCTTCAGTGCCCTGCCCTTATTGCCCTGCTGGTATAGATGATTTCTTTACAGAGATAGAAAACGCAAACAGCAGATGAGAAGGCACTGGAGAAACTGAGTCCTCTGAAAAGGGAGAGGGAGGAGGTTTTATGCCTGATTGCTAAAAAAAAAAAGCATCATGGCCCTAGGACCTTCAAGTATGTTTGATTCTTTTCTCTGCAATAAGGAATCTGTGCTTTTTGAGCATTTTGGGGAAGGTCAGCTGCAATTGTTTGCCACAGCTGTGTAAATCTTAGAGAATCCCATGAGACCTTAAATGCACTGTATAAATTCAGGAGTGCTGAGGTGGGCATCGTTAAAGTTGGGACTTTATGACAAGAAAACTGTTGGTAGTGAGAAAACCATTTGCAGAGGATTCAGACATGGAAGGAAAGAATGACCTGGCATGACATTTGGTTTAGGATGCCATGGATATTCCAGAAAGAGCTATTCTTTAGAATCCACTGAAGTTTTAAGATTGTTTTAATACCTCTCATTCTTTGCACAAGAGCTCTAGAAAATGTGCCAACGTACAGGACATTTTAGAAATTTCAACAAATGTTACTGTTAACCCCAAAGTGCTTAAAAATCATAAATTCAGTTCTGGAAAAGCTTACGATGAAAATAGTAGAGAGAGTACATTCATTACATACAATAGAAGCTAATGTGCCACAATTTCAAGCATTGTCTGATATTATCAAGAGTGATAAACATTGCCTTTTTATTGTTAGACTTAATATATTGCATATCCTCTGTTGTTACAGACAAACACTAAATAACTGAGACTTGTATATAATCTTGAGCTGGTGATATTGTCCAGATGGCAGTCTTTTTCCTCCGAACTGTGACAATCCATCTTCACCCTTGTTTCCATATTAATTGCTCATCCACATTATTGTATTCTGATTAAAGCTAAAACCCTAAAATTTCCAAGACCTATTCCTAACCCTTATGCACTACAATATTGAAGCATGGTTTTTCACATTCTTGATAATTTTTCATGATGCAGTACCCAGGAAAATATTCTTTTTTTTTTTTTAGACATGGTTAAATTGCCATTTTACTATATCAAGAATTTACTGCCTTTGCCTCTCTTGCTGCTATACCACTGGAATGGAGAATATTCTGCACTACTCTAGACATTAAGCTTTATATTTTAATGGCCTTGCAGTTCTTCCTTTGCAGAAAGAAGATGGAGCCATGAAACTACTCCTGGTTTTTATAAGAGTATTTAATCACATGGATGTTGGAGGAAGCATTGAATCAAGAAGGTTGTTTGCAGGCTGAATTTCTATCAACATCAAGAGATCAGGTAAAAATTGTCATACTAATGAAATCTTTACGACTCCGTAAATTCAAAATATAATTGGATAAAAATATGCAGTACACTGCATTTGTTTGCTGGAAAGTCAGATTCTGTCCCCTGTATTGTCATAGAATTATAGAATAGTTGTCTTCTCATGAGAGTTGTCCTCTCATAACTACTTTTAAGAGCTTTACGAAAATAAATAGAGGTATTTACAGACCATTAGCTGCTTCCAATGACAAGCAGGACTGTCCAGACACTATTATTTTTACACAAATTATTTTTAATGTGTAAAAAGCTGTATTCTAATTAGTTGTCTCTTTTTTTCTCCACTTTTTTTTTTCTCCCTTGCAATATGAGTTAAGTAGCTGAAAATCATGTCTTCAGAATCTCAAATTTCAAAAGAAACATAACTCTGGATTTTGGATCGTCTGACTTCATTTTCCAGTGATGTGTCATGTCCAGTATTTCAGTGCGAAGCACTGATGTGACAGACTGCCATAATGCAATGTGTTTAACTCCTTCAATGATGCATCAACTGGAAGGAGTTCCCAAAGATTCAGTTCACACATGCACACACACCAAAAAAATGAGGGAGAAACAGTTTGGCGAAGTGGAACCTAGATCTTTTTCACACAGTTGGCACAAATTTAATTATGAAGTATTTGTAAGTGTTCAACCAATTAGACCATTCGATTGTTTTACTTACAACTTTGAAGGCAGATTATCTTTTCCAAGAGAAAAGCTTCTCTTAACTAAGTTGTTAACTGCTCCAGAAGAAAAAGTGTACATTTTCCAGAAGACATGAATAGAGGAGAAAAGAGTCACCATGGTGTCTTAGTCTGAATCTCAGGATTTTCATGGGACTGGAATAGTTAAACCATTAAACCTCTGAACTATACACACATGCATTTAAAAAAAGGCAATTCCTTCTCAATAGTAGTCAAATAATCAAAATAGTAATCTAGTGACTTTATCATATGTAATGTTTATGTGAGCAATTTAGTATGAGCTGTCGGTATATTCACATTTTCAAGCTGAATAAACTGACTGAGAGCCCCATTAATTTTTCTGTAATTTTCAAATACTTTTCCAAAGTCTCACTATCACCTTTGTTTTATTTGTAAACTATTTAGGTTCAAAACCTATCCATTCCCAAGATTATGGAGGCAAGATAGCCTCCGTCATTTGTCATCAATCACTTCACAAACACTAGGAATCACAGTAGGAGAGCTTGACTGACATCAGGGTGCCATGGGAGGAAGACTTGTTAATGTGGAGATAAAGGAATACAAGAGTGATATGGGAAGATCAATACCAGGACAGTACATGCACTGTTGTATTTCTTGAGCATCACTCTGCCATCAGGGAAAAAACACTTGTATTAGAAATTCTTTACTGCTGCAGGGGCAGAGCATGCTTGTCGGAGAGCAAAAATGTTGGTGGATTTGGCAGTCCCATGGCAGCACCAGAAGCAGCAGTGAAAGGCTGGAACTGGAGGTATGTCCCCTCTGCAGCAGTGAAACTCACAGGACAAATTCATTGCATATGTTCTATGTGGGCAAACTGGAGCTGCTGCAGTTTGGGATCAGACCATGAGTGGCTGTGGTCTCCTGAGGAAACAGCAGCTGGAACATGGCATTTACGCTCTCTCCTCTTGAAGGCAGTTGCTGTGTTGGCTGCAGAAGGAATTTGACTGAGCCCTGAACTTGTAGACAAAAACTAAATCATAACCAGAATCTGTCTGAAATCTTGTCTGCCAGCAGGCACAACAGAAATTATGTCTGTCCAAGAACTGCTGCTGCTGGGTTAAGATGCATCATAACAACGAGCTACCTCACTAGTTGTAAGTGAACATGGAAGCCTTGGCTACCTGCTCATGACTGCATGAAACCTTTGCAAAAGCACCCAAATATTTTAAGGGCCTGAGTCTCTTTGAAAGTCAGATAGCTGAAGAGTGATTAACAAACAGCATAAATGTCATGAGATTGCCTGCAATGGTCTCATAAATCTCAGAGCTTTCCTTCCATGCAACTTCCGGCAGTTGCACTCTGTGGAAGTTGCATAGTGACTGAGTGTTAAGCAATATTTAGTTGGCCAAATCTGGCTGACTTTTGGAAGAATCAGAGATGGCTACTTTGGTTTTTTTCTGCCACCTGTTACACCTTCTTGCCTACTGGTCTTCTCTGGGGCTTTGCACTGTCCATATGATGTTGGTCTGTAGGTGTGTGGTGCTGCACATATGCACAATGTGCTGCCCAAGGTGATGACAAATGCAACGTGTTCTCAACAAGTGTGCCATGAAAGTTTTCTTTAGTTCTGTCAGGACTGGAGGGATTTTTTTCCCCTTCAGATCTTTTACATGCAAGTCAGGCTTCACATAGCCCACAGTTAGAAAAAAATTAAAAACAGGAAAAAAAAATTTCACTACAGAGACAAATAGCAACATGTGGCGGTAAGATAACAGAGACGTACATGTGATTGCAAGAATTAATATGTAAATATGAAAATGAGGGAATTTTTTTTATATAAAGAAAGGCAAAAGAATAGATTCAGTAGTCATTGCTGAAAATTACATGGGGCTTTATTTCCTCAGCAGCCCATCTCAGAAAAACAAAATAGAAAAAGAAATGTCCGTAGATAAGAAGCACCATCACAATACCCTGTCTTTTTTGTAAGCTTTGGCAGTGGGATCCTTGTGCAAAACTTTATAGCTGACCTGAATAACAACAGCCAAAAAAGATAAAGGCAAAAGACCACATTTGACTAAAATGTGCAGAATGCAGATGTGAAGTCTTCCTGCCTTCCCCACTGTCTCCAGTCTTAATGGAGTGTCACACTTTCGTGAGAAACATTGGCTTTGTTTTAAAAGATCATTTCTTCATTTGCCACAGATGTTTTCCACAGCAACTCCCTCCTTCCATGTCCTTTCTGGTGGTTTAAACAAGCTGCTTGGTTTCTGCAAAAACCCCAGTGTTCAGCAACAGAGCTGGTTGTCTCTGAGCCACATCACACTGGAGTTTGCAGTTAAGAGCTGCCTCCAGGAGCAACAGAGCGATATTGATATAGACACTGGTGTTAAAGATGCAGGCTGCTGGGATCATTCTGCTCCTTCTGTTATTAAGTCAGTCTGTATTTACAGATGAATAAAGTAAAAAAAAACAACCATGATCCTATATTTTTTGTTGGTTCCCAAGAAATCATTGTTGAAACATTCTTCAGTAGAGAGGAAAACAAGTTATCTGGTCTTCCTCCTCTTATGAATTTTGCCCATATTGCACTTTAAAGTGGATGAGACTGGGACTGTCTCTCACCAGGGGCCTTCACTGTGTTGGGTACAATTAGAAACCAAGGCTAATTGGGGCCAATATTCCGTTATATGTAGTACAGTGATAAGGAAATAAGCTTTCATTTTAAGGTTACTGGTCCTGGCCTGGGTGTGGAGACAATCCTGACTTTGGAAACAAGCACAGACCAGTTTTGCACATGTGAACAACGAACTTTCAAGGTGCAAAAATAAGTGATGTGCTAGCATGTTTACCCATGAGAATATATCCCAAAACCTGTAACTGTTCTGAGTCTTGGGCTGTGTTTTTTACTTTTTAAAACACCAGTTGAAGTTTAAAAAAAAAAAAACAAAACACCAAAATTGTTAGATAGTTAATTACCTTCAACATTACCCAGAAAAGGCAGCTTTATATTGAACAACCAATGCATAACTAAAATTGGAGTGAGTGATTAGTCAATCCCATGCTATACCACCAGAACCTCACTACAGCCCAGCCTTTATGGAGGGAAACAGGGCTTTTATGCCAACACATAAGCTATTAATTCTTTAGCCATTAGAAATAATCTAGGGAATCATGATCCCATCACCTTCCTATCTGACTGTTACCAAGTTGAGCCTTGCAGCTCACTGCTAACTGAGACAGGAGGAGGTAGGACTCTAGTTACGCCTATAGTTGCATGTGGCAGCAGTGCTGAGGCCTACAGAGCAAAGCAAACACTTGCAAACAGGGTGTGTTGTAATATTCAGACTCTAAACAAAGCAAAACTCTGACATCCCCAGTGAGCACAAAAACCTCTCTAGGACTCCCCTTCTTTGGCTCTTCTCACTATATTATTGTATCACTTTGCTATTTGGTGAAATTGCAAGTGTTGTCACCTAACACAAGAAGGGGCTGACATGCATGATCAATGTGATCAGTCGGAATCCGTTTATTGAGAGCATCAGACAAGCTTATATACAGTTATGGTTAATTATGCCTACTAGTCACTTACTGATTGGGTACATGTTACATTCTTGCTAAATGTCAAACCCTCCCCTTGCAGTCACAAGTTCCTTGTTTTCTAGTTCCTCAGTACTTTCCCAGACCGCCAAGGACATACACGAGCGTCAAGGTCCTCACGTAGGCTATGGCTCCATCTTGATAAGGTTTGCTTCAGGCCTTGAACAATGTTTTTGTAACTCTTGCTCTGAGAACTTGGTGGCAGTTGTTAACCCTTTGGCCTGCGCCCATTCCCCAACAGTCACCTGGTAGAATAGTGTGATTGCAATATGGTGCACCCAGAAGAGGCTTGTACTCAACAGGTCAGTGCCTGAGAGACTTCCAAGATGATGTTTCTTGGTTAACAAGGTGGTCATGACCCTGAGTAATGGACCATGTGCATACAGAATAGCATAGTCAGAGGATTACTTGCTTTTCCTGTATTTCACATCAATCTAAAGAAAATAGGTTCTCCTTTGCTTGTACTGTCATTCTCCAAATGAGGTAGGCAACCTTTTACTGCATCCCCTTTGCTCCTCACTGTCATTCTGCTCCCACAATCTTTGCCTTCCTTTTTCCAGGTATTTACTATTCTCTACAACTTTATTTTCTCTGCTTCCCTTTCTTTATGTTTGCTTTTTCCTTACAATACTTATTAGACTTTTTCCTCCACCTGAGTAGCTCCTTTCTTTTCATTTATACTCTCCAGAGAGTGGCTGTAATTTTCCTGGGCTGGTAACAAACCTCTGATTGACCACTCCTCAGTATGGAAGAGTGTCTTTTACCATCTCAGCCATACAGATAGAGTACCTTAACTGATCTTCATCTTTTGACATATGGTTCCTCTATCTGCTCTTTCTGGTTTCCACAGGTCAACTGCTTGCATTTAGTGAGCCTGAAAGGGTCACCTGCTTTGGAGCTCTGTGTTACTTGCTCATTTCCTGAACAGGAAACTGCTGAGTTTCATCTCCTCCCTGCCACAGGTAACTGCAGGTATTCATTCAATTTCTTTTGAGACAGAAGGAGATTACAGCATTGCAGTCTATTTCTTGGTTTTAAGTGTTGCATAAAATGGTAAATCTTTTTTGTTTCACCTACTCCTTATTGGCTCTAGAGCGGTGAGAAATAGAGATGGGAACACTTCCATAACTTCTTGGAAGATTTCAGTCATGAGGGGGTTGATCTAGTCCATCTTGCACCTCCCCATGATGCTGTGAGTGCAGGGAACAGATAAGCCTGAGTCAGGGCAAGCGCTGCAGTAGATTATCCTTCCTTGGCTCAGCAAGAGTTTGGTGGAGACTTAGCCAGAGTACTACGTAGTCTTTGAAACCAAATACAAATCATTCTCTTCCTTTAATATGTTGAGCATTCATCACCATTCTTCAGATCATGTGTTCCTTGGAATGATTGCTTAAAGAAGGCATGGATAAAAAATAAAGTGGTCCGGTTAAGGTGTAGAATGTACTCTTTGTTTACAACTCCTCTAGTGAAATATGAATAGGTTGCAAAGAATTAACATGCAGTAAGTTAAGTATGATCATACCCCATCTTTTAAATAAATAGTCACTCTGCTGGGGAAATACATACACATTTTTTGATGTTCAAAAAATATACAGAAAGGAGGCAGTTTCATGTGCTTGTAAAGACTTTGGTGTCAGTAGACCCACAGAATAATATCTGTTGTTCCAGAAATGAGATCAGAGATCAAAAATATTTTCACAGTTGCAAAAGTCATAATGAAAAGCCTGCAATATCTGCCTGATTGCAGCAGTAACTCCTGTTACCCAGTCTCCCTTTCAATGGAGAGATGGGTGTTACTGGGTCGCTAGGAATAATTTTTGTCTTAATAATATAGTCTTTGATAATTTGTGGGAGGACTTCAGTGGGAGTCTTTCATGGATGACCATAAGACCATTACCAGCTTTTATGAGAGAAAAATAGATTTTGTCATGCCTACTCAGTTCTTTGCTCTGTTTTGGAAAAACTTTGACATTATCTATCATTTAAAAACAAACAAGCCCCAAACAAAGCAAAACAAAAATTCAACCCTCCTGTTCTTTTTCTCTTGTAGCTTTAGTAAAAAATAAAATCTGTGAATACAGTGCAATGATGATTAAAGGTGATAGATATGATTAGGAATACTGCAAGGTGAGAAGTGCTATATTGTACTAGGGAATTGAGTAGATATATTGCAGCATCACATCCCTGGCATGGTCTAAGAATTCATAGAATCGTAGAATGGTTTTGGCTGGAAGGGATCTTAAAGATCATCTAGTTCCAACCCCTCTGCCATGGGCAGGGACACCTCTCACTTGATCAGGTTGGTCAGTGCCTCATCCTGCCTGGCATTAAATACTTCCAGAAAGGGGGCACCCACAACCTCTCTGGGCAACCTGTTCCAGCGCCTCACCAGTCTCACAGTAAAGAACTTCTTTCTTATATCCAGCCTAAATCTACCCTTTTCCAGTCTGCATCCATTATTCCTAGTCTTGACATCCTGTACCTTATTAATAAGTCCTACCACAGCCTCTCTGTAGGCCCCTTTCAGGTCCCCTCGGAGACCTGAGGTCCCCTCTGAGGCTTCTCTTCTCCAGGCTGAACAACCCCAACTCAGCTGAATACACAGGATTATGTGATAGCAAATGTGGACCGCACTGTTCCAGATACGGCTCTCTTATTTGCCTGTAATGCAAGTTAACTATTGTAATGCTGGTGATCCTTGTGTCATACTAACATCTGTCTGTAAAATATCATTGTATTATATATCAACCACCTAACTATCTGAAGTGAGAGAAAAAAACCCTTTTGTTGACTTTGAATTTTCATCTCTCTCTGTTATCTCTCCTAGTCCTTGTGTTATAAAACAAGGAGAACAGAAGTACTAGATTTGTATTCTCTAAACCAACCACAGTTCCACATACTTTTATCATGTTCCAGAGGAAGCTGTGCTATTGTTTTATACAATGCCAGTAGTGCCACAGCACTTCAAACAGTTCTCTGAAACACAGTTCCTTCTATTCCTGCTGTTATTATTTCGTAGGACATGAGAAAAGATCCTGAGCCCAAAAGTTTGGATTAAGATCTTCACTTCTTCAGCAGCTGAGGTCAGTGGCTCCTGTCATTTGTTTTGCACTTACTCAGTCCGAGACAGGTTGCCCCATCGGAACAAGAAAGCAAGTCTTGGAGGCAGCTGTTTCTGCTGTTGTGCCCCTAATGAGTGAGCCTTAAAGAAGGTAATTTCTTTTCTCTTGTCCATTATATAGCACCAAAACATGAATTTAAAACCTTATGTATTTTTAAGTGGTCTTCCCTCAGTGCTGGGTGCTTTGAGTAAACTGTGCACCTGATGCTACTCAGACCCTAATTGCTGTCAGTCGGGCACTAATTTGTTTCTGTAAGAAGCCTTTTAGTGCTAGCAAAGTACAAAAATGTCTAACTGACTGACTTCCATATAAAGGGGGTGGGGAAGGAGCCACACGTAACTTGAGTTACTCGAGCATAACGTATTTTTATTCAACTGAGCCCTTTAGTTCAGGTTAGGATCATAGCTTCCTTTGAATGTACAAGTTACTTTGAGTTCTTAGTTCAGTGTTGAAAAACTAACACATCCCTGACAAGTTCAAATAAAAATCCATTAGGATCTCCTTTATTTAAATCTCACCAGAAATTGGAATGTACAAAAATGCTTTTCTTTGCAAGAAAACAAGAATAAGCAGTAAGGTAACATGAGAAAAGTCTTATTTGTGTTTTGCATCTTGATATTGGGAGAAGAGTGGCTGTATGTTGTAGCAAACAAAACTGTAATAGATTCAAAGGAAATAGGGGAAGGATGGTTATTGCAAAGAGTGGTATGTGCATTTTTATTGGTTGGTATGAATGTGTAGTAAGAGGCAATTGCACCAGAGTCAGACTCTTTTGGAAGATTATTGATTGGTTTATTTATTTGTAAACATATGCCTAGGAAAAGATAACTTATTTCTTTATAATTTAATATAATAATAAATTACATGGTTTTTACACTTTTTCTCCACTGACTTTATAAGGAAGGCCAATGTTTTAACGGATGGATAAATCAGATGGATGCAAAAGAAAAAAAAACCTACAAACCTCCTCTAAAACTAATACATCTCAAGGAGGCTGCAATTATTTCCTTCTCTGTGACTTACGGCAACATATTGAAAGTTAATAAAGATAAATGTAACATTTACTAGGTAATAAGAGATTGCGGAAGGAAATAAACAAACCTAGGATATAGTGCATCTAAGTAAACACAAGGGTTGTAAAACCTTCAAACTCAAATATCAAGAGCACTGCAAATTAATGCCGCACACAATAGACCCTTTGGAAGCTAACTTAATCCACCCCCATGTATCTACATGAGGGCCATGCATAACAATGCATGAGCTGGATTTCCATTAGAGTTTCCTCTGCAGGCTGTCAGTTGTTTGAAGAAATAACAATTTCCTAGGCATGAAAGCTTTTTCAGAATGTTCCCACTGATGTGTAATAAAAGTGACTTTACTTTTTCTCTTCCCCCCTCTCCTGCTGCCCCTCCCCCCCGGGATGTGACTTTGGGGGCAAGAGGATGGACTTAGACACTCGGCCCCCTACCAGTTTACCTTGCCTGGATTATCAGTGCAGGTGTTAAAATAATTGAAGGTGTGGTAGGAGATACAACCCCTAATGGCTTTTCCTATATGGAGATTACCTAGGTAGAAGAATGCCAGAGTACCTGAAGAATAGGCATGTGAGTACCTTATTAACATAGCACCATTCAGTGGCAGCTGCATATCTGGAAAAAAAAAACCTTTAAAGAGCCTATTCATCTATGTTAATGGGCCCATTGCACAGTACATTGTGTGGGAAATTAAGTCTCTGGCTGTGAACTTCCTGTGCTGTGCAAGCTGCCTTGACTCTTTTTTATTGCTTCAGTATTATTATCTCCTCCTGGAAATAAAAACAATCATGTTCTCACATTTGAGAAGCCAAAACATTCCCAGATAACAAACTGGTTGAAAGTTTCTTTTGTTTCCCTTATTAAGTGAAAAAATATGTTTTGAAATTAAAGCAAACCCTAAATTAACATCAAAGCTCATCAAATTAGCTGAGCTGTCATACGCATGACAATGTTGGGTTTTCTTTTTTTTTCTCCCCTGTAAAATACACAATTTAAATTGCTTTCCTATTTATTGTTCCTTCCTTGGAATTAATTTTTGCCACAAAGTATGCTAATTTATTCAAATTAGACATGATTTTTGAATGTTGAACTGCCAAAAGAACTGCTTTCCTGCTGAATGACTGAAGTAGACAATAACATTTTTTAAAAAACATTTCTCCAAAATAAAACTTTCCATTTTATCAGAGTGGACCAATCCTTTAAAGGCAGGCCTGGAAAAGTATGCTGAAAAAAATTTTAAAAGGGAATTTTGCTTATTCATCTTATTTTCAAACCTTACGATAATTTTGTGAGTAATCTATGACGTTGTGCAGCCAATATCACCTTCAGGAAAGAACTGTCATCGAATGCTTTAAAAGTTTTAAATCCTTTCTATATGATCCAAATGCTGCACCAGCATCATTATCATCATTATCTTCATCATGGTGATAAAAGGACTAATGATCAATACTAACTAATTGCAACTCAATTAAGGGGGAACTTTTCAATGCAATTTTTTTTTTTTAAGACTGCCTCTTGCAGTCCTTCTGCATTTTCAAGTTAACTTAATATATTCCACTACTTTGGATTAATGAGCATACTGGAATAAAAGTAAAATTGCCATTTAATGTACTGTACTGTACTGGTTCCATGCAGCACACTCAACATCCCTTGGACAAAACCAATATATAATGAGCAGACAAAAATAAACAAACTCTTGATGTTAAGACTTTTTCATGTGAATGGCAATACAATTTACTTTATTGAATAGCCAGCGACCTAAAACCCCTGTAAAGTTGGCTAGGGAAAGAAGTAGAGCTGATTCACTCCAAATGAGTTACCAAGTAGTAGGAAGAGTGGAAGGAGCATCTTAATATTATTTATTGCATTATCTAGTTTGTTTGCACAGACTTCTTTTGCACCCATCCTACTACTCCTGTTAAAAATGTTGTATCTGAACTCTTTGGGACAGGGATGGTTTGGTTTGGTGTTTTCCATGCTTGATAGTGCTCAACCATGTTATCATAATGCAAACTTTGTTGCTGCTGTTGGCGACTGGACTGAGCACTCTATGAGTATCTGCAAGTCTGGCAAGTGATAATACAGTAATATCTAAGAGGAAATCAGTATTTCATATTAGTTAATGATTTAATTATGGAAACCCTTCCCTTTCTTAACTAAAGAAACCATAAATTGCATTCTGTTCAGCTCACCTTTCAGTGGTGAATTACACCTTCCTGACATTTAGACACTGGAATATTAAACAGATTTCTCTTTCCAGTCCAGCCCAACACTTTGTTCACAATGCAGGCCATCTGGGAATGTGTACCCATTAATGCTCTGGGAGCCACTGTTAAGAGTCTGCATATTTTAAAAAGTCAGAGAAAATTAGAACTGCAGGAAGACCAACACATGGCACTCTCATTACATCAGAAGATTTAACAACATTATTACTTTTTTTTCCAGTGGTACTTTATATTGTATTTGTTTTCCCCTCTGCTCACAGATTTATTTTAAAAAATAACTTTCAACTTTTCTTCTCTTTTTCTTTATTTTTCTTTCCTGCATTTTGCAGATTTTATAGTGTGTTACTGAAAGGTTAAAAAAAATACACTGAAGTTCCAGGCTGGTCATTCCCATTTAGTCAGTTTTAGACAGTGAGTTTGTCTTTATGTAGTGAGTCTGCTGTTGGCATTTCAAGAATCACACAGAGGCCAGTTCTTTGGGCAACAGCAAAATTTTTTCAAACTGTTCCCATAAAGATAATTCAGATTAATGGACCATTTACAGTCTTGCTAACTTACTAACTGGCTATGTGCTCTAGGTAATCAGGGTGACATTACTGCCGGCACAAAAATGACATCTCGTCATCAGAAATTTTCTTCATTGGCACAGAAAATGCCAGGCACATCACCTCTGACTGTGTGGCCACCACATCTATTAACCTTATTGATTTGGAGCCATGCTGTGCCACACTGGAAAACTGCTCCCTGCTGAAAGACTCAAGTGGATCAATCCTGAACCACGAACAAAAACTCAATAACAAAATTGTTGTAGGCACCTTTCTTCAGTAAGTATTCCTCAAAGTAAATTGCATTAGATAACATCACCATGAGGAACTTCCTTTGGGATTCTGTGGTCTTGCAGAAACTAATGGTAAAAACCAGCAAAATACAAAGGAAAAGATGTACATATTGCTAAAGGTATTTTATATCACTAAATTTTGGTCTCAGATATCTTCCTGTATATTAATTTTATAATGAAACTCAGTGTCCCTTTCAAAACCTTCAAAATCTAACTCACTTTTTGCTTTTAATGATGATTGTCCCTAGTAAGTCATTCAGTGGCAGACAACTCTGGAAAAGAAGATTTTCTTTCCTTTATGCACCTTTCAGTATTCTCATGTATTTATCAACATTTGTTTTTGAAAGCATTGTTGTAATGGAACTTGAAAAATAAACAAGCCTTCTGGCTCTTTTCAGACTCATATAGTTAACAAAGACGGCAATAAAAGGAGTTCCAGAGCTTCATATTTCCTGACAAAAGATAGAGGACTGCAGAAAGCCCCATTCATATTTAAATCTTCCTAGCTTTGGACTTAAAAGTCCATCTTTCATGTTAGCATTTCCGTTCCTTACATTTTTTGGTGGTGTTTGCCAGCAATGAAAACTATGTCCTAAACATTAGTGTGACTCTTCAGTTTATTCTGCAGAACATCTATTCCTTGAAAACATTCCCTGACATTCACAACTGGTGCTTTCTTAAATAGTAATTTCACATCATTATAGTTTTTAAATTGTCTTGGAAAACTCATCTAGGACAAGAAAAGTGTGGATATGTCCAATCTGTGCACGTGTGAGTAATTACTGGTTACAGCCAAGTAACTTTTATTGAAGCCAGTGGGACCCTTCTCAGAAAAGATGTCAGGGGTACAGGATGGGACAGGATCATTTCTGTTGCTCATTGCTCTGTCAGCAGAATTTTTGCCTAAGGGTCTGATCTGAAAACTTGACAGCTAAAACCTACAGGCATAGTGTTTAATTTTACATTGGTTTTGGTGTTAATGAATAGAGCAAAGTTCATTAAAAAATACTCCTTGCACTGTGTTCAGTCATGCTTAACATCTGTATATTTGTCTCTATTAAATACTTTCATATTTTATTTCAAACATAATTGAGAATTAGCCAGAAATGGAAACAAAAATGCAGAGAAGCATTAGAAAATATTATCAGTTACTTGGGAAAAAAATGATATCTCAAAGCCACGTGAAATTCTGGAAAGCATTCTTTTTATTCCTTAGGAAATAACCCTGGGTTTCTAATTAATATGGTGAAATTAAGGCCATTTATCTGAAAAACTGAAAAAAAGATCTATATATGCTCCAAAGTTCAGTGTTTGTCCCTGAGCTCTAACATGGGATGTACTGTGTGAAAGTCTAACGTGGGATACACTGTATATCATCTCTATTTAGAGCCCCTAGGCAGGAAGTGTGGATTAAAAAAAATAATCAAAATTACTGTTTTTCTTTACTGAAAGCCCTCTAAGGAATTCATTGGAATGAGTTCTGTCTGCCCATCTAATTGATAATTATTTAATTAGCAATTTATAATGATAATGGGATTTTACCCCCCACCAGTCCATCTTGTCTGTAAGAAAAAATATAAGTAGACAACCTTATGTATTACTTTACCACTTTTGGCAGTTGGCACAAGATAGTGTGGGCCAGCGTTGTGATTCCCTACAGTTAAACCATAAAAGCAATGTATTCATATATTTCCTTTGCCCACAGTGTTTCCTTTTCTCATTACCGCGGGTGACTGGCACTCTCACAATGCGTGTGGGTGCACAGGCTTGTTGTGTCACCATGGACAGTTCTAAGAGCAGCTTCATTAGTTCTTTTTACAACAAAAGCTAGGGGTTTTTTCCTGCCTTCTCTTTCTTTCCCTTAGTTGGCATGCGGGTTGAATTTTTCTTGGACCCCCTGCTTGACTTTTTTTTTTAGAGCTCCTTTTGAACAGTGCAGCAGAGTGAACACTAGGAATTGTAACTGATAGACTGTTTGCAGGAGAACTCATGAAAGTTCTCTTTGTTCACTTCACACCAATCAGGTTTATGCAGACCCTCCCCCAACTCAGCCAAACAGGGAAAAGGAAATCCACTTTTAATTATACATTGATGGGAATCACTGTATAGTGAAATTGCATCAAGTGGAGAATACCCACTTTATACTCTTTTATCTAAGAATCCAAAAGAAGCACTGATGTAAAAAAATGGATATGCAAGCATAGATTCCCCAGTACATATCTAAGCCTGACTAATTTAAATCAATTTGCCAACTCTACTTCCAGTCCTGATAAAAATTTTCAGCAGTATTTTTGCAATGTGAGAATGACTTGTCTTAGGGCCTTAAGCAAAAAAAAAAAATTTAAAAATCCCGCAAACCAATATTTCTATAATGTGAAAGGAGCAAATGTAAGATATTTTCAAAATTTTAACTGATGGTATTGCTGCTTTTTCCCCTTTTCTCCCTCAAATAAGCATATTCAAGAAATTGAGTAGAAGAGTCCTAAGGACAAAAGGAAAGGAGTTCTGTCTGGTGGCAGAATGAAAAGACTATACAATCTTGAGAGAAGTGTAAGTAAACAAGAGAAGCACTTTGTGTTGTTTTATGCTGTTGTGCCCAATGAAATGAATGGAAAAAATTTCTGCAGTACTATAGGGACCCTCAAGATTACAAATCATTTGAGTAATCTGCTAATAAATACGTAAAGTTAATTTTCTTTGACTTCTTAAAATTAATATCATGAGACACCATTAATATAGTCATGACAATGCAGGATACTCAACTTTACTGTATTTACTATTAAAGCTTTCTATGATTATATTTGCCTTTTGAATCTTCCAGTAAGAAATGAACTGTTGGCAGTTTTTTCAAACATTTAGTCCATGTTATTCATAGCCGATTTTTTTATAGTCTTTCTTAAGCTGTTTTAACTTAATTGTTCCAATTAATCTAATTTATACATTTCAGATAACTGGGTTTTTAATATTTCCTGAAGAAGATAATGTTAGCATTTGTGAAAGAAGTTTTGTGAAGACCAAAGACACAGCAGTCTACCAGATTATTATACTGCCCTTATAAGTAGTCAGGAAAAATGTTAACTAAAGTCACAATTAAGCAAAGTCATGTAAAGTGACTGGGCGAGGAAAAAAAGTAAAAAAAAGTAAATCTCTGTGGATGTTGTTAGGAAAAATTTTGGCCTGCCAAATGAAAGAATCCAGACAACCTGATAAATCAAAGACAACAGAGTAATTCTGTACTGCAGAAGTGCCAAGTATGTGTTATGGTGATGATGGACCTGTGTCCTATGAAAACCCATCTAGGAGCTAGAGCTAAATAGAGCCTCATAAAACTCCTAATTTCTACCACCAATGGCATAGACTTTCTAGAACTTCTTCAAGTCACAAACCTGTGACTAATTCAGTACTTTTGTACTTGGCCAGACTGGAACGTTTTGTACTCCTCTCCTATTTAATAGAGATTTTATTCTTTTAGAGATTTTATTCTGATATTCCTTCAAAAAGAAGTATTACTTTCTCAGTAAAGTCTGCACAAAAGGCAAGCATGTGTGTATAGCCAGGAAGAACAAGGAGCTGAATGAAGCAGAGGCTAAAAATTACATTGAATTAAAGAAACCTACTTGGAACTAGTCTTTGACAAGTCTTCAAGCCTGGAGTATCCAGTTAACAACAAAAGAGCAGCCAGGCACCTGAACCTCATTCCTTGCCCCATCTTCAAGTTATCTCCAAAAGTGTAGGATTACAAATTAACTTCTAAAAAGATCAGGAGATCTTTTTTGATTTATTTATTTACCAGAGCCATGAGTTTCCAATTTGAATATGTCTGGATTCAGATTTGTGATATTATGTGAGATTGCGTGAGAGTCCTTCAAGACTCTGCTGTACTAGAAGGGCAACAGTATAATTTCCCACATGCTCATTGTTTCAAAGAAGTAAAAAAGAAAAAAAGGAGATATTTAGCAGCCTAATGCTAATTCTTCTGGCTTTTTTTGCCAAAACAAAGGTACCTTATGGTGTTATAGCACATAAGCTAATTAATCCCTAGGGAAAAAGAAGAAGGAACCCAAGATCCCAGAGAGATCCCAAGGCTGAATCTAAAATTATTCAGAATAGGCAGCAGGTCAGCTTCCAACCAAATGAGCTTTCACTGTAGCCAACCATTAAATGGCACAGAAGTGTGGAAATTGAGACCAAAGTAGCTGTGGCAGGACTAAATGTTCTTTTAGGTCTGGAGAGGCTGAGCTGTGCAATGGAGCCTGAAGAAAAAGACTACAGGGGAACAACTGATGCACAGCAGGAGTTGCCTGGAAGTGGTACCTCTCTGCCTGCTGTGAGGGAATCATCTAGGGAGAAAAAGATGGGAATGAAACTGACTTAGGAAAAAGGTGAGGAGTGAGGCTGAGAATAGAAAAAATAGTTAGAAATATGTTAAAAATTAAACCTTAAGTTTGATTGTTCCGATTTACTTACTTTTTACATCCATACTAGAGGTTATTTAAGAGAGTCCTCAAAAACTAGACTAAGGTCTACTGCTGAGAATAAAGCCACTGAGATGGATAACATTCTGACATCAAAAGAGGGTGTTTTTTTTAAAAAAAAAGAACATTTTCTTATCATGACTGGGTTGTCTAGATTCTCTATAGCTTTCCTAGCAATAGACCAGAGCCTTTCCTTGCCTTCAGTGAAGTCACTCATTCATTTACTCCCTGATTCACTGTAGAATCAGGACTTTTTTTCTTTAAAGTTCAGAAGGATGTAGTTCAGCAAGTTTCCTTCTGCAGAGAACTTAGGAGCGCTGTTTGAGAGAAAAGCCCCTGAGACTAACATTCTTTAGTTGGAGTTCTGCTGAACTGAATTTGCACATTAAGTACTGTACCTCACTCTTGCCTGCTAAAACGTCCTTTGTTTAAGACTACACGTGTGTGTAAATAAAGGAAAATGGGATACAGCCTCAGGATTTATGCTGTGTCATCTGTGAACAGGCCCTTTGGGCTGTGTAGGGAGATATACGAACCTTGTCCTTTCTAAATGGTGTTCCCCTGTAGCAGTGATTAGAAAGGCAGCCCCACACCACTAGAAAATTCACCAAGCCAGACTTCCCACAGCTGGATTTTTCTAGTTTAAGCTTACTTTGTGACCAGGGCTAATGTAAAGCAGATTTAATATGTGTAAGATATGAGCTCAAAAGGTTTTTCAATAAACGTTGGTCTTCCTATAAGAGCATTCTCTTCCAAATAATGAAATATGATTATGGGGATTATGGGGATGGATTTGTGCTGCTTACTCATGTTGGTGAAATACTGCCCAAGTACCTGACCCTCACTAAGGTAAAAAAAAGTAATTAGAGTTCAGATTAGTAAGTAACTTGATGAAATGCTCATCTTGAGTAGATGTCCTGAATCCAATTCAGTCTCTAGTGACAGGTTTTGGGTAACCATTTCTAAGTTTCTGCATACATAAATGAGATCAGAATTTATCCACTTAGGTTTCTGTACTCTGGTTGACAAGAGACAAAAAGGCTGACATCTATTAATGAAAAACTCTTTGACAATGACACATCTCTTTTCACAAAAATCTGAATAGCAGCGACAGATCAGGATTCCCATTTTGATGCTCACAGTGTTTTTTTCTTTTCTCCTCTGTTCAGCCATACTTGATTCATTAAGTTGGGTCAGTTAGGTCAGGCAGCCTTATAATTATCTCCCAGGACCAAAGCTCTGGCTGTACTTTTTGTTCAGAACACTGTATCTTTGCCAGAACCTGGTGGGGTTATCCTCCATTTTACTTCAAACCTAGGAAGACCAATGTGTATACTTTGTATACTGGACAAGTTCTCTCCTTCCATTCCTTCAGGTAGTCTCAGAAGTGACTGATTATAAATGCTGATCTGACTCTGTAAGCTTTCAGCAGCACACCTAAGGTTCCCATTTTCTTTCATGATGAACAGTTTTTCTTTCTTTCTTTGACTTTTTTGAGGAACTGATTCCAAAGATTTTATTCACAGTAGTTAACAGGTGTGAATTGGTGTTTGCTAGCATAAGTGTCGTGCTGGGTAGCCCTTTGTTCCCTTCCTGCTGCTTCCCTGCTCTATTATGGCAAAACTTACTTTAATAGGAGTGTTTTTTAGCAGTTTGTACAGTATGTATTTTTAAAGCATATTATGGAATAAAAGTGAATACCTATCAGAACAATGTGTTCCTATGAACCTGTAACAATTGGGCATATCTCTTGATTTCAATGGGCACACTCCAGAACAAGGGGCCTGTTCCACCTGAGCAGGACTGCTAGAATCTGGCCCTCAACAGATGCAGTTTTGTTTCCACCAGCATGTGCCAATTAAAATTATTCTGCTGTAATAAAATATCAGGAGACAGAAAAGGAACCACCATGAACTGAGGCAATACATGGAAGTTAAACATCTTTTTAGCTGACACAGATCCCTTGCTCCATTGGTGATCAATGGCAATAATGACATCCACTTTCTAAGGTGGCACAGGGCTGCTGAGGGCTGGTTCTGATGCCAGGAGTTGGTGAGTGAGTTGGTGAGGGATATTCAAAGACCATGTTGGATGGGCGGCAGGAAGATCTGAAGCCACCAGAGATGTGGACCAGAAATAACAGGTGGAGTGGTAAAAATGACACCATTTCCAGAATGTCTGAATTAAGAAGGAAGGCAGAAGAGGCTTTGACTGTGTTTGAAATACTTTGTCAGCTCACTGCCAAGTAATTGTACTAGAGCCCAGAGAATGAAAGTGAGCAATTGAAAATTTTAGTTCTACTGTTCTTAGTGAGAGTAATTTTACACAGCAAATACATTTTAAAAAGTATTTCTTCTGAAAAGTGTTTTTCTTTAAACAGGAATGTATAAACTACTAAGCTCAGTCTCCATTTCTTTATTTCTATTTGTGTCTTTTTAACCTAATAGATGCTTATCCTGATTTCCATTATTTGAGCAGAACACTGAATCCTGAGGTTATACTCTAAGAAATTTCTTTAAGAAATTTAAAAAAAACTCTAGTGATAAGAATATCTATGCATTTTGGCTTTACTTTTTGCTCACCTATTTCCCTTTACTGCTGCTGGTTGTTTTAATAAGCACAACAATGCTCATGATGGCTGTGTCAGTAATTACAACTCAATTTCTGTGGTGGTAGCTGTGACAGTCTCAAGCTGATTTCATTGTTACAGAATTTGCAAGATTTTACTACTTTAATTGTGACATTTGCCCTTCACAGCTCAATTTCTTTGTCTGTTTTCTTTCCTGAGAGTTTTAATTCTAGGTTTTAAATTTTTTATACATGTCTGTTTAAAAACTAGTTGGAATGGGAGACATACAACGTCAAATGGTGCAAGAAAAAAAGAAAAAACAAAAATCCAACAAACAGAGGAGCTGTAAGACAAAAGCAATATCATATTAAAAAAGAGGAAACTGCTGTATCACGAATCTGCCAGGATACAGCACTTTCATAGTCTTCAACCATGTGCTTTGTTTCCTTCCAAAATTCCATCTATATTATGAGCTATCAGGCTTCTTGCTTTCTCCATTGACTGCAACAGACATTGCAAGCTGCCTGGTTGCAACAGAGACAGGAAGAAAACCTTGATAAAGAAAAGTAAGGTTTATCTTTTGATGTTGAGACCTCCTCAAAACCGAAACTCTGTGTGAACCTGTAGAGGTTGGTTTCCAGTAACTGGAAATCAAATCTAGAAGATGCCTTTTGCAAAATTTGGAATTGGAAATGATACGCTGATTTAACCAGTGGATGGCCAAAATGAGCTATAACAGAAATTGTTTTATACAAATTGTCTTTTGTTGACAGGTAAACATATTGCAACAAAAATCTTCCTAATTTTTACAGGAACACTTGTTTTTTCTCTGGAGCCCAATACGGACACTGAAGGAGAGGGAATGTGGTCCTGCATCCCTTCCCCACATGCAGACTCACTTGGAAATGTAGAATCATTTTCCCAGGAAACAGGCTTTTTGATACAAAGTAGTTTCTCAGAAATAGTCATATGACTGTTTTAAAATAGTTAGATAAAAAATCAACATTTTGAAAGGTAACTTGTGTCGTCCAGATAGCTCTATTCATGTATTCTTTAGCTGTCAGAAGCAGAACAGTAGTTCAGCAATTACCTGCATTACATTCACATCTTCTTTTCTCTGTTAAATCATGCACACACATTTTCAATTTATTAACATTGGATAAGTGGCCAACTATGTCTAGAAGCCTTGTAATGTGTAAATTACCCTAGCCAGTTCTGAGAAGGGATTTGTGTCCATGAAAGTGAATTACTCACAGATCACAAAAGAAACCACCTTTTCAAAATTATTTCTCATGGTCTAATTATCTGCAAAATGTAGGATTGGTTTTGTGCTGTTGAAATTTGTTAATATCCACCAAAAATGCTCGTGGCATTTTTGTATGCACAGCAGGAAAATCAGTATGGAACTAGAACTTGTTGTTAATAAAACTTGAAAAGCACAGCTTAAGGTCTTTTCTGAACTATAAATGGTTTAGGGCTCTCCAACCTACATACTGTCTTAGGGTGAGAACATATGGAAAAGACGCATGAAAAAGCAATTACAGAAGAAATTTGATTTAGGGTATTGATATTATTAATTAGAGGTGAATAATGCTGATTTGAAAACTTGACACTCCAGAAATGGCAAAGCAAAGTGAGCACTAGAATGTCTGGAATTCACATTACCTGTCCAAGCAATTTTCTTTCTCCTTTATAACTGCACAGTATTGTTCATTTTGATGAGATACTGCAGATGGGCACTAGACACTCAATTCCCTCTTCTTCAGACAACTGGGATTTAAATATCCATTCAGTTCAGTAAATGGTACATCTATTGTGAAACTCCTTTTTAACTATATCATTGCGGTTGCATACACATGGTTGATATAGAATTAACAGGCATTTTACATACATCTGAAGAACAGAAATATGTGCAGTTTTGGGTTGCTTTTTTTAGTTGCAATAGATGCAATGGATGACTCCTGGCACTGAATATTTATATAAAAATCACAGTGCTACATGAGAAAGAAAGAAGGGTTTTTTTTACAGAAAGTTAGACCAACAACCATGAGGTTTGCTACATACTGAAAAATAGTATCTGTATCTATGAAGAATGGTAAGTTTCTCTGTCAATAAAAAAAATGCTCCCTTGTTATGCACATATCTTTTTTATTTCATTTTTCATAAATTTATTACCAATAGTAGGTGTATGCTGGGAGTGGTTTGAAAGAATACCCAGCTGCTGGGTAGGTTTAAATATGGTTAAATCTCATTTATTGTCTGTGCGTACCATCCAAGGTGTGCAAGAATAGAGGACAAAAGTCCTGAAAGGAGTTCCTGGCTCAATGCTGAAAGTATAAATAGAGCATTTGAGTAATGTCAGGCCACAGCAGGAAAGATAAATTAAACTTAGGATCATCATTTAAGACTAAGGCTATAAGGAGATTCTTCTCTTCCAAGTTATCTCTTACAGGACACAAGCATTAAGAGGCTATTTTGAGCAGAAGAGTGAATAGATGAGATTTAGGAAAAAATAGGAGAAAACCAACAGAAATAATTACGAGGAATCAGATGCTGTTTCTCCAGATAGAATTCAGTGGGATGATTGATGAAGTTTAACTTTTGTACCAAGTGAGTTATCATGAAAACCGTTTCTATGAGAATAAACACAATTTTGTAGGATTAACAATGCAAGTTATAAGTGTGTGATGAAAATACTGTATCTCTGATTTCAAAAAGCCTTATAAGTGATCTCTAACCCAGAAGGGTTTTAAGAAAGAAACTAAATTATTAAGAAATAAGAGAAAGCATCTTGGATTAATAACTGAAACTAGGAGGCAATGTTTAGGAGTCATATAACTAGTTTTGCGGGGAGGGGAGGTTGCTGTTGTTCTACTACAGGGAAAAAACAGAAATAACTGCAAAGGTCAAAATCTTCATGAATTCCAATGACCAGAGCTGCTGGTGGTTGATTCCATAACTCCTGTTTCTGATTGGTACCTGTAAATCCATGAAGAAAATACTTCCACACTGCTCTGGAGTATGGTACTTGCCCCTTTTATAGGTCCTCCACATCCATTTTCATCCAAGCAAGGACACCTAAAGATCTTCATGCTCTCATTGAGCAGTTATGCCCAGTTCAGGTATATTCCAGAATGCAATGGAGGAAGCATCCCTGCAGTCTGGCTGAGTGAATACTACAGGGTACACGTCAAATCAGATGCCAGTAGGAAGACTCTATGAGAAGTCATCTTTCTCTGATATGCCTGCTAGTTGTTTTCTGCTGTCTGGGATTGTTCTGAGCTTTTGCCTGTCCAGGTAAATGTGTTGTTCTTTGCAAAACCAAGTGACATCCACTGACAGCCTTTAGAGATGCAGCTCTGTTTTAGCCACAGAATACACGAGTAGTGTTTGACTTAATAATTATTACAGCTTCAGGCAATGTAATGGTTACAACCAAAATCCCAATATGAACCATAAATAAACAACTAATAGAGTAAAGTAGACCTCTAATATTTGATGTGATTGTTTCCTGAAATTGAATTAATTTCTGCTGCAATATTTACTGATATCTTTACTAATAAGTCTTAGTAAATGTTTAAAATTTGCAGACAATTGTGTATGTGTATGCATATGCTTATATATATGTTTACACACATTCACATAGTGAGTGCTTTTTTATAGAGAGAGATATGAAATAAATTTCCTGAGCAAGGGAAGGATGTGTCAAAGATATAACTGATACTCTTGTGATTGTGCTTGGATCCCTACAGCAGTGGATCTGAATAAGCTTGAATGTGCTTGGATCCAGAAGCTGGATCTTCCTGCCTAAAGAGCTTTGGGTGCACACTGTGAGAGCAACCACCACAGCCAGAATTCTGCAGGAATGTTTGCTGCTGCTAAGCCCTTTGCCATTTTTGATAATTAGGCTTTGTCAAACTGCTGGTTTTCATTCTCTGTGTAAAGCAAGGAGTAAATAAAGGCACAATATTGTAGCAAGATGCAGTGAGATTGCAATGAGCTAGGTAATATTTATGGTAGGTAAAGCTGAACAGTTTAGTATCACAAGGAGAGGAGAATATACTGTGCTGGGACAAGTTCTGAAGAGCAGGACAGCCCCTGAAGTGTGATAAAGTCCATCTAACCTCTGAACCTTCTTGTGAAAGACATTTTTGCCCAGCCTGGACAAGAAAATAGATGCTACTAATTGGAAGGTCCAGGTTTTTTTCTCACTCAGAGTATTTCTTCACTATGTAATTATTGAACCAATAAGGTAACGTCCTCAAAGTAGGAGGACTAATGTGTGGGACATTTATGCCTTAGCAGATGAATTACAACCTCAGGGAGTATGCAATCAATGACAATAAATAATAAAAGCCTGGCAAGGAATGGAGTCAGAGGAAGGACTGGTTGGCAAAAAAAGATATGTCTTGGCTTTTGTGAGGTTAGAAGTACATGGAACTGGCAAAAGTCAAGAAGAATCAGACCTTGTAAGCCAAATTAAATAGACAAAACTTTCTCAGTCATTTGAGGGGAAGACAAACAAGAACAGGAATTAATCTAGGTGTGACCCAAATACTAAACTAAGACTTTGAAAAGAAAAAAAAAAGGTCTGTCAAAATAGGAAAATGGGATTAAATGAAACATGACTTCATTTTAAAAAAATCACCCTCTTTATTTTAATGAAATCTTGATCACTGAGATAATCAAGTGAATTTGGTTGAACCTTTCTGCTCTTCAGTAAAGCACTTGATATGTTACTATATGGGGAATTGTTGCTTAAATTGAAAAAGATAAGAACAAGTATCAGGACTTTAAGTAGAAAAGTGACTGAACAGAAGATTAGAGATATGTTGAAAGGATTTCTCTCTCCCTCCCTGGAGGAAAGTTACTAGTGGAGTTCCTTTAGGATTGGTCTGGGGATTAATTTTATTTAATATTTTCTTTAATGACCTAGGCAGAAAAAGTAGGAGTGTACTAATTAATTTGCTGATGGTACAAAACTGGGAGATGAATACAGAGGAGGATTGGAACATTATACAGGAAGAATTAAATGACCTTGAAGACTGGAGTAATAGAAATAGGATGTAATTTAAGGTCATACACTACAAGGTCATGCAGTTAGGGACTAATGAAAAGTATGTGCTAAACATAGGCAATTAAAGATATATTGAGGAAAATACTTGTATTGAATCAAGGACAATGTACACACCAAGGTGCTTGTTAGACATTACATGAAATACCAAATCTGTATCTGTATGGGTGGAGTACAGATGTTTGGGGTTTGGTTTTGTTTTTTTTTAAACAGTGCAAAGAGCGACTAGTCAGGTGATCAGAGGAGAGGATGGCCTGTCAGAAAAGAAGCTCTTCCCAGCAAAACAGAGGTTGAGAGGGTAAGTTATTGCTGTCTATAAATACACAATGAGGTAAACAGTGGAGATAATCAAAAAAAGCTCTTGAATTCCTGTGATAATTTTGACATGAGAACAAATGGTCATAAATTGTTTCAGAATACATTTGGACGAGAAATGAAGAAAAGCTTTCTTGTCACAGGAGCCATAAGTACAGGGCTGTGAGAGTAAATACAGGGCTGGATAGATTTATTAACTGAGTTTATGTGATGTGATTGATGTGCTGGCAAGTGTTTGAACTTGATGATTCCTTGTCAACCCTGTATTGCTTCTCAATCCTTTGCTTGGCTTATTGTATTTTTTTGCACATTCTTAATTGTACTTGTGGATATATTGTGTAATGTAACCTCCTCGATATAATACAAATATTTTGTAATATCTTTAGTTTATCTATTCTCTACTTTCCTGAGAGTTAAACAGCAACAAAAGCCCATGTTTTGCAATAACCAGTACAATGGAAAGAAACAAAAGTTAAAAACTGGGGTGTTTTTTGTGACAAATTTGTTGTATTGCAGCAAAAAATCTGAAATTAGAATAAAATAGTTTGGAAAATTAACACCTGGAGTCACATCCTCTCATAAAATACAGTGAGAAGAACAATTTCATTGAAAGGCAATGTCTTATTTTTGTCTTTCTGGTTCCATTCCGTATATTTATTCATATTTTTGGAAGTTCCATGAGCACTTTCCAGATTTAAAGTTTGGTCAGTACAGACAACAAACAGTTTTCATGATGGCCCATTATGATTGTTATTACTACACTTGTAATATCGATAGGAATTTTCTTCCTGTGACGACTATAGACTAATATTTTATAAGAATAAATTGGCTTGTTTCTCTGAATACAAATATTCTCTTCTCTTTCACAGACCACAGTCATTATAATTCCTCCATTTTATTGCATTGCTATCAACAAGAATAATTGGGAACAGAGGAGGGGGAGGACCTCAGTTACTTCTCTGTTGAGTGACATGGCTTAATCGTAATGAATGGAAATAATCCCAAGGATATGTACTGTATTTGTGATGTAAAATGAAAACAGTCATATCATGTCTTTAATGCTGTCTCAAATGGATACTCTCATTACTGCATTCTGAGAAGTTCTCTACCCTAGTATGTCTCAGTCTCATTCTAATCATTATAAATTAGCAATGCAGAAGCTGAAAATCAGCAGCAGCGTGTTCTGATGCTGAGTAAATAAAGACAACCCTGCGTTTCTCAGGAGAGGGACCTTCCTTTATAATAAAAGAGTTAATTGAACAAGGTTCCTGCTATCTGATTTTGTAGTTACAACTATTAAAAGTTTTATATTATTCACAGTGGCCTCTGTCAAATATTGAGTTACACTACTTAGCCTGTGTAACCAACAGCTTATTCCTTTTTGTCATGTGCTGTTGTGCTGTGTTTCATCAACTTCGGAAATAATGATGCAAAATAATGCAATGTGACACCATGAAATACAATAAGATGTGACATAACACATTAGAAATTTAAAGAATGAAAAGCTTCAGTCAATTTAGGAAATAGGAACTCTGGCCAAATTTCTTGTGACAAGTCAGAACAGTGCTAACACTAAACACTGTTTTCAAACCAGAGGGCACCATTGTTTTTTGGCCACCCAAATTGCTTGCAGATACTGCCGTCATCTTAATTTTTAATTTAATTTAATAGGCGTAGAGCTGGGAGCTTTTTTCAGTTTGGATGATGTTCTTGTTGTTTTGGGGTTTTCCTCTCCCCTTCCCTGGGCCAGGCATTAGTATTTAAATATCTAAATTGGCATCTGAATAAGTTGACATGATTGTCGGCAAATTTCCATTCCAAACAAACCCATTCCTAGACATTTCAAAAAGATGCAATGGTGACATGCTTCCAAGGATTTTGTAAAAATCCAATTCTGTGATCACAGGCTCAAAGTGAGTGAGCAAAAAAGCATCTGTGTTAGCAGAAAAGAAGTGTTTTTCGTTCATATATAGGGTGTGTTAATTGAAAATCTAGAAACAGGATGCTTTCCTGTAGAGTACTAAAATGAATTGGAATATGAAAGGACTCCCTTAAATATGACTACTCCAGACTGTCGTCTATTCATATCTGTCTGGTGTTATTTAGGTCTGCATTAATGGATTAAAGTCCACGTTGATCTCAGTTGGAAAATATGAGTTGCGGTTGCTGATCACCCTGTGCTATTGCCAAAGCTTTCTCCTTTGCTAGTAAAGTCAGATTCTATTGAAGTCTATCCCAAATAGTCATCTGTATAAACAATGATTTGTGATTCTAAACTTTGAGCGCATTTTCCGACCAGCTGTACTACCCATTTTTATGTAAGTTTTATTTAAGGGCAGCAATACCATGCTGCAAAGTCAGACAATGAAGAGATTAAAACTATTTTTTAATCCATTTTAGGGCCTAGATGGCTCATTTGATCAATCACTGGCCTTTCATCACAAGGAAAACCAAGTCATATCTAATCTCAACCACTGTGACTGGAAGTAATCTTTATGGGGAGCTTCTAAAATGTTTAGAATTAAATGAGTATAGGGATCCTTGATTTTCTTGTCAGTACAGTGAAGAAGAACTGGAAGCTGTCAACTAGCTTATATGCAGGTGAAAATTAAGTCTCCTGAAAGGGATTTTTAAAAGTGCAAATCTCAAAGTTCATACAAGCACCTAGCTAAATGAATAATAGACAGATGAGTGCAAAAAAACTGCAACTTCCCTAGCAAATCAAAATTAAATAGTACAGCAAGTCCTTCTAAATCAATAAGTGCTATAAAAGTCTCCACGGAGAATTATTTATGTGTACAGGAGAGTAAAATCCAATGTTCATTGAGATGGGTGAAGAAATACATGAATTAAATATATGTTCTTTTGTGCTGCTCCTCAGCACTTTTTTAAAAGATAATGATTCTGGACCAAATCCTTAGCTGATTAGATGGCAATATACACTTTGTAACTATTTATTTTTCAGAGCTGTATCTGTCATTAATTGAGTTCTGTTTATTATGTCAGCTGAGAAAATGCCTCAAATAATAATCACATGCTTTTTAACATGAACTGGGATCCAAGTGAGTACACTTGCAGGAGAAAAAATGTTCCATAATAAATGTGAGGAAAGCTGCTTGAGCAGCTTTCTAGATTTTGTTGCCCGCAGGCAGCATAAAATTTCATACTGATGTGATTTAAAGCCATGTTTTAATGTATTTAGGTAACTAGACACAGTTCATTTAAAATTTGGCCTGTAAGTGTTATTGTCTATTTAAAGAATTACAATCATGCGATCACATGATACTAAATTTTCAGCAAAGCCAGATAAACAATTCCCAGGAATGCAGCTTTACAACTTTCCATATTTTTAAACTGTAGTCAAAGAGCAACTTAATTAGTTTTTTACAAAATCTGGTTGGAATTCAATTAGTTCTTTTCTCCTTATAGGTTTAATGATTATTATGAACTTGGGAAGTTAAAACTGAGTTAAAATAATTTATGTAACATGAAACAATTGTTAGATGACATTTTAAAATTAATAAGCTCCTCTAAGTATGTAAGAGCTTAGTTTGAAGTTTTGTGGAATAGCCAAAAAATTGACAGCCAGTGAGATTCTGCATGTATTTATAAGCATGTGTATATGAAAATATACAGTTCACACTATAGAGATAACTTTTGTAATGTAGGCTCAGCTATAGCTGGTGATGGAAGAAGGCTCCACTGGTTTCTGGGGCTGTACCTGTTACCCTATCTTGCCATATGGGTGCAAGTGCCTCACAGAGGACCTACCATATCCCTTGCTCTGCTTGTTCTGTGAACTTGAGAGCAGAGAAGGAATCCTAGGGGTGGATTATTGATGGAAGAGCCATTGACTTTTTCTTTAGCCAGTGGTCCTTAAAACTGGCTGTTTTCACTTAAATAAATACGAATAACATTTTTTTCTGTACAGGTAAGTTATTCGCAAGCTTCTTCTTTCCCCCCCAGGATAGTTTGTCTTCAAACTATGACTTCCAAGGAGCAACATGTAGATGTTCTGGCCTACTGATTCTGTTGTCATTTATGAACTCAGCAGTGAGTAAAAGTGTTGCATATTCTCTATTCTTGCAGTTTCCAAATGCAAGTTCCTCTGTAATAGCCTACCAGTTGAATGAAAGTAAGGGCTCTGGGTGTGGGAGGATTATGACCACTTATTCCTGCCAAGTTGTGGTGGTGTCTTTTGTGATCTGGTCATCAGTCCATTGGATCTGGATAAGGCCACCAACACATTCCATGTGAGTCACCAGTCAACTATCACATGGTAATAACTTTCATTCACCAAGGACCTGTCCAGATTTGAACCTCTGACCCAGAGGTGAAAGGTTTTCTGTAACTCATGGTCCCCTGAGCTCACCACTACCTCGCCAGTTCACACTTCAATGAATACAATCATTGGAAAAAAAAAAAAAGCCACTCTGTAGCCAGTGCTGATATTGTGCACCAGATTTTTGAATCAGTTTTTCCACTGTGTTTTCTGCAGCATCAGTGCCATCAGCACAAATATAAGTTGTATGACCAAAGTAAAATGATTCACACTGGCTCTCAGTAGAATTTAATTTCTTTTTAATGTCCACCTCCTCACTACTGGCTTCTGGAGAAATGCTTCCTTGTAATTTATAGGGATAACTGTGGTGATACAGAGATGGCATGGGTTAAGGATCTTTTTCTTAAGACTTATATGTACTGGAATTAGAATTAGAGCAGGAAAGGTCTAAGAACTGAGTGGTATTTTGGAACCATCAGGAAACTGATTGGAAAGTGTTGCTGTCTCATACACAAATATAAATATGGATCAGTTGGCATTGGAAAGCATTGGAAATGCTGGTAGAACAGCAGAATCTGACACATTAGTTTGTGTACTCCTTTTACAGGATCTACTTTGGAATTTCCATTTGATTTTAGTAGCAACTTTAAACACAGTGGATGTGAAATGAGTCGCTACTACTTTAGGAAATGCTAATATTGTTAATAACTAGAAATGTGTTTCAAGTTATTCTCTTCTCCTTTCATGAATTAGAGGTTCCAAACAGGAAATCAGATATTAGGAAACAGAACTTCTTCCCTCCCAGCTTGAACAGCCAAGAGTTCTGAGAAAGCAATATGCAACAACTGCTACTTTCAAAGTACCCCTATAATGTGTATAGCTTCAGGTCCTGCAAAAGCAAACAACCTCTTGACCTTGCACTTTCATTGATGGGAAAAAGGTTGTATGTTACTGAGGCTGTATTTTCCCATATCACAGATGTGAGGTAAAGATACTCAGCAGAAAGAGCATATAAGAAAGAATGAAAGATATTCTAAACTGTGCTTACTGCTTATTGTTTTTAAATCCTCACATATGAATCAGTGCTGGGAATGAAAGGCTTAAGAAAAAAAATTTAAACCCACAAAGTGCTATTTTCTGTTAAATGACAAGGATACTTTAAAACTATTAAGCTTTTTGAATTCTGATGTCAATACTCTGCTTTACTATACAAACAAAGGGAAAATAAAAATCTAATAATAACTGATCTTTGCTGCGGTGTCCAGATTAGAGCCATGTTCCGTGCTGAAGTGATGGGCATGTAAGTCTTTCGTATCAGGAGATCTGTCTGGCACTCATCAGGCAGTGTTACTTGATCACAGCTGGATAAAAATGCACACCCAGGGCAAATCTGTAAACACCAGCTTAATCTGCATGGGAAAAGTTACTGTCATCTCCTCTGACAGAAAAAGCCTCCAGGACACATTGCAGCAGTAACAGTCACTTCAGTTTTTTACAATTGTCAGATTTAGATGCAAAACCATTATAGATGACAAAAAGCTACAATTGAAAAAATAAATGTATTGCTTTCTAGGTATTTTATTTTAGAAAAAAATTGGAAAGTCAGTAGTTTTATCACTATGACCATAGAGTATGTATGTTGGGGGGTGGGTATCCTTATCATGTGGCATTAGCTAACATGCTACATTTTAGACCGTAAATCAAAATTCTCCAAGATAGTTTCTTTTTTATATCAGGACATCTCAGATAGTTTTTTCCTTAGGGAAAGAATTGTAATTTGGATAATTTGTGAGAGTCATCTTTGTTCATAAATTAAAAACAACTCTGTCTTTCAGACATGCCAAAGCTTACTTTGGTTTCTTATGTCTCTACCTATGGTCATATTTGTAATTGCAAGACCAGAGACCATTACTCATGTAATCAGCCCTGGAAAAAACACCTTGAATCACTTCATCATCAGAATAGCTATAAACTAATGGAAAAAAACCTGGTCTCAATCAACTCTAGACAGTTTAACTAAAATAATGCAGTTAGAGGTTCCTTGTCTGTTTCAAGCAGCTATTCCCATTTTAGTGAGGTTGTGTATACATTTAAAAAAGCAAGACTTGGGACTTGGTTTACCTGTCCAGGATAGAGAATGGGAAATTTTTTAATTTTTTTTTTAATGTGAGCTGGAGCAGATTCCAGGGTTTCCAATGTGAAAATCCTAATGCTGCAAATTCCCTCTTTGACCTTGTATCTTCCTGCCCACCTTCCCATGCCCACGCTTGTGCATGAGAGAGCCCCAGAATGACTGGTTTCTGCAGTGTGTTTAGTAGGAGGAAAGCAAACATTGAGAAGAAAACTAGGTATTTTGGGCTTTCTTCAACCCAAGATTAATGTCAAGAGATTTTTCTTAGCATTAGTGCCAGTGCTAGCCAGGAAAAATGATTCCATTAAAGAGCCCCTAATGAATAATTCATGAGGTCCAATTTAGTGTTAGTACTGAGGATGAGAGATAAACAGGTGATAGAGTTTGTAGAGAAACCATTGAGCTTGGCATGGTGTTTTTGTGCTATAATTTTTTTTTTCTAAATCTCTGTATGCATTGCAGGAAGACATAACATGATTTTTAAAACTTGGGTTATCATCCAGCTTTTCTAAGGATCTGTGTGATCTGTATTTCCAAATCATTAGCGATGAGCTATTCCCCTTAAGTGTGTTACAGCAGAGAGCTCCATGGACAAGCTGGTAATTCATGGGCTGTATTTGGCAACAGAATTCCTCACTTTGCTGTTCTCTTTTAAGTCTACCGTGAGTATGGAAGAATAGTTACTGCATGTAGCAATTAAGGGGGGGTTTTTTGCCCCCAAATTAAAAGTTAAATTTTTGCAATAATTGCAGTAGTTGAATAATTTATTTCCATTTAAATGGAACAGCACATAGCACTTGTGTTTACTAAAAGCCATTTCGGGTTTAGTGTAAAACAGTGAAAATAAAAATGGGGTAGAAAAGGGGAGGCCTTTGGGCATGAGATTTTTGTTGTGCAAATCATCAGACTTCAGCTGACTTCTTCAAACTGTAGCAAAAAAAGGAATATTCCAGCCAAAGAGAAGTTACTCAAGATGGGGCTGGGACTTGTTGAGTCATCTCAGCTGGTTGCAGAAAGCTCTGAGTAAGGCAGCAGTAAGGTGCCTTTTATTTAAGAGGTATATCCTGCAGATTGTCTATCATGCATTTAGAAAACCAAAAAGCAGAGAAGATATGCGCAGTAGCTAAAGGTGACTAGATGATGTGTCCTTTCCATGCTATTCCTTGTAAGGCTAGGCAGGATTAAAATCTTTGTGCTCATATTGTGCCAGTGCTCTGCAAACTTCTCTCTTTATGACCAAGCTAATCATGGGGGAACAGCAACCAGCCGCAGCAAGTTTGTTTCATACTGTATATTGTGTGCTTTTAGTTAAAACACCAGGATTCAAAATTCAGATTTCCTGGCAGCTTGGAGTGGACAAATGAGAAACTATGCGTGTACTTTCTGGGCCTGGCAGTGTGATTATTTCCATTTTATCATACCAATTTTCTCATTCAGACATAGGAAATTATTCTAATTTGCACCAGTATAATTCTGTTGCTACACCCAAGTTGCAGAAAAGCAAGTGGGATAAGCATCTGTCCTCCTGGATTTATTCTGATGAACATTTACTGAAAATTGAATTCTACAAAAATGCCACTAGGATTTTGCTCTAAATAAAAATTATGTCATTGGACTTGAGTCCTCTATTGCCAAGATCTGTGAGCTGTCAATCCCAGATGCTCATTCCCATGCAGTGGCTACAGTCTGCATGGTTGAGCTGGTCTAATCCAAAACTAGACTGTCTCTACCAGTGAGTGATTGGCCTAGAGGCATGAAGTGACAGGACAGTACTTCAAAATTAATTTACTTAAGTGATGTTGCTGGTCTTTCTAGAGTGGTCACCTCTGTGGGACATTGGTTTTGTAAGCTAAATGCACATTTCTCTGTGTATAATAATCACAATCCCCTTAAGCCCCATAGGGCAACATAAATCTACTTTAAAAAAATTCTGTAGTGACATGTCCATGCATATGATAGTTCAAGTTCCTATAGCAAAAACATAATCAACTCTCTGAGTTTCTGTTCTTGAAAACATCAATACATCAAGTATGTAGTAAAAAAGTTACATTTTTGCAACAGTGCTACATGAATCTTTGCAGAATTTGATCAAACAAAATTATTCTCTGCTTTGGATTTTCTATTTTACCCTCAATGTGGATAAAAACAAAAATAAATGCAATCTTGTGATCCAAATGTTGAGGTAAATAAAAATGCAGTACATAGAGAATAGATTTAAAGCATCAGGCTGAAAACTTGTTAAAATAATTTTATAATTCCTTGCCCCTCAAACAGTCCTGGATCTGATGGAAAGAGATGGGAAGAGATGGTTTTATTTCTACCCGTACTATTCCAGTCACCTTGCTGCTCAACAGGAAAAAGGATAGGGATAATGAAGTCTTCTGTCTTTACTAGGCTTAAAAGGTTCCTTCTCTGCTGCAGGTACAATGTTTAAAGTCACTGGGCCCCAAGCTTGGGTTTACCTGGAAGTATATTCCATTGATATGTTGAGAAGCTAAAGTCATGATGATGGCACAGTTTGTTCTCCTGCCCCATGCTCCCTACAGTGCTATACCTTCATTCTAACACAATAGGGAGGAACATCCGTGGGCAATGAGGTTTGTTGCTTCCTTCTTCATGCTAGTGAGTACAAGGTCTCCCAAGATGGGAGTAGGCAAAATCCAGTTTACACTGCCAGGATGGTCTTAATCCCTCCCTCTGTGGCATCACCAGTTGCTGAGTATATATTAGCATGCTTCTCTGGTGAAGCATTATTCCTGAAGAGCAGGAAGGATGGTATTTTGGTATACTGACATTTGCACATACCTTTCTCTTCTAATGATGACTGTGTATCTCAGTTGTACAAAATACATGTGTCAAATATAAATTTGCTTCTTTGGATAGCTCACAGTGACATAAACCATATACTCTGTGTTTTTTCAGGTATCCAAAATACTCACTTCTGCAAGTTTGGGTGTATCTGTGTTTATGTTGTGTTTATTGAGGTGCTGCATAAACGTTCTTCTGCAAAAACGGTTCTACCTTGGATTATGCTTGGCACCAAATTATATTGTAATATTACTGACACCGCCATTTAATTTGCCTAGTTGCCTATGGTCTAAGTGTAGGTAATTTACAAACCTTTAACAATGTTCAGCTTTCCTAAATGGTAGGGAGAACTGCAATTACACTTAAAATGCACTGGTGCACTATGTGTCAGTAAAAAAGGGCCTACAAAAGACATAATTACAATGTAATTGCACACAAGTTCATGAAGTAAACATACATTATTAGAAAGCACTCATCTATTCAATTTAAGTGACATTACAGATAACATATTGCATAAATAGGAAGCCATTTTGTGACTAGTTAGTATAATAATAGGAGTTGAAATTAAAATGTGGTATATGTATTCCTAAGAGCACTTCAAGCTTCGCATCTGCTCTGTAGAGGCTTGCGTTATGCTCCATTTCCAATTTCAAATATTTGAATATTCTCCAAAGATATACACCAACAAATAATGACACTATTAGGTACCTCCTTAAAAAAAAAGTTTCAAAACAAATGTTTTGAAACTTGGGCCATTTTTATCCAAGAAAAATCTCATTAGCAGGAGGTGGTCAGAGACATTAGGGAAAATTTTCAGTGGCTGATTTTTTGTAAGCACTACTATCCAAAACTAAATTCAAGCTCTATTTCTTTTTTGATTGTTTGAACATCACCAGAACAAGAGTAGGATTACTGTGGTCCATACCCAGTTCCTAATGTACATCCAGAGATAGCCACTGAATATATAACTGCCAAACATAGAACGCCAGCATCCTCTTGCCTCTGCTTGGTAAGACCCAAGTATGTAGGAGTGATTACCTTACATCTCACCAGGAAGACTATCTAAGGTGTCTCAGACTTTTTCTTTAGAGGCCAAAACTGCATCTAGAATTGAACATTTTGGATAATTTGGCCTTATACCTCTTTAATAAATAGCCATGTAATATGTATCCAGATTCTTGCTTGTTCCTGGAAGTTAATGATCTCTCTGGGTCATATCTCCTAGGGTCTGTCCCCATGTGTCTAGCAGGAGAGTCTTTGCAGGGATTTAGGGCAAAAAACCAATTTACTCTCACAGAATCTCTGAGATTATTCCCATTCCTCACATGATGATACTCTATCCTCATGAATCATCTTGTTGTGTACCCTGAGATGAAACGTCTCAGCTTTTTATGCAATGCTCTGGAGAGGCATCAGGCTCAATCTCAGCATGGAAGTAAAGCCAGAATTGTAACATGAGGGCCTGCGTTTTTACCAAAAGCAATGCTGTCCCTTTATAATATGCTTGTGTTATTAAGGATTTGATGAGCATTAAAAAAAAAACCTTTTTCTTTTAAATACTGTTCTTAATCTCTTGCTATGTTCAGTGCTCTCAAAGTGAAAAACACAGTTTGAGAGTCAGACAAGAATCTTGAGGCTGCTGGATCCAGCAATTTAATGTTGTGTTTTACTTTGCTTGGGTGACCTTACAAGCAGTCTGACACAGTGTAGGTCCAGAGTAGATTGCTTACTTTTAATTTGCTCATAACAGCCTTTCGTTCCAACTTTTACAAACAATGTGATATCATACATTTTTACTTCGGATTCCATTTTTTGAACACAGCTCACTTCTCTTTTTTAATTTTACCTCTTACACTAGATAAATATAATAGTGGATTACAAACTTGTTAAGTATTTAATTTGGGAAAACATTGTCTGATAGTTGATACTGTACCAGGGCTCAACCTAAATTGGTTTAATTCCCTATACCTGCTGTGTAGTTAGATGAGATCAACTAGACAGACCTTTCTCAATGGTTAAAGGTCAAAAATAGCCTAAAGACATGTTGTTTACAGCACATCATATTGAGAAATATACTTTTCATGGAAGGTATGACTATATTTTCATTAGCGGTGAAAAAAACCTAAGCAGCTCTGCAGATATAATTACAGTGGATTATTTTAATCACAAACCTATTTTTGAGAAAATTAAGAAGAATAAAATTTATCAGAGAATAATTTTATGATTATTTTACTGTAATTATCATTAGGTTATGTAAAATGATGCTTTATTTCCCAGTATTTGAGTATGTTTGTGAAGCCCCAGACACTTCAGAGTAAGAGTCCTATTCTGATAACATTTACAAAACTGCAAGTAACTGCCCTGGTGTCTATACAAAATTATAATGGTGTCCCTGATGGCTGAAATGATGACTGCCATTGTTGCATTTTCTTATTTTAATTATGGTTAGATGACAAGATGGGAACTAATCAGTTTATTTAAACTTTTAAAATTACTTCATCCTCACAAAAAAAGAGAAAACATTAACAAAAATTTTAATATTTCACAAGTATTGGAAAGATTAAGTGTATCTTTGCAAATAGAATCAATTTTTTAAAAAATTAAAAGACAAAAATTCAAGCAAGATTAAAAAATTTAAAGACCGGATTGTTTTTTAATGAAATTTGGAATTTTACACTAGTCTATAAGAGCTGGGATTCAATTGTCACCAAAATATTGATGATTTTCAGACATTGATATTATACTTAGTTAGGAAAAGTTCTCAAAATTTTGTCTCGAAATTTTTTCTAATTAATGCAAACATATGGAGAATGCACAGCAAGCACTTTAATGTTAGATTTTGTGTTTAGTATATATAGTTTCCTAGTCAAAGATTTATTTCTATGGTATTTTCTACTGAAGAGAGACATTGAAGATTACACCTCTTTTTTTATACTGGATTTCAAAATCTCAGTATGTTCATTGAAAATTATTTATACAGACCTTCCAAAACAATTGTTAGCTTTCTAGAAGCATTTTAGCAGGAAAATAGGGGGTTTTATTAGGCTAAAATATTTCATGTTGATAATTTCAAAACAGATCAGTAATATTTTTTATTTTAGAATTCATCTGCATTGTTGGTGAATTTACCAGTTGGCATTTAATTCTGGTCAAAGAACTAGAAATGGCTCAAAACTTGGATATAACCATTATTTCTTTGCAATGAAGGGTTGCATAAACTTAGATTTTTAATTAGTGTGTTCATGTTAACTATAATTCATAGAAATCGTGGAAGATGTTCACATGCTGTGGTTTGAGCGACTTGGATTTAGAAGCTTGTGGACCTTCTATAGTTGGGGAAGACACAAACATCTGCAGGGAAGGATTTTTCAAAGTTAAATAATTACAGGATTTCTTTAAAAGGAAAAAAAGCTGCTAGAATGGGACCATGTCAAACAGTGTAATATTAGTATGTCTGTTAGTATATTAGTAATGTTTATAAGATATGAAAAAGATAAAGATTTTGCTGTGAGGTATTAGTTATATAACCTATAAAGTCCAAGTGCAACATCTGGTATAAAAATGGGCATGGATTTTCCAAAAATAGAGGCATGGTTCTGTGGTGTTGACATCCTCCCAATAGTCAAATCTGCTCATGCAAATCATGTCTGAGAAGAGGGAATAACATTTTCAGTATTATATGGCTTGACATTTTCAGAAGACTAGGCAGAGAAAGATCTGATAATTCTGTGATTTACAACATTAGATGATTAAACCACTGAAGAGAAGGGTAAAAAATGATGAAGAGTGACTTTTAGACATTTGTGATGGCACATTTGTCTCTTAAGTGAAATTCTCTGATTTTTCGTGAAAGTTTTGTGCTCCAGCCTTGAAAAGCCTGGTTTTATTGAACAGGAGAGGTCTTAACAGCAGTGATCTCCAACCAGCTACTTGACAAAACAACCTTTCATGCTGACTTTTGAGGTGCTTTGGCAAATCATCATTAGCTAATTTTTGGATGCATTGTTAGTACCAGGAGCTACCAGTAGCCTGAAATGGGAAAATGAAGTCACTGATAATGTCAGATAGCATACAAATTTTTTGTGTTCTTAATGATGTCAAAAATTCTCTGCTTTGCTTAATTGTTCTTGGTTTGCCTTTTTAAATGGATGTTTAACAAAAAAGTTTTGTGCATGTTATTAAACAGTGTTCAAAGGGAATGAGTGGATCTTAAGCATTTAGCAAACGGAGAATATGTGTCTAACATGGACAGTGAAGGCCATGTTTGTGTTTTATATGACATGAAGCAGTAACTTGGTAATTAAGTAAATATTGTAATAAGTATGGCTCTGACATCCACTTGAAGCTTATAACTCCCCAGGGAACAGATGCTTAATTTGTGGCCATGATAATAACAACCTAATGAACCTCCCATCTTACTGGATAGCTTAATAAACTTCAAAGAAAACAAAACAAGAATCTATGAGCAAAAGTACATCCTTAGCTTTTCATTAAACAAAATGAGCATGAGTCAAGGCCCAGCATGGCTTCCAAAGTTAAAGCTACCAACTACAAAGCAAATATATGCAGAGAAATGTACAACAAAAGACATAGCTGTTAAACCTCTAGTTGAGTTTCCATAAATGTTGCTTACAAAAGCTACCATTCTCTATGTTAACAAAAAGTTGTGGATATGTTCTTCCCTAAATCCTCTTTTCCCATATAATCCACCTTGTGCACTTTATCTCAAGTGTGTTTTATCTGATCTAATCCTTGGCTCATTCATTCTCAGACAGAAGCAACAGGATTATTTCACACTTAAACTAGGTCCAGTCTTTCTCTAGGTCCATAAGAGGACACCTGGGTAATGAGAAATTATCTGTGGAACAAAAGACTAAGCAGGTGCTAGGAAAAAATGCTGCAATTTTTAAGGAAAAGATGAAACATTTTTATTAAGAAAAATGTTCATGGGCAGGACTAAATTTTAAAATTGCACTACATTTAGAATCAGTATTACTCAGAACAAGTTTTATCAGAAAAAAATAAATTCTATTTCCATCACCCTAATGTGACATACATTTCCCTGGAGTTAATCTGGATGTTAAAGGGTAGCATATAGGATATATCTAAGCACGAGTTTTAACCAGTTCAAAGAAGCTGGTCACATCCTGTATAATCTTTCTTCCTCTTCTGTCACTCCTAATTCTAGCATATTTTTAGTGAGAGGGAGGAGGAGAAAATTAATGCTTTTTTAAATATGGGCATGTCTATCTGTATCTATTTCATCCATATAGGCATCTGTATGTATATGTCTATGTTGTACATATCCCTCGACTTTAAGAGACTGTAGGATAACCTGAAATATGTATGTCAGACTCCTCATGGAAGGTGTGAAGTCAGAGCAACAGTTTACTGCTTTTAAACAGTGGACCATTTCCTTAGGAGCAACACACATCGGTGAAGTATGTCATTATTTCCTATTCATTCCCACCTCCTCTTTTGTCATCCTCCTCTTCATGGACCAGTGCACAACAGCAAAGACTGTGTGCAGTGGGACCAAGGGCTGATGGCTTGGCTTCTAGAGTGGTTGTTTGAGTTTTCCAAAGAAATACAACAGAAATACAGCATGTAAATATTTCCTCAGGATTCAAATGGACCCATTACAGAATTATTACACTAGAGACTGAAAACTGGTATACATTATAAAAAAAAAGGAAGAAAAAAGAAAATCCTGAGGTCCTATCCTCAGGCCTCAGCATACAAACTATTAGGCTATTAGAGAATGGTCAACAGATGCAGGATTTTTATGATCTGTGTCTTGCTTAGGTGTGAAGGTGAATCTGGCATTTACACTGGGCTTCCAGTTCTGGCAGGGAAGGTCCCACTCTGGTGAGATTTTGGGTTCCCTGAGCATCCATGAGGAAAGTGTTTGGCATCTTGAGAGAGTACAGAGCTATGGTTTGATGGCAGAAAGCAAGATTTCAAGATCCAGAAGTGTTTTTTCCTAAAGCACTCCAAAAAAGCAGTCTATATTTAACATTTTAAGTTATTACTTAGGTTTTTACCAATCTCACCGTAATATGTATTTGACAGTATAAAGGACGTATTTTCATTTCTTTAGGATAAAACGTTGCTTCTAACCCAGCTATGGTCTTGCAAAGTCTTTAATTTGTATTTACAAGGTTTGTGACTATAAGATTTTAAGCACAAATACAAGCAATGAAATCACATTAAATTCAAGTTAACTTCCTTGATTCTTTCACAGAGTTTCAAAAATACAGCAATTGAGAATGAAAAATTAGAAATTTTTTCATGAAGTAAAGACTCAACAATAAAAAACTCTGTTTGCTAAGGATTGTAATTTCTGAATCAGCTGCTTCTCCCATTGAAGTGACTAATGTAATTAAACTACGTCTGTCTTTCTTGCAGCAGCGCAATTGTTTTAAAATTGATAATCCTTTACAGTCTGATTGAAAAAAAGCAAAATAACCCAGTGTTTTGGAACCATCATGACAGAAGATACTTCACTGATATTGTCAGACTTAGGTTTTGATTAGTTGAAAACTATTTGCTCTCTCTTGTGTATAATACCCTGCCACCCATTCAAGGATCCCTACTCAGAGTTTGACCCTGAAGTTTAAGAAATAAAAAATATTACTTATTAAGTGATACAGAAATAAATAAAACAGATCTGAGTGTATCTGCATATATATATTAAAATATGAGTACACATATTTAAAATTATGTACTATAACCCATCCATCTCTCTACCATGCTGTTTGCACTTCTGACCAACAGATAGTGGTAATTATCCGTGTATAGGTATATGTTTGAGAAAGGGAGAACAGATGTCCATGATTATGTAAGTTATGGTAATTAGCAGTACATAAATGAAACAAGTTTGTTTTTGTTGATGTGTCACTTGCACACTGCTCCTCTTGAGCATTGGGTTACATCCTGTACACGATCGCCTTATTGTCTACTGTCATAAAAATTCCAGTTTTGTTTCTGAGCAGTCACAGAATGGGACTTGCCAGCTGTCATGGAAAATGTATTCAGTTTCATTTCCACGTAATTTATCTAATCTTAATTATATTATTATTTTCTTACAATTATTTAAGTGCTTAGGGCAACAATCTAAAGTAAAAACAAATAAACAGTAGGAGTTCCAGATAATTTGTAAATGATCTGAAAGGTCTCATGGAAGCAACATAATTATTGAAGTTTTATTTTTTTGAAAGGTTAATATTATAGATGTTTCACCTTTGCTGCTATAGTTAACAGTTTGCCAGTACTGACACATTGAACTCCTGCTTCACAAGATTAATATCTAAACTTTAAAATCTCTCTCTCTGGACAAGGAAGAAAAAAAAAAAGCCGTGAAATAGTGTTTAGATGTTTAAAATCTCATAACTGCATGGCTTGTATCACCTTCATTTTCAGTGCCATCAACTTGAAACACAAGAGCATCCAATCCCATGTTTAAGTCTGTTTCTGTAGTGCTTGACACTTTCATGTGGAGGCACCTGGCAGTTTCCTTGGCTATAATGAAATCTGAATACAAACTTAAAGGTCCAACTGTCCAAAGGTTGAAACAACCTGAGATGAACTTGCTGCCCCATGCTCAGCTGCTCATCTCTCCTTGCCCTCTTCAGCAAAAACTGTGAGTAGCCACACTCAAAGCAGTGCATGGCAATTGTCTGTCTCACATTCAAAGTATAATTCTTCATTAAATTTATTGCTTTATCTTGATCCTCCTCATAACATGGCTGATTTAGAGTACCTTGCAGAGAAATTTGGGTTTTCATTTTCTCTGAGGCACTGAGTTTCTGTAAAATCTTCTTTTTCTCTTGCCTTTTTAATTTTTTTACTGTGTTTATGTAGTAAAAGAATATACTAAAAGAATATAAAGGAGTAATAAATCAACTCATTCAAAATTACTAATACAATTTTAACCTTATTCTAAAAGGGTTTTAGGTAAGGGATATGAAATATATGAAATAAGAAATTCAAGTATCCTGTTGGTCACATAATCACATAGTGGTTCAAACTCATCCAGTGTGTAATAAGAGATTTGATTTGGCTGAATAATTGCTGTAAAGTAGCCTGGGCCTGATCTGGTCATCACTGAAGATGGTGAGAGGTTTTCTAGCAGTGCAGTGTGAGGGAGATAAGTTCCTATAAACATTGTACACATAAAAATGAATGGCTTCATCTGAGGCAATGAGAATGTAAAAGCAGGGTTTTGAATGACATCTTGATTTCTAACTTCTGGGAACTTGAGCAGCATTCAGCATTTCTTCAAAGGAAATTTGGATTTAACTGGAGATAAGCTGCAGCTTTAGTGTGATTGGTCTGAGATGGTTCTTCCCTCCATCTGAGAGTTGTTACAGCACAGGCAAAAAAGACAAAATTCCAGGATGACAAATACAAAAGTGGTTTATTTAGAAATGGAAACTTGTCTTTGTGCAGAAACCAAATGTGTTAGTTTGGTTTGGACACAGTATATTGACAAAGGGTGGGTTGTTTTTCCTCTTTATCTAAACCTGATTGTGCAGATAAAAAAAACATTATCTGTCCTGAGAACAAACAATGATCCAAGCTCATTGTTTGCTTGCAATGGCTGACCTTGCTAGGAAGACATATCTGCACAGATTATTGCACCTCCAGAAGTAGCTGGGGAATCCTGGCAAGTGACTGGATGCCTGTGTGAGTAGTTGCAAGTCTCTTTGTGCTGTGATCCAGAGACTGTGCAGCCCTGTTAGGTGAGTGTTGTGCCTGGGGAAGTCTACTCTGCAACACCTGGCCCACATCTCCTCCACTTGAAGTTCTGAGGGGAACTGATATTCTCTCTCTCTCTCTCTCCAAAGGGAGCAGCTAGAGGCACAGTGAGAAAAACTTCATGCCCCCTGTAGTGGCACAGCCTGCCGCAGTGCAGTGCCCAGGCAGGTGGGAGACCCAACAATGGTCACCCAGCCCATGGGGATGGAGCTTTTATCCCCGTCCCCATTTTCTCATAGTGGATGCTGCATTTCCTCCTCTGGATGGTGCGAGAAAGCTGCGAGGCTATGACACAGAAATCACCTTGTAGCTTGCTATTAAGAAAGTTTAGCAAATTGACTGCTGCTAAAATAAGAGATATGAAAGTGCCATCTGCAGTTCAGTCACAGAGGGCAAATCTCACAGGCCTTACGCAGCCAGAACACCCATGGAGCGCGCACGGCAGGAGCTGACCCGCAGGATAATAGGGATGCATACTGAATGAATCGGAAGTAACACCTGGCCTTTGTCTGGAAAATTACCATTTTTTTAGGCCAGTCTTCAAAGCTGAACATTTCTTTAGGACTCTGGAGCCATTGAGGAAGCAGACAAAAGGAAGAGAGTCATGGAGAGACACTAAAAGCTGTAGACCCAGCAGAAAGGGCGGGAGGGTATGCGAGAAGGGTGGGGTAACAGGAGTTAAAACCTCAGCATGAAATTCCAGTTCTTCCTGTGTGGATCACTTTTTTCAAGGGTGAAAGGAAAATTAATTTCCCAATGCATTTAAGTGATTTCATTACATGATTACGTGCTTGCCTAAACTTTAGCCACATACTGTTACCCATCCTTGCAAGTAATCAGTTTTTGGTCTGCATTTTACAACACGTACTGAGTTTAAACATGAAATCCATTTATGTCTGTGTGTGCAAAGAGACACATTTGTCAAACTCTTTGCACTGTTTCTCATTGTAAATGTAGGGAATGTATCTTTTTTGAGTAAATATATATACAGTGGAGGAAGAACTCTTTATATTTAGAACAGCCAGGATACTTCTATTACATATATATAATTAAGAGAAAATGCCTCTGTTCTACATTGGCACTCAAGTTTCCAAACAATTGCTCAACTCAAAACCACTGCACAACATGGCTGGAGAGCTGCATGCAGAGTACTTGGCAGTTTCATTCTCACAGATATCTTGCTGTAGTCTGAGACTGATCCAGCAGAACATGCAAGTAGGTTAAAATGCTTAAAATTTCACACTTTCTCAAATGCTTGCTTCTCTGGATCGGGCTGTTGTGAATAACTGGGCTCACAGCAACTTGGACATTTTGGAGAGGTGATCAGATCATAAAAATGAGAATGCAACCTTTGTAGAGACTTAGCAGTCACAAACTGCAGGCTCATCATCAGCCTAATTGCATGACATCCTTTCCTAAATCAGATTAGTCACAAATTATTATCAATTGAGCCCTAAAATCCTGACGCAATTTGGAAATGACAAGATTTTATTAAAGTTATCTTGGAGACCAAATAAAAACCTTGAACTCGATAAAAACATACCTCTTAATGTATCTGGTGAGGCTACCTAACAGCTAAGTGATGACATCAGGGAGAATTTCTGTGTCAAGTTACAATTTTTTCATGAACAATTCAGCTAGCTGACCTGGACTGCTGGAACCTGCTACCATCACCAGAACCTCCCTGTTTTGTCATTACTAACAGCACTGTAGGTAAATTGTGTATTTTTAATTTATGTAGAGGGGAAAATCCTTCTCATTTGCCTGTGGCACCAATTCTACCCAGCCTGAGTTTTTCTGGGCTGTCTGGTGTGACCTGTAGAGGTTACATCAGCCTCCATCTTGCCCCATTAGTCTCAGAAAACCTCTACAAGCGTTTAATGGACCACAGAGTGCTACTGTCCCAGGAGAGCAAGTATGTGCATAGATAGTTACTCAGCAGGAATACGAAGTTTACTGCAAATCAAGGGGGCAAATCCACAGTTTAACATCCCAGTAATGTGTCACATTAAATAAGGCCGCTACTTCAAGGCTTTCTGCCTACTGTTGCAATCACAACTGCATGTTACACCTTTGCAGAGTTTCTTCTTGAGACACAAAGTATATAACACATCTTAGTGCATAACTGCAATGGTGGACGAAGGGAAGGCGACCGATGTCATTTACCTGGACCTGAGCAAGGCCTTTGACATGTTCCCCCACCACATCCTTATCTCCAAATTGGAGGGAAGTGGATTTGATGGGTGGACAACTAGATGGATAAGCAATTGGTTGAAAGGTCGCAGACAGAGGGTGGTGGTCAATGGCTCTATGTCCAGGTGGTGGCCGGTAACGAGCGGTGTCCCCCAAGGGTCTGTCTTGGGACCGGTGCTCTTTAACATCTTTATTAATGACATGGATGAGGGAATTGAGTGCACCCTCAGCAAGTTTGCTGATGACACCAAGCTGAGTGGTGCGGTTGATACGGTGGAAGGAAGGGATGCCATTCAGAGGGACCTCGACAGGCTGGAAAGCTGGGCTCAGGTGAACCTAATGAGGTTCAACACAGCAAAGTGC
>VZTY01017654.1:135598-314282 GCA_013400935.1 Turnix velox
GGGGCTGGAGCACCTCCCTTATGAGGACAGGCTGAGGGAGTTGGGCTTGTTCAGCCTGGAGAAGAGAAGGCTGCGGGGTGACCTCATTGCAGCCTTTCAATACCTGAAGGGAACCTACACCCAGGAAGGGAGTAAACTCATTGAAAGGGTTGACAATAGCAGGACTAGGGGAAATGGATCCAAGTTGAAGGAGGGAAGATTTAGGTTGGATGTTAGGGGGAAGTTCTTTACTAGGAGAGTGGTTAGGTCCTGGAACAGGCTGCCGAGGGAGGTTGTGGATGCCCCGTCCTTGGAGGTGTTCAAGGCCAGGTTGGGCGGGGCCCTGGGCAACCTGATCTAGTAAATGTGTTTGTTTGGTGGCCCTGCTAGGCAGGGGGGGTGGAACTACATGATCCTTGAGGTCCCTTCCAACCCGGGTCATTCTGTGATTCTGTGATAACAGGCTCTGATGTATAATGTGTCCTGGCTGAACAAATTATTTCTGTTCCTCTGTCTTTCCTACTTATGAATTTATGTTTCTCTCCCCCATATTATTCTCTCTGTCCATAATTAAAGGAGCAAAACTCTGTATTTGTTTTCCAAGCACCTGTTTCCTGTTTTGAAATGTAGGGTAAGAAATAGTGTACATTTCTTTCCTGAGGGGAAAATCCTTTATGCCTAGAGCACAAATAAGGTTGTTTATATTTGCCTCAAGTGCCAGAACTTAACATACTTATGGCCTAGTTATCCAGCTGACATTCTGTATTTATTAGATTTTTAGTGCAGTATGTGGCATTATAATCAATGCACTATTGACAAAAGCACTTGGATCACACACTATTTATTTAATTTACTACTCTGACTCTCATTTATTGAACTTAACACATACACTGTGTTTTCTTGGCACATTCAGATACATTATTCCAAATGGGCACATGGATTGCACAATAAACCAGCCAAATGTCCAAGTTATGTCACAAGCCATACCGTAATCTGCTGTTCATTAACCTACTTGCTGCTGCAAACCCTGGTTTGCACACACAAACTTGTGAAGTTTGGCCATAGCTGTACAGCATTTTTAATGTATGCCAGAGTCATAGCACAAGAAGCACTTTGCCACCATCATGATTTGAAAGAGAAAGTTATGAGTTGGCAACCCTATTCTTCTTCACTCTCTTTGAGTGAAATAACTCTTCTATTATTCTGTACAAGCTATAAACAGCCAAAACAGCTAGCATTTAGTTAAACTCCATAAATAGAGTTAATAAATGCCAGACAACTTGAGTGTCTGTGGCAATAAGGTTACATCTGAAACCTTCCTGTGGTAAGCAAAGATGTTCTGGTGATCAGAAAGGTTAAAAAGGTAGCATCTTGGCAAAGTCTAATACGCTGAGACTTCTCAGAAAGAAAAAAAAACAGATCATCTGTCCTTTAGGCTTATGTTGTATGCATTTGTATTTCAACATCAATTAAAAAGTACAGCATACCTCACTTAGCAATATCTGTCAGCATTTTAATATTACAGGCTTGATTGTTCACTCTGTCGAATTAGTCAAAATTTTCCTGCTGGTGTCAGTGGTGCCAGAATCTGGCCCCTAATTTTTACAGGATTGAAGCCATCCTTAGAACAGCATATGTATGCTCTGCACTCCACTTTCTTTGATGACTTCTAACATTCTTTTGATGTGGACTCCAAAAAAGACATTTTCATCTTTGGATATATGTGTTTTAAAAGATGAAAACCACTGAATGAGAAAGTAAGGACATGTTGTATTTCAGCCACAATCCCATTTAAATCACAACTTGCTAATAGCTACTAGATGAAAGAGGAGAAAATATATGAGTAAAAATGTTGGGCCAAAAAAATTAATAACAACTAGAGAGACACTCTTCAGACTCATGGAAATACCATGGTCTTTGAATTGTGACTGTAGGCACACATGATATGCGCTGACATAGTATAAAAAAGTCACTTACACCCTGGTGTCTGTCTGCAGTTATAAGCAGAATACACAAGCAGAGGTCGTTTTGTGAGCATCCTGCTTCTGCTTCTCTGCTATCTGCGAACAGAGCAGTTAAGAAATACAGAGAGTAGTGTAAAAACCATTTGTAAGTTCAGAGACCCAGTGCCCTGACATGTTGATGGTGGAGGGAGGAGTAGAGGTATGTCAGGATTAAATTATTTTAAGATTTGCTCCTCAGTGCTATGATGAGAATAAACTCTGATGAAGACTACATTAAAAAAGAAATCCGGTGTCTAGAGAATTGTGGAACGTATTTGGCAGTCTGGCAAGATGCTGAGCAGTCACAGCTACAATTGACTTCATGGAATGTACTTGATGGAACAGTCAATGGAATGTAATCACATTGCTTAATGTAGTATGCTGGAAAGGTGCCCCCATGTTACTGTGATATGTGTAGTTAAAAGCTGTGAAATAATAGAACAGGATAGAATAGAACAGATAAGAGTAGAATAGAACAGAGCAAAATTTTTGAGGTTTTGAGGGTTTGACCACAGCTCTGAATGGACGTGAATTTTTTTTTCCCCTATCTTAGTGATTAATTATTATCAAATATTCTTAAAGAGCTGCGACATCTATTAAATGTAATTATTTTCTCTTTCATGTGTAAATCAAGGTCTTTCTTAAAAAAAAAAGCAGCTTATACTTAAATTAACTGCTTTTATCTGCAATTTGCAAGTTAAGATGTATGTAAAGCCTGTGGCTATACTAAAGGCTCAGTTGTGCCTCCTAGGCACAGTGTTAATTAAAGGATGATGTGGAATCGTACCACTCTAAGGGGAACTCTGGAAGGGATTATACCTTAGAGAGGCACAATGCCTCCAGTGCACCACAGTATGTAAGTAAAATGCACACGCTGTGTGCACCCACGTTGATATTGCTCAGGATCATTCTGGGCCCATCTCTTTCCCACAACTCCTCATCTATTTTCCTGGGATTCACTTCTGGCAGGCACTGGGACAGTGCAGTCATGGAAATCCTGACCAGTTCCTGCATGCCAAGGGAGAGCTGATGCTGACATCCTTGTCCTTGTTGATAACTATTCAAANAAAGAGCTGCGACATCTATTAAATGTAATTATTTTCTCTTTCATGCGCAAGGCAAGTTCTTTCTTAAAAAAAAAGCAGCTTATACTTAAATTAACTGCTTTTATCTGCAATTTGCAAGTTAAGATGTATGTAAAGCCTGTGGCTATACTAAAGGCTCAGTTGTGCCTCCTAGGCACAGTGTTAATTAAAGGATGATGTGGAATCGTACCACTCTAAGGGGAACTCTGGAAGGGATTATACCTTAGAGAGGCACAATGCCTCCAGTGCACCACAGTATGTAAGTAAAATGCACACGCTGTGTGCACCCACGTTGATATTGCTCAGGATCATTCTGGGCCCATCTCTTTCCCACAACTCCTCATCTATTTTCCTGGGATTCACTTCTGGCAGGCACTGGGACAGTGCAGTCATGGAAATCCTGACCAGTTCCTGCATGCCAAGGGAGAGCTGATGCTGACATCCTTGTCCTTGTTGATAACTATTCAAAGGCTGGATACAAACTGGTCAAGGATGAACAGAATTTGCCAAATCTCATTCCCTAGATATACTTTCTCTTTTTACCCAGTGAAAGGTCTTTGAGGCTCTGACAGTGTATATGATGCTTGGCAGCTCCTTACATCTTACCTAAATCCATCGTATTTAGCTGATTTTGAATAATTCTGTATCCACCATCTAATTTTGTTCTCAATTTGTTTCATCAGTGATCATTCTTCCCTGGGGTAGGTCTTTTGGCACCTATGAAGTTTTAGGCACAATTTACTCCTGTGCAAATAAGATCCACATCAGACCTGTGGACCTTTTCTTTATTGACACATATTCCAATCTCTATGTAAACAATACCCATGATTAATTTGATGCACATTTAAGGGTTTTTCAAGGCTGTATTGCTCACTGGATTAAATGTATGTTTTGGTAATGTATTATTGTTATTGTTATTGTTCATCCAATAGATCTAATTCAGCCCTGGGTGATTTTTTATGGCCAAGTAATAGACTACTGAAAATAGGATTTATTATAGAAATGCCAAGACACTCTTATTTATAGTATAATCATACAAATTGCCTCTATAACAAATACTCTTTAGTTATCAAATCATCAGTCTTTTATGGTAGCATTAACAAATGATCACATAGACAGTGTGCTATTACTAATGTAACGTATTAACTTTCAGTTCTAAATTGGTTATTGTATCTGGAACAACTGTACATTATATGATCCAATTCAAGTAGAACTTGTAACCTAAATTTGCATAGCCATCTAGCCAGATTTGGCCACAAATAGTGCTTTAGGCTATTTTCAGGTGCAGCATAAAATCAGTATCATTACCAGTTCATAGACCAACCCAGATCCATAGTTTACTTCCACTTAAAGGAAAATGTTACCAAGGAATGTACAAAAGTAAAACTTAAAATCCTGCTGAAAATTTTTTGTAAGTCACCGTCATTATAGGTCCCAAGAGAAAACAGGTCAGTCATTAAGAGTTGACGTAAACACAGAAAATAGAATTTTTTTTTTTTTTAAATTCCACCACTGAGGGTTATTTCCTTACCAACAGGTGTTTGTTTCATAAGGAGCTGTTCACAGTTACTGTACAAGAAACAATGTTTAATTATGTATATTTAATCTGGGAAAAGTGTAGAAACAAGATCCTTTGTAAAGATTCTACATTTGTATAAAGTAGAATAAAATAAACAGGCAGGATTAAGAAAATGTTATACAAGTAAGCTTTTCAAGATGGATTTATTTGAACAATGAGATTGGCAAGTGTACTAAAATAAGAGATATAAACTTAGCAACTTTACATAGCTTAGAACTGTGGTATTCAATAGGTACATTTTTTTCCTCAGTTCAGTCCTATAATTCAGTACTAGAAATACTAATAATTTAAATAATTTTTAGTCTCAGAATGGACAAGTGTACAGTACTATTCGATTTTATCAATCTTACATCACCAGTAACTGTTCACACATAAAGGCTTGATTGGACATGAATAAAAATGTTCTGTTTGTCTTTCTGGTCAGATGAAAGATGTTTGTTTTATTTAAGAGAAATCTAGCACAAACTTTCCTGCAGCTGGTTAATCGTGATCATTTTTGGTGCCAATCCTCTATAGAGATTTTAAAGGAAGCTAAGTAGTTTAGACAACCAACTGGGAAATAAAACTAGCAATCACAATGGGATGTTGTGACTATTTTTTCTATGTCTTCAGCTGAAAAGATATACTCAGCCCAAGAAGCATTTTTCCATTATGGAGAAAATCAGTCTTCTCTTGGCTTACTCTCCCTGCAGCATCCAGCCTCCCAGCACAGCTAGAGCAGCTAACAGGCTGATCAGGCTTAGGATAGCTGGCTATCACCCCCAGCCCACATTATAGGATGGAAAAATTTATGCTGGATCTCAATCAACAGTTTCTTCCCTGTCTGCCTGTACACTCCCATCCAGTTAATGTGTTCTCTTTGCTTTGGAAATTCCTGCACTTGAAGACACAGCTTTATCCCAGGTGGAAATGCCAAGGCTGTTACAATAACCACCTGAAAAACATTTAGAGACTAAAATATATAGCCAAAAAGATATTTCTGCAGTCCTCTTTACTCACATTTGGGCAGCAGAGTTTGTCTGTAATTTTATTAATTTGCATTAACTTTACTCTAGAATGGGGGCCACGTGTTCACAGCAAAGGATCACTCATATTCATTAATAGGCAGTAAAAGTAGGTGTTTATGTCTGTCTGTCTTTATTTTTTCTTAGTAGAAGGCATCCCTATTTGTTCCAGCTACCATTTCACACATTAAGAAATAGCTATCTAAGGTGTAATATCCTTCAGTCCTCCAGTGGCAGTGTCCTCTTCGCAACTCATTAAGTAAACTCTACAACTGTGGAATACAGTAATTTAAAGTCCAACTCAGTAGGACTTGTCTCATCAAAGCTTTTGCCCAAATGAAGTTTTAGGTACCTGATGGACCAGTGATTCCTATGAAAACAAGTTATCTGAAAATACCCAGGGCACCAAAAGGAGTCTGAAACAGAGTCTAAGTTCCATTATATGTTGGCTACACAGCAGAATTCGAGGTGGAAGTTTTTATCTAGGTACAAAAAATAATTCATCACCAATTTACACCTGCAGTTACTTTTGGAGAAGCAATTGTATCTGCTATCCCAAAGCCAAAACCATTCCAAGAATCAGATGCCATTTGATGGATGGTGGTGATGTAAGGCCTCACACAGCTGCCCATGCTCAGTTCACACTTGATCCCAAGCCCATTGAAGTCACTGTGAATCTTTCCTTTGACGTCAATGGGCCTCAGATCAGGTCCTGGGCAATTTTTTAAAAACCTCAGACAAATCAGAACCATTTCCTTTGGAATGAAACTGTTCACACCCCTTGGTGAAGACTATTTCCTTTCTAAACACGGCTTTCATACCAGAGTCACTTCAGCTCAACTTCTATTTTTACCAAAAGTTGCATTTTTTAAAGAAGCAGGAAGCATATTTTTTACTTAGATTTCATCTATTAGCAGCTAAGCTGTTTTTGCTCAAACTTTCAAAAATATTTCCAGCTGGGCAGGCCAGACCCACAGCCAAAAATGGGAAACGTTTTAGAAAGATATGGCTTCTTAGAAAGACCTTTTTTAAAGTGGAAACCCCTTACAGATTTAACCATAGCAGTCACTACATTTGATGTGGTGAGGTGCTGGCCCTACACACTGCAACCAGTAAACTGCTGTAGATTGTTTAATCTTATAAAATGCATGAGACTACAGTGAATGTTATAACCTGTATAACAGAACTAATACAGCGTTAACTCTTACATGGAACACTGCACTAAATATCCTATAAATTAATTTAGAAATGCTTCCAAAATGCAAAAGAAACAATAAGGTGTAGACCTGGAAAAGTAGATCCACCTGCCAAGTGCCATTTCTGTTCAACATTTTCCTAAAATTGTTGGGAAGATTCTTGTCCATGGAAAGCAATCCTGATGATCAAGAATGAAGTATTCCCCCTTTACTGAAGACTCTGATAGTATTGCTTTTGCATCAACGCACAGCAACTGCTAGCCTTAACAGTTAAGACTGGTGTGTGCCAGTGTCTATCATTCTTTCAGGGTGTAAGGTCTCTTTGCTTCTTGACCAGAAATAACTCTTTATGGTGATGAGAAAAGAACCTCTAATTAGATCAGGCAAGTTACCAAAGAAAAAACTTAACTTGGATGAGCTGTGTTTTCTTTTCCTTCTCAAACATGGACATGATGCCTCAGTGATGGCCATCTCCTGCTTAGTTTGTGATTTTGCCACTTTAATCTTGGAAATAGCACTCTCTAAATGTTGTTTCCTAAGGAATCTCCTAGGGAGACTTATTGCCTACTTCACCACTGTGTTTCTGTTTAGGTATCTTAGCCTTTATTTCACAAGGGCCTTCCATCCCTTGTGAGAACATCTGTGTGAAACAGATGGATAAGGTAATCTTCATCTGCAGTCTCCAGCTATCAGTTTCTGAGAATTCTGAAAAGACATACCACTCAGAGGCCCCAGATCTGTGATTGATTTTGATGCAGGAGCAAAAGCACATGTTTCGCAGAGGAAGAATGTAGATCTTGTGGGATAACTTACATTGCACAGTAGTCTTGAGTAGAAGCTAAATAAGTGAGATAAAGCCAGAAGATGATTCCCTAGAGTATGCTATTAGAGGAACAGTACAATCTATGTGGCAGACAACCCAGGGATGACATAAGGCAGTGGAACTCAGTTCAGAAAGACAGCCTAAGAAACATCTCCCAGAATGAAAACAGCAGCTAAGAAACCTGACTGAAAACAATTGACAACTACTGCTTCTGGACTGCACCCCTTTCTTCTCAGAAGAAAATTTATTGTCCAAAAAGTCCTTGTTCTCACACTTTAAAGGGGGGCCAGTAGAAGGGACAGAGATTATGAGGTTGCTATTATATATGAAATTGGCCCCAAAATATGTAATGTGCCTCTCATGACAAACAAGAGGACAGGGAGTATAAAATGAGACTTGAAGGCAGTACAGGGGGTCACAAGCATTTTAGTGTGTCTTAGTGACCTCAGCTGATGTCAATTTAAAGAGACATATAATTACACTTGAGACAGAAAAAATAAAGTGGTATTATTCCCTAAACATATATCAATATATCAATATCTCATCAGACGTGGGTTTTTTTGAGTTTAGCAACAAAAGAAAAAGGAGTTGAGGAAGAGTCAAAAAGCAGTGGAAAAAAGCCCCAAGCCAAATCCACCATGTTTCCTCTGAGTATGAATTTAACCAACTGGTTGCCTGTGTTTTTAATTCCACAAAAAAACCCTGATATGCTTATCCAACTTATTGGGACCCTACTTGTATCACATCAGTTCAGGAATCCTAAAGAAAAGGGTCTATAAATGTACTCAAAAAGACAACTTGGAAAATAGGCAGTCATACTGTGGGTTTAAGAATTTCTTTAGCAGATACCAGATTCTCAGGCCTAACTCATTTCTTAAACAGCCCTGGTGAACATCAAAGGGTACAGCACAGAGCATGCTGAGTCCCAATTACACACCTCAAAAGTAAAAGTTACCTCAATGGAAAATCCTGAGAAACTCTAAATGAAATAAAGGCTAAGATACCTAAATGATCCCTGAATAATGTAGATCCTTTCTGCATTGATAGTGATTGATTCATTAAAATATTTAATTGTGAATATGCAAAACTACATCTCTTGGTGAAAAACTGTTCTAGAAATGTGTTAGAACACATATGGATATGACTACTCTTTTCAAGATAGCAGGAAAAGAGGTGGCAATCAATTAATTTCAGGGCAATTCTATTGTTTTTTAACAAGCCATCTTTAGAGACAGGAACACAGCTGAACACAGCTCATGTTTCAAAGGAGATATAAAGTTAGTACAAATAATTGGTGCATGTTGAACATTGGAGCATGAGTTGTTTTATTTTTTAAAAAAAGTCTTTAAGAGCTGTGTAAACTCTCTGTAGCTAAATTTGACTTCAAAGAGTTACATCTTTCACATCATTCGGCAAAAAATCACTGCAACAACCATCTTTGATTGTTGGGGGTTTTTTTCTTTCTTCCCACAGTAATGAAGAGATTTTTCTCTAACACAAGGAAACAAACCTAGCAATGTGGCTATAAAATTAATTCTAATTAATAAGGAAACAGGCATAATGAGCGGCCTTTAATTTCAATTGGACATCTTCACTAACCTTAATGCGGGTACTCACATGTGTATTTTTGTCACAAAGACATCCTTTCTCCAAGTATATTCATTGAACTGGCTCTGGTGGGTGAAGGAAAACACTAACTTCTGTAGTCTCCATCACACCCAGAGCTGCTTTCATGGAAAAACTTTCATAGCAATATTGCTGCAATATGGTAAATCTGTAGAAGTTGGGGTGTGCCTGTATGAAATAAACTAGAATAGTTCTTTCCTAAAGGATTTAATATAAACCAGAGCAGATAAAGTGAGCTAAGCCTCTTTCATTATTGTGTGGATTCTAGCCTGGACGCACTGCAACTGAAGCTTTCTGGTGTAGGAGATATGTCAATACTGAAACAGCAGATATTCAAGCTGAAATTCTTCATTGCTAGTATAAAGGCTGATTTTTTTTCTATACCGAATAATTGAAAGGAGGCTTCTTTTTATCAGGTATTAAAAATAATGGTTTTGTTTTTATTTCTCAAACTTTGTCAGAGTTATGATGTTCCCTAATTGTCTTTCTCTTACTGCTTTGCTGTTATGGGTTTTTTTATGTTGTTTTCCATAGCATTTCTTAATTTCTTCATTGTACTATGTTCCTCAAGTTTGTTTTCCTTTCTTTTCTTATTAAATGGTTCAGTCCACCATAATTCTCTAATTTACTTTTGAGAAGAATGGAATATTGCATAAGTGAAGGGGGAGAATTTGCATTAATTTTCATATTAAAAGCAACAGCTTAACTGTAAATACCCCAGTCTAAAACTTTTCAGCTACTAATTAAGACTTTTAAACTAGCATCTATGAGTAATGCCCTGTAATGAAAATTATGTATTATGATTAGAGTCCTTTCTGTTGTGAAAAAAAGCAGAAAGTTATCTGTCATTCCCACTTTGGCAGCTCCTGGCTGCCAGACCTGAGCTTAGATGCTGTCTGCACCTGGTGCCAAAAGAGACCAGGAGAGGAGTCATCAGCTGAGATTGCAGGACAAGTGCTGAGCAGTATGTGTGAGCCCCACTAAAGAAAATATTTAGATATAGAAGAAGATAAATGACTAAAAAGTTCTTTTGGTATTTCTGCTTGATTAAGCAGCATTATGCCTGCTGAGGGCTCTTACCCATCTCAGAGTCAGGTGTGGCTAATCAAATATGGGCAGAAGCAGATTTGGATACAGGATTAGTCAAACCTATAAACCTTTACATCAAGACAGGTAGCAGCCACAGCAGTACTGAAGCTAAAACACAGAAATCACACAGCAGGGAGGCAATGCACAGTAAAATGTGAGGAGCTCTGAAGTGTACGTTCTCCTCTTCACCACTCTTTTTCCTCTTCTTTTTTTTTTTCGCATGCTTTTGATCATTTCTAAAATAGTCGAGAACTGCCAGTTAATGCTGAAGCCAGATAAATGGAAGCGGTTCCTACATGTCTTAGAACATGTGGGATGATAAGGGTTGCTTTAGGTACAGATTCTTTTTAGGGGTTTTGCTACCATAAGGGCTAACAGTTTACCTTGTTTTCCAGGAAATCTTAGATTGTGGACCACAACTCATTAATCATTTCTTGTGGCTCAATATCACCTTCAGCATGATCTGAACCACAAATGTGTGTCGCTAATTATCTTTCCTTTGTTTCATTAGAATCAGCAATTTAATGGGGCTTATAATTTATTTTTAGTACTTCTTTTATCAGGTTCACAAAAAACCTAAACTTGTTCTTCATTGATACTTGAACACGATGTATATTTTTTTTTATTGCTCTTTCAATTTTTCTATAACATAGAATTATCTGCTCCAAGATGCCATAATGTCTTTTGCTGATTTACAGTAAATCACAGGTTTCAGGACAGTGGGAGAGTCAGGAAAACTTACTTTCAAAATGGCACTAAAAAGGATTCTTCAGCTCAAACCTAATAGGATAGCCTGGGTCTAGATGATATCTGCATTTTTTGCTATTAGCAATTTCAAGAAAATTTTTCTTAGTGCAATGGCACTATACTGGTACTGACTACTTTTAGATTTCAGGTTACTTGGTTCAAACTGCAGTATGTGGAAATTTTCACAAGCTGCAGTTCACTCAGCCCACTAAAAAAGCTGATTTATTGTAGCCTTCTGGATCACTGCTGTTAAAAAAGATAATTTTCAAAATGTCTCTTTAAAGTACATAATGTTTCACCATTCTTTGCACCAAGAATACCAAAAAAACCTGAAACACTCCCTTCTATTTAGAATTAATTCAGGGAATATACATAGTTCCACAGAATCGCAGAATATCAAGCATTGGCAGGGATCTAAAGATATCATCTAGTCCAATCCTCCTGCCAGAGTAGGAACACCTAGACCAGGTCACACAGGAACACATCTAGATGGGTTTGGATTCTCTCCAGAGAAGTAGACTCCACACCCTCTCTGTGCAGCCTGTGCCACTGTTCTGTCACCCTCACTGTAGAAAAAGTTCTGTGGAACCTCCTGTGTTCCATCTTGCACCCATGTTTTTCTGCATTGTAATCCCTCATCAATTCGCCCAAATTCCCTTCATGCATGGACAGCCCTTGATTTACCTACTGTGAGCCTAAACAAAGAATCCACATCAGTACTTCCATATTTCTGTGCAGGACTCCCCAGACAGAAATATGTGTTCATATATCCTTAAAATATTTGAGGTATGCACAGCAAATCCATTACTTTCATAACATGTCAGTTGAACATGTGAATGTGCAGAAGAACTGGACACCACATGCTAAGTAGCTGTTAGGCCTCCTGTAAAATACAGATACACTGTGAGTGTTGGAGCCACTTGGCAGGACAATCCACCCATTTCTTACAGCAGTGCCACTGTCCAGCTGGCACTGAACCTGCTCTTCCCAGCACAGCCCTCACATACAGGATGCTTACAGGAGCACCCATACACCACAGGAAGAGAATGACTCCTCACCACCAACAGGTACTACATTTGGAGACTGAGCACCAGCAACAGGGAAATATCTGAGCAGCCTGAACCCCACATCAATGTACAGTCATAGGTGCGCAACATTCCACCTGTTCCTGTAGAAGTGATGGAGCTGTGGTGGTCAGAGTAAGGGAAGAATCTGATGCAAGCACTTTTCTCTCAAGAGAAGACTTTGGTCTTTGGAATTGGGTGTTGCTGCAGATCAACAAACAGAACTGTCAAAGGGTGTAACACACATATGTATGAGGATAATAATAAGCATGTCGAGAAATCTGATAATGAATTAAGCCAACAGAAACAAACAAAGCAGAAGTACCTACATCCATACACAGTCAGTCTGGCAAAAGATATTTGCAACAGATGTTCGACTTCTTGTCTATTTTCTACAATTCCAAATTTCAGGAGACAAGTATTGCTTTGGCAATGTTACTGTACATGCTTAATGCAAGGTATTTAGAAAGAACTTTAAAAAGCTGGCATATTAGTTGGGAGGAGAGGGATAAAAAAGGAAGAGGAAGAAAAAAATAAGAGAAAAGAAAAATGTAGGTAAAATGAAAGTGCTGGAATTGGCTATGTTTACTCATCTCTATATGCATGTATTGCTGGTGTGCTTCTTCAACCTGGGCACACTGACATGTACAGACAATCAGGCACATTGAGCCCAGCAGTAGGGGACAAGGAAAGCAGCTGAGCCAGCGAGGAGACAGACTCAGGGCAGATCTCAGGACAGCAGGGGAGAGTGCACCAGGAGTAGGGATTTTACATACTAGGAAGGATATTTTGTTTTTTCAAACTCCTTCATTTAAATCAAAAACCAGGATGTTAAGCATACATGGTTTAATTGCTGTATTTTGCCCCCCTTCCAAAAAGTAATGTGTAATGTAAATGTCAAAATGTGTCCCTTCTTATTGGACAACTCTGGTAAAAGTGTATGGAGAACATAATGTATCTTCCCTGTATTAATATACAGTACAAAGACATAGATCTAGAGCTCAGGACACAAATGGAGCTTTAGATTAGCTGTCAACAATGTCATATCCATGTTAATAATGCCCTGCTCATGCCTGGGGCTGACAGTCTTTCTTATTTTTATTCACAAATTCCATTTAATAACAGCAATAAGTCACTCTAGACAGTGCACTTCTGAGGGATTTTTGCACTTCTCAGGTGGTTAAAGTCACTTGACCTTCGGCCTCATGCCTTAAAAACTCCCTAAGAGATGTGCTAAATTGCCCAGAAATACATTGCCTGTCATGTCTTGTTGCTTAATTAAGGGCCAACCTAGAAAGCCTATAAAGACTGCCCTTAAGTAATTACTAATTGATCTCCTGCTCCAGAAAAATGAATAAATTCCACAGCAGCCTCACTGTCACATGGCATTTACTCAAATTCATATTCCTCCAATAGCAAATGGAAAAGCACACAGTGAATGGGTAGATTGAGGGCACAAATATTTTTAGAGCAGTGAAGCATCACCCACAAAGTTTGTCACATCTATTGGCTGCAGCCACCACTCTCAGTCCTTCTCGTGTGTTGAGACAAACTACAATGCTTGAAAATCAGATATTTTAGAAACTAAAGAACATCTTGAATTTTCCATGTGGATTTACATGCTTTGAAGGATACTTAATCTTTGTTACAAATATCTAACCAAGGAATCTCAGTGAGAGATTGATAAATTGTCACCTAATGTAAGCAAATAATTGCAACCTTCCAAAACAGCCAGAGGAAACAGTTCAAAGCTCTTTTCTGAAAAAAGGAGGTAGGATTTAAGTTGGCACGGGAGAGGTTCTTGCAGCTTCAGTTAACCAAATTGGTTATTAGAGTGCATGACACAGACTTTTTGGACTTGTTACACTTTCTTTGTAAAGGTCCAAAAGGTTCCAAAATGTGCTGTTATCTTCTATTTTTATAATATGTTTAGAATACTTTGGGCTGCATCACAAATCTCCATGGAGATGTTTTCAGGTATGAGCAATACAAATATGATGCTATTGAGAAATATATGGATGAAGACATTCATTAACCTCCTATTATACTCAGTAAGATGACAACAGGAAAGAGTATAGAGGGTAAGAGCTAGAAGTATGTAGAAGAGTATAGAATCACTTCTACACAAGAGGTTTTCACATACTGACTTCTCACACCTACATTAGTTTACACATCTCAAAATTACTCAGAATGACTTGCTTCTGAAACATTTCATTTGAACATGCTGTATGAAACTGAGGCTCACTGGAGATAAAGATAACATTTCTGTTGACTTCAGTGAGGCCAAGATTTGGTCCAGCAGGCATGAATCACACAAAATCATACTAAATTTGAGTTATGTTCTGATACACAGTAATAAATGGTACAGGAGGATAAGCCAACTTTTTTGTGCCTTGTTATGAAAAGTGACAGTGGTTCCATGCTTCAAATTATGGTTTTTTTCAGGGATCTCCCCATACCTCTGAAACAGCATTAGGGCAAGAGCAATTTTTGCACTGATGGAGGAAAAACAGAGAATCTGAAGTCCAGAAAATCATTCTGATCAATACAGTAGCACTACTATTGATTACATAATATTAGAAACTATATTAAGATATCTGTCTCACTTCTTATGTGCTTAACTGCTTTATTTTCCATATTTTTAATATATGTTAGACATATTAAAAATTGTATATAAAACTATGAACATTATGGATAGCTGAAATCAGTCACATAAATAAATGTATCTTCTTGTCATGATAATTATATAAGTGATTGTTATTATTTGGTTTCAATATACTATACTAATTGTTTTAAAATAGGCATTCCTCAAGCCCATTGAAACAGAAATAAACAGGGAGGTATGAAGGGCAGCTTGCCCCTACCTGAATAAAACCAAAGGTCTGGAAAGCACAGTCAGATCCAACAATCAGTTCTCTGGGTACTTTGTGTAAAAATTACATCCTGTGTTATTTCTGCAGTTCACGCAGTTCTGGAATAATATGTTTGATTAAGCTGGCTATCAACTAGATGTGTAAACATCTGCAATGTAAGCTGATTTTTTTTGCAGTATAACATTTTTACAGTTGCTGATGGGCAGCAGCGAACTGGCATTTTTAGCAGAGTTTTTCCCTAGAACAGCAAGACTCTTATTACATTAACATCCTCTTAACCAAACATCAATATTCTCACACCGTTTTGGTGTGGCAGGAGATCATATTCCTTCAAAAATAAGGAATAGTAACACTGATAATTCTGAATATAGATGTGCCTAGATTCTTGCAGCTTAAAGGGCTTTGCTGTCATCATGTTCTGCAATGATTTTTGTGTTTTTCTATAACATTTTTCTCCCTACACATGTGGGTTTTATATCCTCTTCATGTTGGTATAGCATGAAGCCTTATGTGGAATTTAGAGGATCTGAACTAAATGTAGCTAAAAGGAACTTTTGGATGAACTGCCTGGGATTTGTTCAGATCTGTTAAAGTAATGGGGGAAAGCACAAAAGGATAAAGAAAAGAAAGGCCTTAATCTTTGTTCCATGAGTGATAAAGCAGCATCACATGGGTGAAAATTGGCCTGACCTTCACCCACATGATGCTGCTTCTGCCTCAGCCACTCTTTCTTTGCTCTGATTAAGTGAAGATAGCCTCTTTCTCTGCAAGAAAAAGTCAAAGAACAAAAAGAAAAAAAATCCTGTCTTAACTATAAAAGATTTATTTTTTTAATCACAGTTGGGCTCATACAAGCCAGTTTCTAATCTTATTTTTTAAGCTAAAAAAGTGCCTTTTTAGAATTTCTTTGGCTCAGTTTCGTTGCCCTCCCTTTTTCTCCCCCAGCCCCCACCACCTCGAACCTTGGGCCCCAGATCTTAACTTGCTTCCCTTGGATGTGCTTTGTTGCTCATCTTCACTTTTACATGATAGCTGTTTGACTGTTTGCCAAAGGATTGCCCCTTGGGGAATGGAAAAACTGGAGGGAGGGAGAGGAAAAGCTGTACTCAGCTGGTTTAAATGGCATGTACAGTATATCTATTGGCAGGGTATTGCCAATGCTCCAAGGAAACTTCCAATGTTCAGCTTTTACTACTGGATGCCATACACCCACTGAAGCATGGTTTTATGTATCAGGTTATCCCTGTTCATATAGGCAGGAGAACTTCATGGCAACACTGCTGTCAAACAGCTCCTGTGACTAATGTTTTTAACAGCATAATATTTAAAATTTGACAAGGATATAACAATTCATTCTCCAGATAGTCAACATGCTTGGAGAGCTGGTAATTGCCTCAAAGGTTTCAAAAGGGACCCGTTGAAATTATTCTCTTTTTTAATGGGTACTATTAAAAAATGGGTACTATATGTACTATTTCACCGTTGCAACAGGATTGAAATGTATTTTTAATTGAACATCGATCTACTGAAAATCATATAAACTCACAGTTTTGTAGATGCACATGAGTATGTATCTGTCTGAGAAATCTGGCAGAGATCCAGTGAATTATTGGGTAAGTCCACAGGCTAGCTTCAATTTCCACTGGTCATTTTTTCCCTCGGGAGCTAAGAATATATGATGCTGTGCAACATAATGGAATGTCACCGTAATGTGTAATGTCTGTTATTGTATTACATATCTGAAGCAGGGAATAAGGATAGACCTCCTTAACTTCCCTACAAAGGACAGGCATCAGACAGCTTTTAGCTGGAAACAATCTATGCATTACTTAGACACACTACATTACAAAATGGCAAATTACTTAATAAGTTCACAGTAGTTTCTGAAATAGAAATCAAATATATGGATACTAGGATGGTCTGCAGAAGTCCAGGGTGACTGCTGCAGTGTTGGAAACAACAAACATTTATCCAAGGTGTTTAGAAATTTTGCAGCAACTGTAATTTATAACATGCTTAAAATTATACTGCTTCTAATTTTGATATGTGAACACACTGATATTAACAAGATCTCTTCCTCTTTGGCAGTGATTTCAGAAGTTGTTTTCTGGCCTGGAGAGGCATTATCTGACTGTACATCCTCACACACACACAGCTGAATCGATTTTTTTTTTTAGGGTTATAACTGAGATTCACAAGACCTAGTTTTTGAGTGTGTGATAATAATGGTCACTTCATCTAAGAATATGTTCCCATTTGTTTTCCCAAGTAAATTCCACCACTGTGCCCACAGAGAGTACCACACAAAATGTTGTGGTTGTAAATATGTTCAGAAACAGTTAGAATTTGGACTCTGATTCAAAGCCTATTGAAGTAAATGAAAAGGCTCCTATTGACTTCAGTGTGCTTTGGCTCCAGCACTTGATTCTTTATTTAGAACTTGTAATGATTATTCAGCATAAGAGTCTAATACTGTGAGCTTTGAGTGCTGTTGTCCTCTTGCTAAAAACAAAATTAAATACACAAGGGAAGAAATTTTTAGGAAAAAACATATCATTTGTCTAGCAAGTTTGGATTGCTCTGATATTTAATACATATGCACACATACAACACAAATTTTTATTAATATTCATAGGGAATCATGCAAATGTATAATACATACAAACAAGCACACAGTTTCTTACACATCCTCTCTATGTTCACACAAATAATAGTAAGAATTTAAGATACTAGCCTCTGGAGTTTGAGACATTGGCCAAAAGAGGAGTGTCCAGTGGTATCTGAGATGCTACATTGTATCTGTGACACCGGCATAGGACTGACTAATGTGATGGAAGGTCTGTAAGAGTCAGATTTTCTTCTGAGTTGGGCATAAGAGACCTGGTGGCCTTGCCAGATGGCACCGGGATCCTGGTTTGAGGTAACTGAAAGGAACTTAGACCTCAGTAGTTATAAGAGATTATCAAGGTTCCATATATTTTCTCCATTGTCATTGCAGAGTTGTTTTTAAGCTCAGAATCTGACAAGCCAACTGGTTTTAATTTTGTGGCTTTAATCATTATTTCATTAACAAGAGGACAGCATTCATGATGGCACATAAAATATTGACGCAATAGGCTAAATTTAAAAAGATGGAACATACTAAAAACCACATTAAAAAAAGAAGAATGTGTTTTTATTTAAACCACTAAAAATACTTTTAAAATACATTTTTGGCTGAATTGTCTGGTTCTCTCAGAGTTTCTCAGTGCTATGTTGCTGCTTTCACACACCCATAAAAGCTCACATTGGGCATACGTGGGATCACCCCCTCCCCCCCAGTAAGGACAGGAGGTAGTTGGGTAACTTCACCTACTAGTTAGTAGATATTGACAGGACTAATGTGAAGCCTTCCTCACCATCAGAAGATAATGAGGACTAGTACTTCTATTTATTTAAGAGCCTGAATCACCCATCATATCTTCCTGAAAATGCACGTTTCTACATATTAAATTGCTCTATATACAGCATGGTTTTTTTCAGTTCATGGCAGCTGCTTCAAACAAGCTTGAAAGGCTCTATTATTTTCTATTGGGTCAAAAATGGCTTTCTTTATTTTAAGTGCCAGAGTACTTAGTTACAGTGAATTGGTAACACAATATCCACACCATAATATGCATATTGTGCATGACAAAAGGCGAATAATTTTTAATCCCCATTTAAAATAAAAGCATAAATACCTACTGTATTCAGTAGAGCTGAAATGTTCTACCAGTACATGTTTAAAAGAAGCTCAACATATTCACTTGGAAGGCCAAAATGATCTGTACTTTGTTTATGAAACTTCTCGAACAAAAGTTGGATTTATAGCTCTCTTGGAGTTTTAGTTTACTCACACTCATAATTAACATGTGATCGCTATTGAAATGTAGCTGAGGAAATTCACAAGTCAGTTTAGGAAATTCCCTTGAGAATTTCACAAGGGAAGAGAATCTCTGTTAAGTCTATCACACAGTGCAACATAAATTCAGATGGGAAAGGTGTCTCATTCTTCTTGGAAGATGCATTTCTAGCTCTGTCATTCTCACTAGGTGTCCCTTGTCCTTGGACAAAACAAGAACAAGCTAAGCAATAATGTAAGACACTACAGGTAACTGAAATTCGATTATTTATTTTATTGTTTTATCTCCTCACTGCACAAATTCAGTCCCTCTAATTTCTGATAATCTCTTTCTTATAGCCTTCCCTATCTATCATAGCTGTTGCTTTTCAATAGGAGAAGGAAAGTTCATTAGGCAGGGGGAAGCTCTGTCAGAGAGAGAAGAAACCTGTCCAGTGTCAGCACTAGAAGTGGGCCATTGTAGTGATTGCTGTGCTGTCCTCTCTGTCCTTCATACAGTCCTTATTTGCCTCACTCTGCCTGCACTTCCTCAAAGATTTTTGCTGATAACAAATATAATCTTTCCTCCCATTATATTTGTTTAGTGAGGCTCATCCATTCATTTGCAAAGCCTGAAGATATTGTTCATTATGTTTTTTGTGCCAGAATAGATAAAAATTATTCCCAGAAGGGTACATGTTTAAACTGGCAAGAAAAATGATTGACATCTACCATAAGTACTTTTGTCAAAGCTTTGGCATGTTATCAGTTTGCAAAACTATTCTAATGAATAGTGTCTATACCCACCAGATATGCTATCAAGAATATGCCAGATACTTGCAAAATTCTGCTGCAGTCTTAATGCCAAATGTGTAAAATACAAACGAGTTAGGCTACAAATTTTGCTTGATAAATTTGGCTGGATAAAGAGTTGAGCCTAAAGGGTCAAAACATGTAAACAATTATAGGCAGGAGCCAGCCCTCTTGGCTAGTTTCAGAAAATGTGGATTATTATCTCTATGCTCAAACACTGAATTGCCCCGTATAAATTTGCAACTTTAATACCGATGCAGGCAGAACTAGAAAAAGCTTAATTAAAATAAGGCTTTATCTCCATATTTGAGAAATATTGAATGGGATAGCCCTGTTTGTTTATCCTTTTATTCCCAAATGCCCATTCTGAGCTCATAAACATTGTTGTTTTCAGAGTGTACAAGAGCTAAAACAAAGTCTGTCATGAACACATTTGAGGGAGGATTTAATTCTTTCAGGCTCTTAAGACACCAAGAGCTTGGCAGAGATTTTTCTTAATGCCTTTTACTCCACTTTTGAAAGAAATAGCCTACAGAAAGCTTGATAAATTCCCCAGTGCCTGGTAGGCCTGGGTAGGCCAAGGCTGGGTACATCTGAAGTCAGCAATGCAGGCAGAAGAAACTGGTTAATGGGATCTTAGTGTAAGTTTCCCCTCTGTCTTTTCCAGATATTCAATGCAAGAATGCTCTTCCTCCAGCCACCTGCAGCATTCAGATATGTTTTTATGAACATCTGTGGCTCTAACTATTAAGCATCAATAAAATTATTTTTATTAACTAATGAATATATAGTATTTTTTTAAGGTTTCTTTCTTTTCTGGGGCTATGTTCTTGTTGGGACTGATATGTTAGCAACAGAACTTCAGACTTCCATTTGTCTTCCTCTCTCACAACATAAAACTAGAGGTTGTTTTTTGTTATGGAGACTATTCCCTGTTCCACCTACCATAGTAATTGCTTAAAAGGATTCCTTCTCTAGACTAAGAAGAATTCCCCACCCCATGGAATTAGGGTATGAACTGCACATCTGCGGATGTCTAAATGCATTACTTGTGCATTGTACTAAAGTACTCACTGACAAAGATTTCAGGTGCTCCCAGGTACTCTCAAGTATGCTGAGTGTTTATTTTTGGTTGGTGTCTACTCATTTATGCCTGCCATAAGAGGGAGATCCTTCTGTCCAGCCTGGGAAGCTCAGAGACAGCTCTTCTTCCACCAGGTTCACTATCTTTCACTGGTTTTTTCTCAGAGTTACTGCACATGCATACAGAGAGATATTTTCAGAGAGTAAATTATATAAACCCCAGAGTTTATTAAGACGTGTGTCAAAATTAAAAACACAGAGGTTGGTATATCTGCATGCTAATCATTTCTAGTTATGCATGAAGTTAATTTACAGACGGAGATTTACATTATTTTAATGGCATTCTCTACAAATAAGATTCAATTGTTTCAGTTTGGTTTTGATACCCTTTTGTGTTTTGCTTTTGCTTGTATTAATTTGCTTTATCAATAATATGAAAAATTAATGGAGCTTTTATTAAGGTTAAAAGCACCTCAGAGAAGTCATTACTTGTCAGCTATTGCTTTATTACTACGATTGCAACAAAGTTGCATTGTTATCACTGGCAAAATAATTACTCCCTTTTGCCTGGCAGGTTTCAGGTTGCTTTCCTGAACTTGCTCCTGGAGAAAAACATTGGGAAGCCATCCCTCAGAATTACATGTAAGCACTTGCAGAGCATCACATAATGGTACCTATGTGTCCTCTGTGCCTGGCAAGTCAAGGACACTCCATGCCTTTCTCAGCCCCTGGGCATGCAGATACACACACCCTACGCCAGCTTCTGGGCTCAGTGGGATAGCTCTGCAGGGCATCTCTCTGCCTCCACAGACTGCAATTCCTCCTTCCTGTAGCAGGGGACACCACCTACCCTGATGGTGTTTGGCCCTCATCTCTTTCTGAGCACAGCAGGACTCAGTTCACTGCCCTAAAACAGTAGAATAAATCACACAAGTTTCCCCTTAAGAGGTCTAATCTTTCAGATTGCATGAAGGGAATTTTCCTGTTGATTTCAACACAAGTTGTATCTGGAGGCAAATGGCAGGATAATACCCATTTGAAATCTAAGTGGGCAGCAGGATCAGATGGGTAGTGAGAAGACTGAAAGGCAAAACTATCACATCTTCAACCATTTCATTTCAGAGTGTTTGTTAAGCAATGAAGAGGGTATCTCTTTGGTTAATGCAATTTAGCGATAATTCTTTGGAAAGGAGAAAGGATCCTTTCACAGCTGTATCAACAATATCTACTCTTGGTAAAAAAAATATCAGCTGACTTGCCATGTCAAGCATCACATATCTGGCCATGAAAGCAAAGTATAAGCCATGCTAGCCAGTAGCTCTATCTTGGAACCGTGCCACTGAAAAGTTGGTCTGTAAACTGATGCTACCTTATTTCTTGAATTTTAGGAGGGCTCACTGAGATTTAACAGCAGTGCTGAACTACTACATTCCTGGTAGATATTTCTTTTCTTGTTACATGAGATCCATGCATGAAGTGAAAAAAGAGCAAATGAACATCAGGTTTACATCACCACTGATATGTGAATGATTGATCACCCATTAAATCACATGCAGAGCTGGTAACGGCACACGGGGTAGCGTTAAAGTAAAATGTTTGATATTCTTTACTCTAATTAAACATGGAAATAATATGACGCAGTCTGTATTGTAAATGTTATTGCAGATTATAGACCTAAAGGAGAGGTGTTATGCCACCTTTATAGCCTCCAGTTCCTGGAGACTGACTTAGAGCTGCCTCAGGACTGCCCTAAATTACACCAGTTGGTAATGACTCCCGAAGGGCTGCTATGCATCCAGTGGTTGCTGGAGTGTAAAGTACTTTGGCTATGCCAGCAGCCCATCATTTCACAATGGAGGTTGAGAGCAGCTGGCATAGTGCTTGGAGGAAATCCCCAAGTAGTGGTTTAAGACATTTTTCTAACACTTTTTGTCAGGAGAGTGATATAAAATAAAGGCAGATTTCAGAAACACACAGAGACTTTTTCTTTTTTATTTAAGCATCTGTAGTTGTGGGTTGATAAACTTGGAGATGAGGGGTTCTATATGACTTCAAAGCGGGAATCAACCTAATATTGCTTCAATTTGGCAATAATCCAGATCTCTGTCCTGGCCCAGATTCCCTGCTTGATAATGCCGCCTGTGCAGTGCAGCACCACTGGCTGTCAAAGGCATATTCCTGATTTACATCTGTGTTAGCAAGAAGTGGATTCTCCCTTGCATGTGCCAAATTTTTTATTTCAGGCTCATATTCCTTCCTTCACCAGAGCTGCCAAAGGTATCAACTGAGTGTGCATGTATAGAGTATCTTTTAAGTACGTGTATCCCATTTGAAAGATCAGCCAATTTAGGCAAAGTATGCACTGGCTTCTCTGTACAATGTGTGTGGGCCAACAATTCTTACACAAATATCTCAAAAGTCAGACATGAAGTTACTGCTTAATAATTGTAATTTATGGGATTTTATTTTGCTCATCAGTGAACATCCTGAAGATAACAACTGGCTGCTGTTTGTGGAAACTTAAGAATCAAACTAAGCTAATGCAGTCCAAAACTCATCTGATGGCAGTTTTTTCAAACACTTTTCATTAAGAGAAGCAAACCATGCCAGCCTCTTGCACTAGGTCTCTCCTTTGAGCTAGTGTTATCTAGAAGGTCTGAATAGGATGGCAAAGGGACAAAAACAGGATGGCTTAAAGAATTGAATATTTCATTTTGTCTGCTCTCTGATTATACAGTCTTCTGTGCCAGTGGAAGAATGATGGTCCAGCACTTCTGTCTTTTTCCCAGAAGGTTCAGAAAGTTGTGAGGAAAATTCTTAAGTGCCTTGTATATATTCACAGATGGACAGTGGTAAATTCCCCAAAGAAACTGAGGAACGTGGATCAGAAAATCATAGGATGAATCAATGAAACAGTCAGAATGGGGCATCACCTGGCCCATTGCTTTGCCTGAAGGCAGGTTTGACTTCAGCTAAGTAAATTCTAATAGCCTTCTGTCACTCTAACTTTTTAATTGTAGCAACACTCATTACTGTCCTCTAAGCAAACTGCTAAGCTACTATTTCTGCACACTGGAATAACATCAGGCTGGAAGTCATATGATACAAATACTGAAGATCCATCACAGCCTGAATATACTTGCTTCTTTCAGTAGGTCCTATTTGGAATTTAGAAAGGAACGTAAGTAGTGGTCTTGTAGCCTATTAAAGGATCCAGGCCAAAATTTCTATTCACTTAAACAGTGTAAACTTGGTATAACTTCTGGGAGGGTTGGGATTTTACTCCACATTTCCACTGAAGCTGGAATACTGTACCTGAGGACAGAAAACTCTTTTGCTGTAATTTAAAACCTACAGATTTTTGTCCCCTGTCTACTACTTTTGAAATTTCTTTATGAAGGAAGAAAGGCAGGGATGGATAAATACGTAATGAAAGAGAGCTAAAGCAAGGGCAATAATGAACAAATACCATTATTTTTTGCCACCGTTCCTGAAGAAAGCTAAGGTAGAGGTGTAGAAAATCAGTTACAGTGATGCACTTCACTTAGCATGGGAGGTCATGCCGTGCAAAGAGCTTAATGTGTGCAGCTGAGCTGGGCCTAATGGGCATCAGTTGTTATCTGTGGAAATGGAGTATGTTAGAGGCAGCTGGCCGCTGTACCCAGCTTTGATGGCTAGTGGGATTTTGAACATGAGTGACCTTTTCTTACTCATTTTGCTGAATTTTCATCCAATAAAAGCTGTCATCTGACTGGTTCACCCACCCCTGAGTTGTGCAGACTAGGCCTGTTGGTGAGGGTTTAGGGAGAAGTGGGCAGGAAGAGAAGGAGTCTGCAAATGTAACTCTGGGGCTGGGAGTCAAGAGCAACTGCTGAAAGACCTATGCACCCAGCAGACCTATGCACCAAACCCATACTTTTAGGGTTTTGTTCATTTTATATGTGCTCATTTGTGTATATATATATATGTACAGAACTTATTACACTTATTTCTCTCACAAATAACCAGAAACTGCTGTAAATTAGGTAATGGACTTGCAGAGACCTTTGTGTGCTGCCTTACACAACACAGAATGAAACCCCTTTCACACTCTCAGCTCTACTTCTTCCACAGAGCTCCCACATGCACTGCAACACCCTTGCAGTCAAATCCACAAGAGAATAACCCCACCAATATACTAATATCCTCTTTAGCTCTTTCCAGCTTTGCAGACTAATTCATTGTTAATATCCCCCAGCATGTTCATAAGCCTTTTAGGACATCAAGCATAAGAAAGCAGATGATGTTCCCACCCGAAGCAGGGATTTCTGGAGCTCAGTTCTGAGCAGGCTTAAATCTAAGACTTCTGAAATTTTCTTGCCCTACTGCACATCCATATAAAGGGCAAACAGAGCTCTCTGTGGAGCCAGGAAGGGCTTGAAGGACTTAGCTCTTGAAATAAATATTCTACTTAGAACAAAGCACTGTGGAACCTGCAGTAAAATTTGTTATTTCTTAAGGACAACTATATCCCCCATCTAAATCTAAATTTTTTAATTGTATACCATGTAATGCTCCTAGAACACAAGAAAGAGATGATTACATGCAGAAGTTCACAGAGCAAAAACTTATTACCTGGTTATTGCTGTTCCTTGACTATTTTGGTGGTCAAATACTGCATAAAACACAAAAAGTCAGACTCTTCAACAAAATAATGTGAATTTAACAGAAATGTTGGTGACTTTGTTTACATTGTCCAGCAAAGTACTGCTCTGCAGGATTTAAGTACAGAGATCTGGATGGAATGACTGTCAGAAACACCAAGTGATATTCCTCCAGAGTTGTGACAGAGGTGCAGGATTCTGATAGCTTTGATTTTCAAATTCCTGACAAGTTACTAATGCTTTGATCAAACATGAAAAGAAATACAATTTCATTACAGACCATTTAGAACAAAAGCCTTGTTTATTTATAATTTTACTTTTTTTTTTTTAAATGGCAAGTTTCTTATCAAACAAGATAAGAAACTTCAACATTAGCTAGGTCAACAGCTGACATTCTGAACACATGTCTTTGCACAAAGGCAGACTGTTTTTCCAATGAAATTCAGCTCTGCATTACAGGCCGAGGAAGATTGTAAAGTTTGAAGTTCTACTAACAAAACCCAAAGCAACTGAAATTTTAATGACATGCAACCAAACGAAATATCTACAGGAGGCTGAATCCTCACATGAGTGAGCATGAGCAAGATCCAGGAGGCAAATCTGGAGTATTGGGGGTTAGAGACAACGCTTTTCTAGGGGCACAAGTATGCAGAATTTCATTGGATAGGTTGTTCCCTCCAGAAGAGATGATCTGTGTTTGGAAATGCTAGTTTCGGGGGAGGGAAGGGACCAAACCAGTCATTTTGGGGGGACTATGAGAAAAACTGTTTGCCGGTCTGAATGAAGGAAAAATGCTGTTTATTTTCCCAGGAGTTCTGCAAAAGGCTACTTGGAAAGTGCAATTTTTTTTGACAAATTGTCAAAATCCTTGAGCTGGCTCTGATGCTGTCAGAGCACATTTCTCTCACCTCACACAAAGCTTTTCAACTCCTCCAATTTTAACAATCCGAACAATAAAAAATCATCTGATATTCTTTTGCTATTTTAAATGGCTATTGTTCCTCTGTATTTAATCATTAAGAAACCAGAAGGGACACATTTCATTGAAAAATGTTCATTTGACCCTCTGTAAACAGCATTTTAACAGGCTCTTCAAACCTTTTGGGCAGAAATAAAGCAGCATCTGGTTTGAAGCACACTTTCATATTGTATTGTTTATGTTGATAGCTTAAGTTCTTCGTGGTGCATTGTTATTTATGACAACTGAATGCAGAACATTTTTGATTCAACAAAGTACTCTCATTCTACAGCATGGGAATAAAGCAATCAAAGCTAAGGTGACTTGACTGATTTCATTTAGAAGGTGGATTCCATCAGGCCTCTTAGTGTTGAAGCAGAAGGGAGGGGGAGGAAAGGATGAAGCAGGTAACTAAGGGATACAAATTTAAAAGGGTGAGAAATCTGGGAAGGAATCCTGCTGACAGTATGGACTATATGAGAAATTTCCAGGAGCCACTAAAGCCATGGGAAGAAATTGCAAGAATCTATCCAAACAAAAATGCAAGGATTCTATATAGACATTTTGTTTTATTTTTTCCTAGGGAAATTTCCAAGAAAACTGCTGCTTTAGTCCTCTTGTACCCAAAGTGAAAAGAAAATACAGAATTCTATGCTTGGTTTTAAGCAATTTTCATTCCATTTCCTAAATTACTTCAGAGTTAAAAACAAACCAAATTTTTCATGTTATCAATGCAAGATGAGTGAAATGCCAAAGTAAACAGGGTTAATTTATGCAATGCAACATTACAATGAAAAATAAATTACCAGAAATAAGACAGGATTTTAACTATCATAGCAGAAGTGTCCTGTGGTTGAAGAAGTTCTGAAAGAGACTTGTCACAATGTCAGATAGATATTACCTATATATTAACTATATTTATATACTTTTAACAATATTTATTTATCCAAATTATGTCAACCCATCTGTTAAATATACAGATAAGTGTATAGATAAATTAACTAATTGAACTCCCAATGCTGATGTTGTGGAAAAGGTAAGACAAGAAAAATTAATTGCTTAAAAGCAAAATTTATATTTTTAGAAAAAAGCTTAAAGTCTTTTTTTTCTTATAAGTGAGCTCAGGATAAGTAAGTTCTAAGGAAATCTGTTGAATGATTATTGTAGGGAGGCTTTAAGGGACAGAAACAGTTTTCAAAACTCTAAGAAGTGTTAACACATTTCCAGAGTAGCTGAGGAAGGTGTTTATAATTATTATTCTGACATTTCAGTTGCATTGATTCTGTCCCTTGTTTCTATTTACTGCATGAGGTGCTGATTTGAAGTGAGACCAGCTTGCTTAATTTGATTTCAGAGCTGTTTCCCATAGATCATCCACTAGGACTGATGTCCTATAACAGCAAGCAGAAGCCCACCAAGCCTTAGTGATTGCTCACAGGATATGTTATTTTCTCAAAGACTCTTATTAAACTTTCTGGCTTCAGCTATGTTCAGCAATTCAGTATCAGCAGTATTTCAGTCAAAGGACTATAATAAAATTAAGTCTATTTTTCCTGTTTTATTTCCATTATATGTAGTAGCATCTTCAACTTACGGTTTGACAGAGCTTTTTAGTCAGGGTGAAATAAGCACTGTATGCCTCCTTTGCCTATTCTCCCCTCAAGACTTCCTCTCTCTGCTATTTAGTTCCTCTCAGGCTGTTTTCCTTTCATTTGCCTTATTAGTAGGTAGGTCAGTAGCTGATGCCACCTACTGTGGGCATCTAAAGGCTTTTTCTTTTGTTTCCTTTTCTCCTGAAGCTTGAGAAATTGCCACTTTCTTTAGTGGTGATTCACAAAAGATATTAAGAAATCATTTAAATTTCTTCTGATTAGAAAAATGTATCCTGCACCTTCCTTCTCAGGTATGTATGTACCTTTCTGCATAAGCATCTGTAATCCAAGTGCCTTATCCAGAAATCTTAAGCTGACAAAGGTGACTAAAAATCCAAATATGTTACAGATATATGACATATTAATTAACATCTTTCTATTTTCAGATCTTGTTTCATCTATAATAGTCTGGTGATTTTTTTTTGTTTTTCCTTCCCCTTCTCGGGCACCCCTGGAAGCTGGGGAAGGTCAGACCTTGGCTGCGTTGTTAAGACAGAAGGACAAATTGGCATCCATATTTCAGCGTTGGCTCCCTTGAGCGTTTTTCCAAGAATCTGAAAAAATGCAGAACACGACATTGTACTTGTGGGTCATGCTTAGCTGTAGAGTGTAGAGGAGTGTAAGGCAATGTGTACTTGTGCATGTGCATCCTCCTCAGTAGGAGTAAAAAAACTGTGTTAACAAAAATCTGTTAATAATATGGGGGACAGGAGGAAGTGGGGCAGAGAGGCAGGCAGAGAAATTGTTGGTTTTAAATTTGTTCTCAAATGTTGGAATGATCAGGCAGATCCTGCAGGTCCATTTTAATTTCACAGTCAAAGGTATCTGGGAGTTTTCTGATACTCTACCATTCTTGTCTTTAGTGCTCTGCTCTCATTATATCCTTCACTTTCAGTCAATCATCAGCTTTGACAATGGTCCACTAATGCTCTTTTTCTATGTTACATCCTTATCCCTCCCAGATACTATCTTATAAGATCCCCTGAGTTTAAATTTTAACTTCTCTTGCACAGCTGGTTTTCCTCTACTCCTGGGCATGCTTTGCAGGTATTACTCTCTGCACAGGTTTGCTGTTAGCCTGCTTTTCTTTTGTGTAATGGCTCCACATACGGCCTCTTGTATGCAATATTCTTTATTCTTGCTATTTTTTTCTTTGCCTCTGTTGTAACCCTTGTTTTGCCTATTCTTACACCTAGTTTCTGCTGGCTCTCATTGCTCTAGTTCCTGTGTTGATACAGACATATCCACATAGTGTAATGAATAAGCTTATGCAGATTTAGGTCAGTACACAAAATTTTTTTTTTTTGCTATTTAGAAGGAGGCTATTGGCTTCAGAAAATTCATAGTACTGAATCTATACTGACATATTGATCTCAGAAGTTCCTAGACAAGTTTCTGAGTTTAAATCTCTGATGTAAAATCAGGGATAGGAAGACTCCAGATGATAACTTGAAGAAATCTATCAGCAAGAATAGCCGCATGAACTGAAATTGAAGGTGCTAAAAGCACAAGGATTTCCCCACCTAATTCATTAGGTTTAGTTTGTAGAATGATTGTGCCCATTTCAGGTCTGTGCAATACTGTTCCCTCTTCGTTTTGCTAGTTTCCTTTCAGTACAAGCTCTGGAAAATTGTTGCACCATTCAGTTCAGCCCCCAGAGGTGAGGAAGGATCTCACAGACATAATCACCTGATAAAATGTAACTACCCAAACAGCTACTCTGCTGCACCACTAAACCACCTGCAGGAAGCAATTGTTCATGCAGCAAAAAAGGAGGAAGTATGCATATTCCAAGCTATTCTAGTAAGCAAAAAGTACATAATTTCTACAGAATTGGAGAGGAAAATAAATGCCCCTGTAATAAAACAAAAATCAATTCTGTAATAGCTTGTTTACCAGTCAGCATTCACCCTGCTGCATTCTCTCCTTCCCCTTCCTAAGTGTGCCTACATTCAAAAGACATGGCTGCAGAACCACCACATTTGTTATCAGCTTTTTTTGTCCCAACTTGCAGAGGATTTTGCCTAATAATGTCCACAGATGGGTAAGCTACATATGTATCTGAGCATAAACATATGCAACCATCTCAGTTGCTAAATAGCAAAACTCCTATCTTCATCATGTTTTATTTCTCTATATGCATCAGAGGCTTTAGGATCTTCTCATCATTGTATGCCTCTCGTATTAAGGATATTAAACTTTTTATTTCCTTTATCATTTCCTCTCATAGCACATACAACTTTCAAGTATTTTTTAACATGTTAGGGGGCTTGTTGTTATCAGTATCTGTTGTCCCAATTATACACAGACATAACAGTTCAAATATCTCTGTTACTACCTTGCACAGCACTTGAACGTTGTTTGAAATAAAACCATGACTGAAAACTCTCCAAACTGTGAATTTACTTCAACATGTAGATAGTCTTTTGTGATGCTTTTTCTCTAGGGACATTTCTTTTAACAATGAATATAATAGTCATGTTTTCAATAGCAATAAAATCACATCTTCAGCTGGTTCTGAATTTTCAGTGAGACACTTTGTTTTGCAGACATGTTTTCTGGCTTCCAACAATGTTTTTAAGTACGAAAGTCACTGCTGATGGTTGGAATGATGAATCCAAAATCCTTATTAAGAGAGCTTTACTCACAAATTTTGACTAGAAACCTTATCATTTTCAGCATCATGTTGATGTCAGTGAGAGGCCAATGATGCTTGTGAAGACAAGTGTGGGATTGAATTGAAATCCATAGAACAGAAAAATTGTGTATCTGATTCACTATGAAAAGCTGACTCAGCAAAAAAGAAATTTAACTGTCAAAACATAGTTCTGTTCTGCCTTACAAGCAGAAACTAGTACTAAAGACTGCTATCCTGTTTCTACCAGAAAAGCAATAATTTGGATAGTAGGTGTTTGCATTTCTTTGGTTTGGAATCTGGACTGCCCTTGTTGCCAGATCCTACCTTCTTGCATTGCCTTTCATGCTGGAAAAAATAACAACCACAGCACATTTAATTTTACTGTCTTATAAACACAAGGAGGAAAAAAATCACTTAAAATTACTTCTGGATTTTCATTAATGAGTTTAATAATCTCTAAGGAATTCTTTGTCAAAGCAACCAATAAGAACAAAGGGATTACTAGCTTTAGATTTTAATGAGAATTGGTTGGCTGTGGTATTTCTCTTTCTGCCACAATCCATCATCAGAAGAATGTGTATTAGGATTTCTGTGCCTAGAATCACAAAATCAAAGTATCATATTTATATTACTCATGTGGACTTCGAATTGGACTAGTCAGACGAACAGTTTTTAAAATGCACATGTGATTTTGTTGGCCATTTCCCCCTTGTTTATAGGCAGCACAGATTTTTAGGAAGGAATTCAGTGGCCAGCTGCCCAAATTAAAGAACAGTGAAATGAAAAGATCAAAGCAGTGCATATTGCTACTGTGGTAGTTATTAGCATTTGTGATACCTTATTCTCGTGACAGAACAGAAAGTGGCATAACATCAATCTTGTTTTGTTACAAAAAATACTAAAAAGGGGAATTGGTACAAGTACAGCTGTTTTCATTATAATCTCAAGGAAGTAATGTCAGAGTCCTCTTCAGGGGCTGTAATGAAAGGACCTTTGAAGAGCTAGTGTATTCGTCTGTTAGTCACAAAGATACTGTATGCAGTAATTCCTTTTCTTAAGAAATGGCTGTTCCGTTAGACCAACAGGAACTGATCACGAGGGTCCCACTATTGCTGAGATGGGGTCATGTAGAGTGGAAATATGAGCTCAATAACCCTTGACCTCTTTCCCTCTTTATTTCGATTCCTTTAACAATGCATGGTTGGCAGACAAAAACAATGGAAAGTTCCAATCTCTTTTGTTTGGCTTGGGAAAAACTCAAGCCAGCTCAGTTTTGTTTTTACCTAAATGTATGTCTGGGTTTCAATTAAAAAGAGCTACTTTAAGTTTGCTAGTCTGTGAAACTTTGAAAAAAGCCATTGTTGCCCATCCATGATCTGAGATGCAGATTCTCACAGTGTGTTAGAGAAAAACTACCTCTCATTTCTAGCCATAGAGGCTAAGAAAGGATGGACTTTAGCTAGATCTTTTTTAAAAACTACATGCCTATCCATGTCCACTGATTAAACCACTACTTCTAACACAGAATGTAAGATTTTAGAAATTCTATGTCATGGAAATAATGGCAAAAGGAAGAATCAGAACCAGCACAGCTGCAAGCACTGGTGTCACTTCAGAGTTCAGCAGATAAATCCACCATCCCTTACAGAATTATTGCATACTTTTATTGTAGCGGGAAGTTTGATTATCTGAAAAAGTCAAAAGTAGTTGATTCAGAATTCCTAAAAAATGAGAAATTGAATTTATTTTATAAATTAAGAGTAATGACACCTATTTCTGTTCTGTTCAGACACTCATATTCCAGCTCTGTACTCATGTATAGACAAACAGCCAAATTCATATTTCCTCTAATTTAAAGTTCGGTAAAATTTCTTTTTTTTAAATATCATTAACACCAACTCACTTTCTTCTTTTTAAAATATCTAGGTTCATGAAACATTGATTTCTATTTCAAACAGCTCCTCAGCATCAGATGGCAAGGAATTGGTTTCTACTAGCTCAGTGTGAGTCTTTCCATTCGAAAGGACCTTGCATAATGTAGCAAAATTCAGCTGTTAGTAGTTTCCAGTGATAAAATTACAGTAAACACACATATTGTAAATTATCTGCAGAGAATTGTGTTGCCTGACACAGATTTGTCTGGCAGAGATTTGTTCAACACAGCAAACGATCCTTATCCTGCTGAAACATCCATCATTTTTATAAGATGAGTAGTTTATCTATGGTCCATTTGGGTGTTTAAAATCTATAGCTTTGGGACAGGTATATTGCCTATGTAAATAGATCCTTTCCTAAGTAGAGGTCAGAGGAGACACTGGAAGAATCTTCCTGTAAGTGTTCCATTTTTGGATTACCAGCTGAACTACCAAGCAGTAGTTATTATGCACTTCGAGCAAATATATTTGCCATGTATTCGGCTTTCACTTGTAAAGATAACTGTGTGAAATCTTCTCTCTCCAAATCTTGGACTGTAACTTATTCTTCCTTTTTTTTTTTTTTTTAATTATTTTGATTACAGAAAAGTTTACTCCTGCTTGTAGCATCCTTTAACCCTAGAGTAAAGAATTCTTAGAACTTTATGAAACTTTAAAACTGGTTCTTATGATTTAGTTTGTAATATCACAGTGTCCTTTGTTCCACTGATAGAAAGGAATTTTTAAGTTGCAGTTCTGTGGAAGAAGTCACTAAAAAGTTTCCAAGTGAATTATGATCCACCTCTGGTACAGCTTTGTCACTGGAATACCATTCATTTAATGTACATACATAAAGAAATTTTACATAAGGATTCCCATACTTGGGATTACTAAGAGTTGTTTCAGTCTCAAAACCAGCCTGGCATGATAAGGACTTGATGGCTAGACCTAAACTAGATGAAAAGTCTTCCAGAATTCCTTCTGAATAAGAGAAAGCATATAAATTGTTGGTCACTGCCAACCACTTGACCACATGCATGAAAGAAATAGATGTTCTTATTAAAAAGAGAGCTAAATTGAGAGGAAGGTTATACGATATGTCTTCTCTGTGGATGCTGAAGGGAAACATTTGTAACCTTTTCTAAACAAAGCTGAGGTACAGAAACAAAAGGCTCCTTGAGAAGGAAATTTCCAGAGGCAGATCCATGGTTCTTTTCCAGATGGGTACAATCTAGGAATAAAATTCCTTCATAATGTGCAATTCCAAATATGCTGTTGACATCCAGTATGTTGACCAAAGCCCACATATTCATATCCTGTTGCTTGAAACAGAAGTTATCTCTTTTTTTTCTTTTCATTCAGAATTTAAGGAGACTACGTACCAGATTTTGCTTCTACATGCATGCATGGCTTTCACTGGTTTTTATGAGAACTGTGGGTAGGCCTCTCAAGGCAGAATTTAGCTTGGTGCATGGTTTTGATTCACTCTGTATTCCTTCACTGTTCAATATCTTAAAGATTATTTGGATATAATACATGAAAGGGAAGACAATATCTGAAAAAGGAGAGAGAACAATTATTCTCTGTTTCAAGGGTGAATTGCCTTAAGTGAGCAGAAATCAGTCACAGGAGGCTGCTTGCTTCACTTATTTTTCTAACTGCTCTAGGCAAATAAAGATTAAGCCATTCTTCTATCAGGCAGGCCCTCTCCCCAGTATAAAGACATGATTAATCCAAATTGAAGGCAACTAAGAGATACGCTGAGGTTTTTTGAGGCAAGGTTTGGCTGCAGAATGACATGGAAGTAAAGGGTAAGTTTTAGTTTAAGTTTATTCTAGCATATTCAACAGAAATTGAGGCCAAAGATAAGCACACATGAAATGAGTGTTTCAAGGATTTGTTAAACTTTCGGTAAAGGAGTGTCACATGTCATCTGTACATATTTTGCATAGGGAAATTCACTATTATAAAGTATGGGTAGCTAAAGTACAAGATCATCTTAATTTCTCATTACAAGGTTAAATCAGGGTGGATAAAAATAATTTAGTCTACATTACTCAAATTTAATCCTGTTTTCCTCTTTTGGAAATGTCAGCCATGTTACGGTTCAGAGAGAAGGCAAAAATTTCAGGTGCCCTGGGTTGTCAGGAAAGATTAAAAAGGCTAAATCTTATTTTTATACACTTCTATAGAGGTTCATAATTTTAATAATAAGATGCATGTTTTATCCAACACAATCTCAGATTTTGTTCTGCAAAACCAAACCTTATGAGCTATTTCCAAGTCCAATTCAAAATCCCATTCATTGCAGTTTGCTCATAATAGAAATGACAAAAATAAAACCTCTTTCTGAACTCAGGGAAAGGTGTGATTTTGCTCACCCTCTGATGATCAGAATAAAAGGGAACAAAGACTCAAAACTACCCATAGTCTGAGTTTTAAAAAAGAAAATGTGGGTTTTCTGCCTCTCTCCTCACACTTTTTGTGGTAAAGAAGCTTTGCTGAATCCTAGTTGTATTTCTGAAACTGGGGCATAGAACCAAGAATGTGCCTTGGTGAAAGACCTTATTTATGCTTTAAAATCTTTATGAGTTCTGCCAGGTCAGTTAAAATTTACAGGAAGGAGAAACAATAACAAGGATGGTGCAGAGCACAGCAATCACTCCACTAGATAAATCATCAGGTAAGCAACAATACATAGAAGTGCTCCTTCATTTTACTCTTCTGTAAAGTTACACTTTGTGTTAACATTTCAATTATGTATCTTTCAGCTTCCAAAAGGAGAGTTTGTTGCACTGATTACATTCTGAGATGAATAGTGTTTTTAACTACAGCCGAGCAAAATGGAGAGTCTCCTGAAGGTGGGGATGGATTCCAGAAGCTGTCAGTGTCAGATACCAAAGTTGCACTGAGAAGTAGATAGATAGTCAGCCCTGTCACAGTAGCAGCCTCATCTGGAGGCTATGTACACGCCAGCCTGGGTCCACAGCTCCTCCTGGTACCTCTTGCCTTTGTATTGTCAGTTAATTCTTTTTTTCTCAAGAAAACAAAACAATCTAAAATATAGAATGGGCAGTAGCCTTTTAAATAAACCACAGCATTTCAATCACTCAGAGATTCACCACATTATTTCATTTTTAATTCATTGATCTCATTTCTTTTGGCTCAGCTCTGATGCTGAACTTACTTCACATCTATTACTAAACTTTTTCAAGACTGAATTGCTCCAGTTGCATGATGATAACACTTTTAAAGCTATAACCAGAAGAACATGTTTAACTCTTCCTGCATGTAGCTTTTGCTTGATTATGTGGTGAATGTTTATGTGTAATCACTAGGCAAGCTGAAATCAAACAATCCTGCCTTTTCTGCAGTGGTTCAAGATTACTAGAGTAGATTTTCTTTTGCAAAAAGTGCTTTGAATTTAAGTATTCTCTGACAAAACAAATCTAACGAAAAGAAATCAGCAAACTGAAACACTGCTAAGGGTAAGCTAATTTTTCATTGAAAAAGACTAGTGTTCAGCAGACAGTATTTGTTAACATGCTGGCATCTTTTGAAATCAATTATTATATTTCATTCACACAGCAGACAAAAATGGTAAATTAGTTCAACTGCAGATGAGAATCTAGAGTCTCCTGTAAGCTGATTTGTTTGTTAGCACCTGGGAACTTACAGCATGAAGCACATCTGTTGCAGCCATCCTGTCACAAGGAAAGTAACACCAGGATGTGTACGTGTCAGTTTGCTAGTCAGAAAAATGCCCTTGCCTTCTCAGAAGGGCCCACTTTGTTTGCCTCAATTGTCTGCAATTACTTCAAATTTCAAATTCTGACAAAGAAACCAGCGATCCTCAAAACTGTGACATTCAAAAGAAAATGTTCATTGACAGCAAAAGACTTGCTTCTCATATATTTCCAAACTCGGGGGAAAGAGCAACTAGAAAAAAGAGGCTCCCACTCTAGTATAAAGGCATATGGTATGCTTATCTCCTTGCATAACTGTCAACCATATTGCCGCATAATTTTGGAAAAAAGAGGTGTTTTAAAATGTGTTTTTTAGTCTGAAGGAAGATCCCTAGCACTTTTTAGGAGGTGCAGGAATGTACTAATTGCTGGTGACTGTCTTGATGGGCTTCAGGAGAGGAGCTGTTGGGGGAGTAAGGGAAAATAGAAAAATAAAGGGCAAGTGGAAATAAAGGTGCTTACACACCTTGGTTCCACTTTTAGGAAATGGAAAGGTAACTGTAGAAACACCAATCACTAGTAATCTTTGACACTCTCATTATTAGGAGGTTTTTAAATTTTATTCATGTGGCTCGTATTCAACCTGACAAGTCATGTAGCGATTAAAAATTGGAATGCTGCAACAACAGTGTTAGAATTAGGATCAGTGACTGGTTTAACTCTCCCTGACAAGGAAAGCCTGGCAAATGACTCAGTTCCAGCCAGTAGGGAATCTTCAGCCTCACTGCGCACTACCAATGAGTCCTGACATGCTTCATCGAGACAGCCAACATGGGCCTAGCAGATGCCCTCAGAAAGTTTCCTCTTCTTGCCCTTTCTTGCTCCTGTGCAGTTTTTCCCTGGTCTCTGGAAGAAGCATTAGATTGTGCCTAACAGGGGCCAGATGCCCATTTTGAGAACTTGCATAAAGCCTAGAGGTAAGGAATTTGGCTTCTGGATACTCTTTTTCCTCCTCACTCTTCTGAAAAAAATGAATTGTTGCAATGACTCAAAGCCAAAGGTGGGAGATTTCAGAGTCCAGGTTCTTCCAGGATGAAAGATTATCAGAAGCTTCTAGAAAAAATTACTGTGGAGCAATTACATGATCACAGAGGACTGAAATTTCCATTACAATATGTGGGCTCTGCCAAGGGTCCTACAGCATTCAGACAGCCTTAGTGATATATTCAGATAATGATTTCAGCTCCCCTGGTATCTCTCTCTCTTTTCTCTCTAATAACATGCTGCCCTTTCTGCTGTACAGTTGCAGGACAGATGTCTTTGACTGATGCGTTTGAAACATGGGTGGCTTAATATCTAAGTTATAATAATGACTGATGTTTGGTATCCTGGGAGAACATCTCTCTTGACACTAAAGATATAAAAAACAAGTGACATTTTGAAATAAACAAGGTCTACAGGTGGTAGAATTAGCACTCAATCTGTCATCCTGCATGCAAGGCAAAGCTCTGGCCAGCAGAGGATAGAAAACAGAAAGTATTTTGAGGTAAGCAGGCTAAAAATTTCAGTTCATTATATAGAAAATAAAGGGCAACCTTTCTCTCTCTTTCTCTGATGTCATCATAATTTCTGGGCAGATACAGCAAGTGGGCAAAAGAACAGGGATGGGGGCAAAGTCAGAAGAGGCACAATGGAGGTGTTTCATTCATTCTCTGGGAGACATGAGTCCAGATTTGTGCATGGCTCTCTAGTGGGCAATCTATCGACAGCCTCAATTTTCTTCACCTCATGCAAAGGTTGCAAGGGTTGGGCTTAGCCTTCAGTTCTGTAGCTCTGTAACCTTCCTGTGCCCCTGGCGAGAAGGGGCATTTTCCTCTTATGCCAGAAGCTGAGATGTCAATACTCAGTCAAGCTCATGTGCCATTCCAATGTAGACTTTAAATATGCATTTGCAGATACAATCTGCCTCTGATAAAATATTATTGTCAGCTGGCAGAAGAGATACTAATCAGCTCTTGATTAATATTCATTGCATACACGTATGTATGTATTCAGGAAATTAAAAGGCATTTTCCAGACAATCAGAGATCATACAACACAAAAGACATTACTAGATAAACCGAACAAGCAGTGGTCAAGGCAATCTCTTGAGTTCAGAGTTAGCAAAAGGCCAGCCACTTCATTTTTTCATTCACTCCAGAGGATTAAGAAAAACTGAGCTGATCCCTCCCACTTTAGGTGCACGTTTTCTAATTAAAATGGAAATTTGATCAATTATCCAGACCCACTGTCAGATAGAGATGTGCCATTCATCTTCTGTTCAGTCCTACATCTGCCTTGGAAAACAGAGGAGTGTTTTCAGTTTATGCAATAATTCATATATTAAAAATGCCATGATTGTTATTATAGTCACTTCTGAGGCCATCATCATTAGTATTTTAAATGAGCCAAACTGAGCTTCTGTCCTGTGCTCCACCATGCAAGAGCAGGTCATAGAGGCATATATACAGAGAATTACATGTAGGAAGAAAGGGATATGTATTTGACATCAACATAGTTATCGGTAAGTATCCTGGCATTTGTAAAGGCTAATGATTTCATAGAACTATTTGTGGAATCAGGTACTTTTCTCAATAACCATTAAACTAAATGGAGAATTTTCCATGGCATTTTTTCAGGAACAAAAATCCACTACTCAACACATAGCTTACTCTCAAATCGGTGGGAGACTCACAGGGAACCACCTCCCAGAAGCAGGGGGTGGTGCATTCTTTGTCAGGCTCCTGAAACACTTTGGACGCATAACAGACTCCCAGTACAAACATAATGAAACTGGAATGCTAAGTAAGGATTACTGGGTAAAGAGTACATTTTCACCATTAATGAAAAGTGATATGCTGCTAGATCAAGTCTTTTCTGTTGATATTTATAATCCTGTTTTTCAAAGCGTAGGCTTTTGGAGTAGGTGGTGAGTGGACACTGAGGAGTACTGCTACAGAGAGATAGATACAAATTAATGAGACAAAGTCCAGAAAATGGATACATCCCAGGCAAATTAAAAGAAAAAAAGGTCAAACCACAGACACAAATGCTGAGCACTTAGAGACATTTTTAGGCAAAGCATTATGCAATAGCTAGGGAGACCAGACTGAGCACAGTTATGCTAAAATGAGAGAACAAGGTTATATTAAATGTTGGTTTGAATTTTGTGTTCTTCTAATCTCAGACTGCTTATACACACCACCAGCTCAAATGGGAAAGGCAGTCTTAATGGTCGAAGACGCCAGACTGGAAGAAGTCAGCACTAATTCACTACCTTCAGCAACAGGAATCTGCTGGTTCCCACCAGTCAGGCCCCAGTTTATCAGCCTGACAAAGTAGTTGACCAAAATAAACATTGCATTGGAAGCTGAGCAGAGTCAAGCAGATGGATGTTCTAAAAGCTCCACAAATACAGGACTCAATATACAGTGGCTATCTACTTCCTACCATGTATTGTTCAAGAACACCCTTCACTTGAAAATTAATGGAAGATAAAAACACTATAAGGCTTAAGTGAAAATTTCTTCTCCTTTTATCTTATTTATATGTACTTAGAGAATGTAGCTAGCAAAAAAGTAGAGCAGTTACAAGGCACAGGTAATTGCCAAACCCCAGATTAAGATCACTACTTAGTAGGCCAATAGTTCTGCCAAATGCAGATTATCCAGACTCAGTAGAAACAGAGGGAATTGTCTTGCTGGTTTACAAGAAGTTGTCTTTAGTACATGACATTTTTCTACATTTTAGTCAGCACATTGCTCACTTTTGCTTCCATAGTCAAGTTGCACTCAAAATAACTTGCTGCAAGCTTGTAAAGCCCAGTCCTATGCCTTCAATGTCAAAGTCAATAAAAATGGTTGCCCACCAAGGAAGCGTGCTAAAGCATTTTTCTATTACTGTAGCTCAAAAGTGTTCCTGAGATAAATAAAGTACATTTTCATTTAAGCACATATTCACAGCCATACCGGTAATAATGCATTTTCTTAGTATCATAGTATAGTTCAGGTTGGAAGGGCCCTTAACAATCATCAAGTTCCACCCCCCCTGCCATAGGTCCCACTAGATCAGGCTGCTCAGTGCCATGTCCAGCCTGCCCTTGAACACCTCCAGAGAGGGGGCGTCCACAATCTCTCTGGGCAACCTGTTCCAGTGTTTCACCACCCTTACTGTAAAGAACTTTTTTATATCAAGTCTGAATCTACTCACTTCCAATTTACATCCATTATTTCTAGTCCTCATCCATTATTTCTTTCCAGACAAGGTGTAGGTGTTCATCATTGGGACAATATATCTGTATAGGACCACCTTGCTGCAGAGGCTCTTCTATAATTAAGGTGAAGAGCAACAGGTATGTATGATTGACTGACTAGACCAGAGACTCACCTCATTTTTGTGCCAAACTGCTTCCCATTCTAAATGTACAGTTATTTTGGATTGCTTCAAGCATTTATACCCTCTCTGTGGGTGCACAAGAGCTAATGGAATCTTGTTTGTTTGCAAATTGCAATGAATTTATTCTTACTTCATAGACAGATGTCCAGAGTTTAACTTACTCAGGCCACAGTCTCTATGAATAGAGAAGGAAGGAGAAGAATAGAAGCCTTTTCTCTCTGCCTAGTGTTTGTCAAGCCTTTTTGCTAAGAATATACCTTTGTAATCAATATATTTCAGTGTGGGCAAAAAAAAAATAAAAAAAATCTTTATTCGCCATCATGTTCAGTACTTGAATTGTAATGGGTGAAATTCTGCCTGTCTAGATATCAAATAGGATTACAAATAGCCTTTCATATTTTTATGTAAATTGAAAGATAGGATTATATCATTCCTCTAGCAATAACTTGGGCTTAGATTTTTTAAATTTCAAACATCAATCTGAATCTCCAGAATTAATGGGAACATGTCTGAAAATTTCAAATTAGATTATATTGTATATTTTTTGGATAATTCAAAAATAGTTTTTCTAGCTGACTCTGACTAATAAAGAAAGAGTTAAATATAAGTTTGAAAGGTATTTTAGTCATAACAGTAATCTCTTTATATATCAGTGGGTCAATAGTTCAGTAAAAGAAGGAACTATAACTTGAATAGACACTAATTAAAAGAATCAATTCTTATCCTACTACATATGTCCAGTCATATTAACACATTTCTAGATTTCTTACTCAGTGGACTAGTCAAGATTAAAGGATTTGCTAATATGGATGAACTGAGTATGCTTCCAAACTGACTGAGCAGATTTGCGAACAAATTAGTTCATTTAAAATTGACAGTGAAAGATTGATTTTACACAGAATGAGTTACCTAAGGTATTCATCATTTCCTCTGCTTCCATGCACAAGACAGAGATCTGCTTCTTTTTCCTTCTGATTGTAATAGGACTGCTTACCAAGCACCTTTATTCTACAGCCGTGATTGCAGCCTGTCATTCTTTTAATTTAGACATATTTTAGCCTCCACAGACCTTCAGAAATAACTTCCTTAAAAGCCTCAGTCTCATTATGTGAGTTGCTCAATTCAACCACAGTACTTTAAATTATAATGCAGGGGAAAAATTGCTAATTACACAGAAAAAGATCTAATTACTCCTGTGACCATTTGATTCATTATTCAGATTGTTTTGGAGGGGGAGGAAGGAAGGGTGTCTCTAAACATGGGGTTATGTATCAATGTATTGTGAATGGCACTTAGATGTCAGATTTACCATCAGTTATAATCATTCAGTGGTATTTTCTCCTACCATCTCTATTTTCTCCTACCAATCAAAACTGAGTTTCACAGACTGTGATTCATGTATACATGCCAATTTGCAGTTCTTCATTGTTTTAGCCACCCAATGAAGTCAAAAGAGAGCTAATAAACAATTCTTTCCCAATACTGCTACATGGTAAGTCATTTGCTTAGTTGCCAGTGGTACATAAGTGAACACAAATGCAAAGGAAAGCAGCCCACAAGTAATAAACCTCCGGAGTGGGGAGTTTCTCCAGTGAAAAATTTCTCCTGATCTTCTGCTAGGTCTAGACCAGGGAACAACCAGACAGATTGCTTGTGACTTACTCATGCTCAGGTCATTATTATAGTTCAAGCATAATGTTGACAGTTGGATGAAAGTTGAAAAAGAAATTACAAACTTATCACTGTTCTCCTCTTCAAAGCTAAAATTGCTGAGATTTACCTTGCTTTAATCAGCATGCCAGAGACAGATTTCTGTCTAAAGTTGGATTTTTTACTGGGGCATTCAGGATTCCTGTAACAGGACTACAGTCTCCTCAAACCTGGCTCACAGCAGAAAGAATCTGAAACCACTTAACTACACTGCTGTTTCCAGTCTGACAGTGCTATTTAATGGCCAGTAAAAAAAATTGTTTGCTTTTAGTTTACTTTGTCCAGATGCACAAGGAGATCAAATTTTTGTCCAAAGATGATAATGCTAATGTCTGTGTGTATTTACGCCAAAATTAACAAGACAAATGAAGGTGACTGTAATGCAGAAAAGGTGATAAAATCCTATTATTTGATCCTTCTGCAGTTCATTGTGAAATGGAATGATTTTCAGAGCTCTCAGAGATGACAGTCTTTTCAAAAACTTACAGCCTGCTCAGTCATACTTCTATTTTTCTACAGACTCTGCTCTCTGACTCAGCTCTGCAACTCCTCCCTGAAACATGGGTTCCACAACAATTACTGTTTTGCAGCACATCCAGTTTAGTCATCACTAAAGCCATCTCACTGATGATATGTGAGTCAAACATTTCCATTTTTTACAGGATGTCACTTTCTACTAAATAGTTTTATTTTATACCTCACTGTAAGCAGTTCATCTTTTCTTCCATTCATGCTCCTTACTTCCTACTTAATTTCCTTTCCTTTTACCTGAATGCCTCTGTATTGTTTGATATTTCTAATTGTATTGCAGCCTTCCACTTTCTTAAATTTTACAGATCTTCCCCTGACAAACATGTTATATTACTTAGGATGAATTATGCAAGAGCAATAAAATGCAAAATATGTAAATGGCATACGATTGTTATCTTGCTATTAAAGTGATGCGGTAATAGAATTTGTAATGTATATTAACAGGTTGTTCACATTTCTAATAGAGCAGAGGATAAGAGTAAAAAAACTTTGCTTGGTAGTTTGATGTAAGAGCAAGACTTAAGGAGGGTACATTCCCCTTTTTCAGTGTTTTACCTTTCACAGTTGAATTCAGAAGCTTGCTGGCTCTAGGGTTGTTTCCTGGCAAATTGTTATCTGTCACCTTTCAATGTATTTCCTCACCTACCTGGCTGACAAATTCCCTGCCTTGATAGTTGATTTTTGTAAATACACAGAAAATTTCTGATTAATTCAGTCAAAGGCCTTCTACAATTTTGGGTAGTTTATCCTGTAGCGATTTATCTTTTAACCCATTTTGAGAAGTAATCCATAGATTTTACCAAGTATTAGTTTATGTGATCTGTACAGTTCCTGTCCTGATGACCCTGCCATGATGCTCTACTGGATCACACTTTGTTACCTGCTACCAGTGAAATCTGAGAGAACTAATAGGCAAGTTTTACAGGAAGGTTTCCCACTTAATGGATTTAGCAGCACTGTCAATAATATCCAGCAGCTGCATGGTAGTACATGGTCATAACAATTTAAGCATATGCTGAGTAAAAGGAGTTTATCCTCATGTCCAACCCTGCAGGGAAAGCCATGACTTTTTATCATCTCACCTGAGCAGAGACCCGGCAACTCATGGCCACGTGGTCCATGTTCACGACCACCAATACATCTGTGTCAATCTGCTATGGAGGCAGTTCCTCCCTCACTGTGCCAGAACAGGCAGGATTATCAAAGTGCATGGAATTCCAGCACCTCATCCTTAACAACAAGTTCTACATATGCAAAGAAGGGACCAATCCTCCCAGCCATCCCTCCCCCTCCTACCTATCCAGGGGGCACCAGCACCTCAGCCTTTCTCCTCCCACTATGTCCCCTTAGGACGTGCCACAGCAGCTCACCAGTGACATCCTGGACCAGCCACACTGTGAGGAGCATCCAACAGCAAGGGCTGCTGGTAGCTGTTGTCCATCCCAGAGGCTGGGAAATAGGAGAGTGGACAGAGAAGGCAAAGTGGGAACAGGCTAGGAGGACGGAGACTCCAATGGAGCTCAGGTGCTGTGTGACTTGGGGAAGAAAGGGGTGGAAATAGGGTTAGTGGAAGTGGGGCAGAGGCAGGAGATGGGAGGAAAGAGGAGTACATGGCACCTGTTGAGAGATGAACTGGAGGCAAAAATGAAAGACATTGTCCTGTTAGAGTGGGTCCAGAGGAGACCATAGGCAAACATTAAGGCAATTAAGGCAAGATATGGAAACACAAGGCCATCATACTCCCTCCCCTTGCCTAACCACCATATTCCCTTGGAAAATGCAACTCACTGGTTGTGCACCCTGCAGCAGAGACACCAGGAGAAGCATCCCTCAGGCCCCATGGGGGGCAAATGGTGACTGCGACCCTTCCCCACTGGTGTTAAATAGGAGAGGAGGGTGATTTGGAACAGCTGGGGAGGGGAGGAGCCTCCAGTTTAGTCCAGGTCTGCATTATTTGGGGGAAAACGGGCTGGAAAAGGGTTGGTATAGGGCAGAAGCAGATGATGAGGGAGAAGAGGGATATGTGGAACCTGCCAGGCAAACTGGGGCTAAAACTGAAGTACTTTAGTGTTCACCCTGAGGGTGGTGAGACACTGAAACAAATTTCTCAGAGAGGTAGTGGAGGCCCCATCCCTGAAGACATCCAAGGCCAGGATGGATGATGTATTGAGTGATCTGGTCTGGTGGGAGGTGTCCCTGCCCATGGCAGAAGGGTTGGAAGTAGATTAAGGTCCCTTCCAACCCAAACCATTCTATGATTCCATGTTCCTCAGGCGTTATGTCTAAAAGGAAGATCAGTGCTTAAGACCATAGCCAAAGGATGGGAGAAGATGGGAGAAAGGAGAATCATTCAGCAGTTCATCAAGTGTCTCACGTGCTATACTTGTCCTCAAAGTGCACCTACTTTCTATGTTAAGAAAGGAAGGCAAATTTATAAGCCAGCATTTCTTCATGATGAACATCAGACTGAGGACACCATGTCATTCTGTGAGACTAGCATAAATGAACTTAATCAAAAGTATCACAAAAGTATCACAAAAAACTCATGTTGTTCAGGAATCCTCACTTCATGTGCAGCACTGTAAGAACCTAGTGACTTGAGCTAAAATAGCAATCCTTTTTGATATACCATTTACTTTGAATTGTTTTGCCTAAGGTAAAATCCTCCTGGATTCCCTTGGGACCCTCAAAGCCTTAGTTTTACTAGGTGAGCCATGTCTATCATTGCTTTGGCCCAGGTCAGCTCTAACCCTCCATTGAAATAGCTGTGTTAGGAGGCCACCAAACCAAAAATGGGCAGTTCTCATCTAGCCTTAGCAAAGTCATATGGTGACAAGCTCAAGTAACAGAGCTACCACAATAATACAGCACTCTATATTAGCCAGGATTTGCCTGTCTGCAATTATTTCAATCTAAACTAAACCCCATGTCACTTCAAAAAACCCTGGCTGTCATTTCTCTGCCTTCCGTTTTGATCCATTTTCTTCTTCCCTGTTATTTCCAGTCAATAGCAAGAGTTTCTTCTACTCTTCTCAGGAACAGTCCTGCAGCTTTCACATTAAAAAAAAATTTTAAAAAATTCTCACCTCTAGTCAAAGAGATGGACAGATCCTTACCTTAGCCTACTGATAAGAGATTTACTAGCTCTATAAGGGTGCAGAATGGGCTGTTAGAAAAAAAAAAAATCAAGCCATGTTTTCTGATTTGATCAGACAGGAGGAAGAAACTCAAGAACCTTAGCCTATTTGTTTGTTTGTTTTCGCTTCAGAGTATTATTTATTTTTGATTCTCACAAAGCTGAAGAACTAACAGTGAGAATATTAACTGAAGCCAAGCATAGTGTGAGAGCAGATGCTTTCCAAGCCTTTCCATAGAGCCTTGCCAATCCTTCAGAGAGCCCTGAATTACCACACCTCTTAGTTTTTGGGCTCTTTCATCAGCCAGAGCCAGTCAGAAGGAATTGTATTATGGCTTTGTGAATTAAAGGAATAATCAAAATAGTACGACCAAGGTTATTTGGCATATTTTCTTCAGTAACGTTGACAGGAATAAAATAAGCCGCTTCCTTTTTCCATTTAAAGCTTTTTAACTAATAAGAAATCAACTGATATTTTTTTTGTTGCTGCCTCCAAATACTTTCAAAACATATAAGCTGCTTTTAAGGAACAATTAGACAGCACAGTTCAGGTATAAATGTTGTCATTCTGTCAGTCATCTGGAAAAAATATGAAAACATAAAGCCATGTAGACAGCTATGTGACATCATAATTGACCTTAAGATTGCTCGTTAAAGGAAGAATACCTTTCCACTCTAGAAAGATCTGTGTAGTAAACAAATTATCCCTGTTTTCTATATTCTTAAGTTAGCCCTTTATGTAGAAGTACAGATATAGCTACAGACAATTTTTCCAGTTGCTTTCTGTGCCACTCAGAAATTGAGAATACTAGGTGTCTGATGCTTTTCATACTGATTTTAAGAAAACCATAATAATAATTTTTTTTCATATATTCTGCTTAACTGAAAAAGAGCAGTTTTGCCAACTGATGGTACAACCTTTACTTTCAACCTTAAGTTACATTAAAGTGGAAAAAAAAGCAAATGTAAATATGTTGGATATTGCATCTCATGGACTCCAAACTGCAAAAGATGCTAAACCCAAGTAAACTATACAAAAGGGAAAAACCCTCCAATATGAATTTTCATAATCTCAGTGTCAAATTAGTTGACTATAAATATGCAACACAGAGATTGCTGTGATCATTGTTTTCTTCATTGAGGGTTCTTCCATGTCAAGCAATCTCATCTAAAAATTTGGCTCAATCCTAATCCCTTAAAATTCCACTAGCTCTTATACATTAGCATTTTCATGCTTTCTATTTATCACTGTGCTTAGAATTGTTGCAGTGTGATAGAAAGAATTATTTTTGAAGACATAAATAAGCCTGTTATCCACATGAATAAAGAAGAAATACAGTGGATCTCTCTGAAATGCAGAGCCTTAGTGTACAATCAGTGTATTTCTTTCATGTTTATTCCTTTGTCACATAGTCATTTAGAGCACTCCACAACATGCTCAGCACATGCTATGAATTGTTTTGCCACAAGTTTATCCTAGCAGCATATTTTATTTAACTGGTAAGGCAATCACTGCATTTTTGGAACATTTTTAAATGCATTTAATAGTTTCATTCTCTTATCAGATATTAACTTAATTGGATTTCAGACTACTTTCACATAGGATTTGTATAAATGGAAGCATAGGTTGTAACCTATATATTCCTTTGCAGAAATTCATGTAAGTTATTTCAACTGCCATTTGATATACAATTACTGCTGTGTAGTTTATCTGCTTGAGTGTTGCTTTTGACAACAGGACCACTTCAGAGCATACATGACCCTGTTACAGGAGTATGCAAACAGTAGGCTATAAAGGAGCTGGACTATCTGCTTAAGCAAAGTTAAGCAAAATAGGATAACTGAATCTTAATAAACTTATTTAATCATCTGTTGGTCCTTGAGTTTTCTAAGTGAAAAGCGCTTAGCCTTTGGAGTTATACATTGTATGCCTTTGCATCCTTTAACTCCTGTTACAGGAGTTAAAAATACACCACACTCTACCTTCTTTGACACTCCAACAGTTCTTTACTGTAAGGGTGGTGCAACACTGGAACAGGTTGCCAGAGAGGCTGAGGCCGGGCTGGATGAGGCACTGAGCAACCTGGTCTGGTGGGAGGTGTCCCTGCCCATGGAAGGGGGGTCCCCTCCAACCCAAACCATTCTATGATTCTAACTCTACCGTCTTCTTGCAATATTTAGGATGTTCAGTGGATGTTTTCTGTTCTCCCACTACAGATCCCTCCCTCTGCAGCATATCTGCAGATTTTAAAAACTGAATTGATTTTGTTTGGGTTATTTGCTGCTGCTTTTTATTTCTTTTTTAATGAAGCTTTTATGAAATTCTATAGTGTACATTTTTCTGATTGTTGCAACTCCAACTGCATTTATTATTAAAGCTGAATAACTTACTAATGAAAAGAGACAAGAATGCTGCAGGGTACTTTGTGTTTGGGAAATTCAACTGGCCTGGCTACCCTTAGATAAAGCAAAAGTTCACACACATGCACTTTTGCACACATAAATGAAGATCCAATACCCACTAGACTATAACAGCATATAATTTTTCAATTTGTCATTTCAGAACTAAATTTCTAAATTACTTTTAATATTTCTCTCAGCTTCCTGAATACTTTGTAGGTTGAGATTCAGCCACAAAGTAGTTTGCCAAAACAAAAATCCTGTGGAAAGCTTTTACATAAATATATCTAAGGACAGAATTTAACCTTATGTGTCAAAGAAGAATTAAGCCTTCCCTGCTTTTGGCTTTGATTAAAGTCATCATTGTTTAGCTGTACAATGCATTTATGAAGAAAAAAACATGAAAGAAAGGAATATATTTTGAACATTAGGAAATTGAGGCAAATAAAAAGGTTAAAGAAAACGATTTCATAAAATGGCATGTAGGCATGTGGAATACGTTACCAAAGACAAGAGAGGTAACTTAGAACATATGTTTCTGAATCAGTATGTTCAAAAGAGAACAAGATGAGTTTCTAGACAAAGAGAGAATAGAGTGTGAGAAATGCAGGAAATTAGAGATGGGGGAAAAAAGCAGATCAGTTTTATGAGGATTAGTAGCTTTTAACAGAGCAAGGCTGTGAGCAGGTGGAGTTCCCACCCTGGTCTAAATGGCAAATGCACAGCTGGTTTGTGCTTCAAACTCATATCCTTTTCTGGAGGGGTGAAGCGGATGGGGAGGACAGTCTCCCATAATAGTTAGAAACATAACAGCAAGCTATAAACTCCAGGTCAAAAGATCTTCAGTGCTCCTTGAGCTTTGCTGTCAGCATTTCTATCCAGCAAAATTTTTTCTGCTGTTGAATGGGGTGCTGCTGCCCTTAAGTTTGGTAAAATTAGGAAGTTGCAATCAAAAAAGCAGAACTGACTTAACAGCTTCACAGATAATAAACACTTGGTAACTGGAGACCTTGACTTCCTATTGCACCCTTTCTGCAACAAAGCCAAAAGTAAGCCAGCCACTTTAGGTGTTCACTTTTCTCTCTTTCAGGCCCCCATCTCAGAGACATCTGCAGTGGAACATCTACATGGGATTTGAGGGTACATCATGCACTGGCCTCATTTCAGTCTTACTCTTAGAGAAAAGACAACAAATTGTAGCAGAAGAAAGCCATAACTTCAAACCTGACCTAAAGGCACTCCAAACTACAAAAAAGTTGCTTCTGAAAAGCTGACTGAGAGTTAGCACTCAAAAGAACTTGTTTCTAGACTGGCCTCCCCAGGAATACATCCCTGGCAGAACAGTCTGCTTTCCTCCCCACAAGTTTCAAGTTATCCAGTCATCTTGAAAAAGGATTTGGTTTTTTGGGTGAACATGATGTTAGCAAGCACTGTAGGCAGGAAGAGCAACTGAGTATTCCCCTGTGTTCAGAGTGTGTATCTGGACTTTTCACTTCCTTCTTTGGAAGTTCTATGTGCTGTTATATTTTTCCACAATAAAGCCTTTGATTTTGTCTGATTGATTGTCAAGTCAAAATGCAATAAATTAATATGGCCATATTTTTAGCAACTTCATATCTGTATGTTTGGCTGCTGACATACATCTTAGATCTCTTTTATCAGTTCAAGATTTTTAGTATTTCTTTAATGAATAAAATGCAAGCTTAAGTAGGGTTTTTTTAATAAACCAAATTTTTTATCTTTTTAAATTCTTGTACAAAAAGCGCCATTTTTCTCTTGAAGTTGATTTAAAATAAAGACTCCAAATTTCCTTATGAAAGAAAAAAGCCAGAAAAGACTGCAGAAAGCAAATTCCTTGTGGCTAAGTATATAATCATGCAAATGTCTAGATAAGTGAAGTTCACAGTATGTGATCACTGCCCCTTAATTCAGGGGGCAAGGCAATGCAGAATGTGAATGTGTACACGGACTGATAGAGACACCAAAATGCCATGCAGGCCATGCAGAGGAACACCAGGAAATTCTGCATTGCTAAGGAATTACACTGTTGAAAGAAGTCTGCTCCCGCACTAGGTTTGGACTCTCTCAAATTTAGCCACAACAGAGGTTTCTCTGCAGATGGGAAAGGCCTCATTCCCTCCCTCCATCATTCAACCACCCAGGTGCTCAGGTGCTGTTTCCTCCCCTTCATTCACCTGGGCTGTATGTTAAGCCTCATAATAATGCCCTTGTATGTGTTGATGACATCCAGAGAGAAACCGACCTGATATCCTTACCTTACTGTTTGCTGCTCTCTTTTCAATGTAGATCACAATTGATATAGTAGCATTTCCCTTACTCCTCCATTTTGTTGCAGGAGGTGGGATGCTGCAGAAGTGGATACTTTTGTTCGGTGGTGGTTTTCTGTGCTGTTAAGTGACAGCAGATGGTCGCCCCGCAGTGAGATGAGCCCTGGCCATGGTCCTACTGGCAGGGCAAGAGCACTCAGCTGTCCCTTGCATCCAGACTGGTTTTATCAGGAAAAGCTGGAGAACAAGCTAAAGAATCACATTTCACTAAAGAGGCTTCCCCATCCCCCCACAGCATCTGTCAGGGCCTGCTGGCTAAAGCACCACCACCCTTGGAGGGTTCCAGGTACCCAGAGAGATGTTGTGTTGGGGCTGTGCAGTGCTTACTCCTGCTCTCAACAATATGGTTTTGGCCTTATGCAACATTACTATGGATGCACAGTTTCCATATAAGGCTTTTATTTTTTTGCGGCCACCTGTCCTTTGCCAGTCTCCCTTTGGTGTTCATAAAGTGAGATTTCAGAGCTGTGAATGCCTGTTATCATTTAATTTCTGTCTTTCTTCCATTCACACTTTTCTCTACCCTCATGTTAAATTTATTCTGTACTGAAGGTTCTCATATATTTTAACAATGGATAAGTTCAAGTTTGCTCCATGCCTCTCTTCTGACTACTTAGTTCTAATACCTGGCTGTTGTCCATTCTTACACAGCACTCAGTGCCAAGCTTTCTTATCCCTGCTCCACATTTGGTTTCTGAAAGCCTTATCCTGGGCACTGTGTTGACACAACAGATTCCATCCACTGGCAGTCATTTTCCTGATAACATTAGATCTAGAGCTCGCCATCTGACTCTTCCAGCTCAGCTCTTCCTGATACACAATGAGCTCCAGGAAGACATTGTGTAACACAAAACACAATTTTCGTGGCATTCTCCCAAGATGGCTCTTACTCTGATCTGTAAGGTAAAGACCAAGCAAGTTCCCCTACCAGATATATCACAAAATTGACCACTTCTTTATAATTATTGCAAAGTGGTCAAAGTGGCACATGGCTAACTGTAAGTATGAGTGAGGCTTCCAACTGTCCCATGGAAGTCTTGTCAGTAAAGCTTCACCACCACCACCAAGGTGTGGGGGACTGCAAGTTTAGATGGGGGACACAATAAAAATAAATCACAGCATTTCACATTTTTCTTTGCTATTTCTTGAACATTTGCTATGACAGCTAGATGAAGCTAGAGTGGCCAGTGAAGTTGCCTGGGATCACCTACCTCCTTGCACTAAATAAGCAGACATACCATCCATCTGTGCCACAAACAATTTCAGCCCCCAGCAATGTGCACTAGGAACACCGGCAAGCCAACATACCCCTATTGCAAATTGAGACCTGACATTTTTGATGACAGCTTTTAACACAGTTCTTTGAATTTCATTTCCTGAGAAGGGTGCAGCCAGTGAAGACAAGTTATTCATGCAAAACATATGCAAAAATGAGACAAGTCCAGCAGATGCAATCACTTCTCAGTGCATGAGCAAAGTTTGTTGGAAAAATGTTTGCTATTTTTCCTATATTGCTTCATGATTTGTGCCTGCAAAACCAGTATTATCTTCTTCTGAAAAACATTCAGGTCAGAATAATAACGGGAAGAGTAACGGGAAGAGGCTTTGCTCACCTTTCAAATTAAATTTGTTATATTTTGCAATTCAAAAAGGTCAAGACAAAGCTTTTATGCTTATACTTGCTTATTTGGATGTTACATTCTGTCCAAGTTCAGCCCATTAAACCTGAAAGTAAAAGCATTCTCAGGCTACTCCAAGCACCATTTCTACATGATCTTATGATGCAGATTTTCTTTGTTGTAAGGGACAGCTGATCTTAGAACTAGGCTGTTAAAGTCTCTCTCAAAGCTATGTCCTGACTATACAGTGAGCTGTTTATCTACTAAAATATTTGTTTCTTGGCAAATGCCATGCTAGAATTATAGCATTTTCCACAAACATAAATCTAGAGAATCTTGTTTTTCTGCACTATACTTACATTTACAAGTTTACTTTCAAGAGCAGAAGTTGGCCCATTCTCTGCACACACTTTTTCTTTCCAGCCACATCAGTGTTGCCTTTTATTGGTCCCAGTGACATTTACAGAAAAGCAGTTGAAATCTTGCAGTAAAACTTCAATGCTACAAATAAGTTTCGTTCATCATCTGACAGTGGGATTCTCTAATCACAGATTATTGACATCTCCTACCTTCTCACTGTTGCAGATACTTACATTTTATAGTAAAAATAATGCTATTTTATAGAGTAGAATAAATGCATATAATAATACATCCATACAAGTCATTTGCTCTTGAAAACTGAGAAATTTATTTTGCACATACTTACAGTAAAATAACAATTTATTTTTGCAATCAAATCCAAAGAACAAGGATTCATGTAAGAGCTGCATATTTGTAAGGCCATTTTAGCTAATCAGCAGCCTCTGATTCAGCATCATCCACAGTGTCTGATTTTGGGGTTTTTTTTAATTTAGGGGGGGAGAAAATCACTATTTCCTTTTTTAACTCTACAGAAAACATTTTGAAGTCCAGTTTGTGAAGCTGAAATAAAGGGCACAGGTGAATCACAGAGAGACAAAAGTGATACTGGGATCTCATCCACACATAAAATTTTCACTGAAAAAGCTATTCAAAGACAATGAAAGGGATATGAACCTGGGGTGTTATGATCAGATAACAGAGTCAGACAAAAAAACTGTCCTCATTCTCCTCCTTCAGTCACTTATTTCAGTTTCCAGTCAATTTTGATTTAAGAAGTAGTTTCTCAAGAAAACAGTGATTGAACTGAATCATGTCATTTTGATATAAGCCCACATTTCAGAGGCACCCAGCAATTGCTTTGTCAGTCACCTGGAGAGGTTCATTCCAAACACTAAATTCAGTATCATGCTGACCTTATTGAATGAGGTGGCTTGAATTTGGAGAAACTCAGGAGCAATTAGAATTCTATTTTAAGCTCAAGGTCATCTATACTAGACAGCTCAAGATTAAACACACAGCATCAAAATGTTTAGGTTTGGCTGGACAGGGATGGAGGAAAGTTAATTGTAGAATCAGAAAGATGGAAACAGTATTCATCATCCTGCAAACAATTTCAGATATTGCATTTTAGCAGTTTGCAGCATTTTCTAAGAGCTAGAAAATTTTCATGAGGGAAAAAGCAAGGGAAGAGAGAACTTTTTTCCCTCAAAGCCAAAAGTACATTTAGGGAGATAAGATTCAAAGGAGGACTCAGTAAATATTGTGTTATCCTGGTCTTCAAAAAACTGAGAAGCACAATCATCCATAAAAGGTGCATGCAGGAAAATCACTGTCAGACATTCTTTCAAAAAGCCCTTCAAAGATTTTCTAGAGAGATGGATAGACCTGTCTGTATATCTCCAGCCAGATTCAGATTAGACAGTTAGAGTACATAGATGCACCTTAACTCAGAAGAGCAATTTGAGGTCATCAGCTTTGAACAAAAAAAGACACCTGATAACTCTAGATAGCAAAATAATTATTTTAGCTGTATTCACTGGTTTATCGGTAGTGTGCAATCCGATTGAGAAAAGCAATACTTCTTCAGTAAATACACTGTGGTAATTACACCGCCAGTTTCCCATGAATCATAATAATCTTTTTTTAGATTAATTAGTTCAGTGCAGTAAAGATTGGTGACAAGGGTGTGGAGACACTTGAATGCCTTGAGCAGTACGCAATATACTCATCACTAGGAATATTGTAATAGCAGAAAGCTTCCTGCTGCAACTCTTTGCAGACCAGCTATGTGGGAGAATGTTCTCATGAGCAGAGGAGAAATCCAGCCATCCCATCCATTTATGGCAGTTAGAACTTGTTTTTCAGCACACTCTTCCCTTCAGTGTGCTTCTGGGAAGGTTGTCCCAAGACATGACATGATGGAAGCTGTGAATATTCTAACATTCAACATGACTAAGGCTACAGGATTGCGGTCTAGATGAGGTTCTGATAAACCCTTGATGAAATGCCCTATTGTAGTGTCAAATTGTTGTGGTATATCAACATTATTTCTGTTCCGGGATGTCTGTATTAAAACCTGCCATGAGTGTCTGACAACCTTCAGTCTTTCCTTTCGAGTGTAGCTGAATGAATTTCAAGTACACTCATTGTTGTATGGTAGGAAAGCACATCTCTTTAATCAATATAAAGATTGAACTGTTTTACTCAGCAGTGTGTCTTTTGCATTTGGGCAGAAAAATGCGGACATGCTTCTCCTAAACAATACCTACGCATGCCATGCTGGGGTGCTGACAGATGGACATTCTGTATTTACCAACTCCCCCCTGTGGTTTCTTTGCTGTTGGATGTGACATTCTTCAGATGTCTGTTTTATGAATGTCAAAGACCACATGGCTATTTTGCAAAGAGTGGAATTGTTAAAATCTTGGCCTGAGTCCCTATTTTAGTTTTTATTTCCTAAGTTCTGTTACTGAGACCAGAGCAGGTCTTTCCAAAAATGAACATTCCCTGTCAATGTGACACCTTTTAATTCCAGTAATTAATAAAGCTAGTAGATTTCTCTGTTCTGTACTTAATGTTTTCACCTGATCTAGTTTCTAAGCAGCACTGCCACAACAGGAGAAGTATAGGATTTTACTTGATTTATCAAACTAATGAGTTAGTTTTATTGTAAGTGATTAAATGTGTTTTACTTTTTAAAGCACAGGAACTGAAAAGTAATGCATTGTTACAATCTGAAAATAACTAGAAAGATAAGTTCATTAACTTGCCTACACTTGTGCATCATAAAAACCTTGTTAAAAATTACTCCCTAGCCTGCTGTATTAGCTTCTTTATGAGGTAATTTCTTCATACAGTAATAAGATTTTTCTTTTACTCTCCAGTGCATATTAAACCCACTAATCTTCTTTTACAAACTACAGTTTCAGCCAGTTTCTCAATTTACTCACTTTAAAGATATTCTCCTATTAATATTAAAGGTAGCAAATGCAGATACAAACTTTGCAAAACAGTCTTTCAGATTTATGGTACAATCTTACAACTGCATTGCAATAGCACAAAAGGGACAATGCTGTAATTGTCAAGCATGTCTCATGACAAACCAAACAATGTTTGTCCCCACAGAATTATTTTCCCATCACATTTATTATGTTAATAAACTATGAGCATGTTTTAGCCTTTTTGTACACAAATATAACAGTCTGAATATTCACTCAGTTCACTGAGGTCTGCATGATTTGCATGGGTGCAGGGTATCAGGGGCCAGTTTTACTAGGGATTACTGCAGTTTTACCTCACCTGCAGTATTCACACCATGTACTGATTTCAAATTAGTATGGTTCTAGCAATTTCTAGATCACCAAACCTATTTTCATTAAAGCAGTGGCAAAATTTTCCCCAAGCCACAGTGAAGTAGTGAAATTGGTTGACCATGGTCTTCAACAGGGAAAATACAGATGAGCTATAAATTAACCTTTTCTTTTTTTCAGCTATAAAATAAGACAATAAATAATCTCCAAAAAGAGTGATGGCAATTTATTATTGTCCTAATTATTATTACAATTTTTATTGTGATTTGAAGTATGGCCATCTCTCTTCATGGCTTTGGAAGCCCTGGGGTTAGAAGTTGTGCCATCTTAAATGACTAGACAATTCTTACTCTACACTACCAAAGAACAGCATTTAAATTCAATGCTATATTTTACAAGATGTACAAACCCAGTTTATCCAATACTACTTCTTTTTACTGTCATCCAAACTACTTTGGTTTTCTACGAAGAAGCTTCTGAGATACCAGTGTAACTTCTAGGTAAGACAGAGAGTCAGGTAGAATATGAACTGTGCTGGGCAGGTGGCTATATGTGTGACATCATAGGAATAATCTACAAGAACAGGTTTTTGTAAACAGTAAATGGCACCTAACAATTAAGTAATTTATAATTATACTTAGGAAAATAATGTTTGTATAATATTTCTAGTATTTTGGAAGGGAAGAATAGCTCTACAAATACCTTCCCTTTCCCAAAAGCACTTTCATGGGTAATCTTACATATTGAAAAAGTCACTGAACTAATCTACAACATATTTGTTCAAAGTTCTCCTCTGGCAAAATTCACACATATCATATCATCACAACATTGCTACTCTGAAAACAGAAACTTATTTACTATTTTAGAAGCATTGTTACAAGTCTGCTGATCACTATTGGAGAAATTCTTGCTGCAATGTTTAATTTTGATCCTGTAGATTTTAAACATACAGCCTAGTGATTTTTTCATGCATTCAGCATTGACTTGTTATTGAAAAATACACATACATTCAGAATGGTGTAATTTGATACCTTGCAGCTGAAAAATTGAAAAAAAAAAAGTGACTTGTTGAAAACCATTGTTAAAAGATGTTCCCAGAAAAGGGGGGTAGGGAAAGAACCAACTCAAGCTCATGAAATTAGCATTCTACAGTTCATGAAAAAAAAAAAAGAAAGAGTGCACATGTATTTGTTATTTGATATTTTCTGGAAAAATATTGCCTACATTTAATTTCCAGTGTTGTGTCAGTTTTGATTGCACACAACCAGATATTTCCAGGAATTACATTTTGTGGGGGGATGGAAGTTCCAAAAAGATTGAAACATTTTTCATAACATTTCTTACCTCCACAGACCTTAATAATGCACATATTGCAATGTAATTTTAGTTTTAGAAGTCATTGGATACTTTCTGTTTATTCATATAGTCTGATATTAATAAATATGAATTATCTCAATGTGGAAAATGCATTCAGTCAAAAAAAGTTTCTTGTTTTTGTAACAGAAAATTTCTCAGAGTATCATTTTGCAATACTTCTTGAGTGAGAAAACCAATATTATCCTTCAGCAATGACTGTACCATTTTGCAAGTATCTGGAAGAGAAAAATGGTCCCAATTAAAATGTTCTGTTTCAGGAGACTAAATTTTTTAAATCCATGAAAATAAGGTAAAAATTAGCTCAATTAATTTGATTATCCAATATAACATATACTTACAAAGAATGTTCTTAACTAATCTGTAAATTTACTTATTAAAGACTCTATTTTATGGACAGAGAGCAAGGACAGAAGTCCACAGTGATATGCACAAGAAATACTCTGGTTTTGTATGTGCTTAGTCAAGACTGGCAATAGAATTCCTTAAGGAAATTTTTGCCAAAGTACCAATTTCCAAGTGTTTATGTGAATTATTTCTTTACTTTGGTGAGAAAAAAATAGCCTTAAACTAGTACCAAATCTAAAACGTGGTGCTGTCTTCCACAAGAACACTGTTTAAAAATGGGGAAAAAAATCTCATGCTGCTTCAGAGAGCTTATACTCACACCTTTTCCATTGCACACAAAGAGCCAAGGCAGCTCTGATGTAAGTAACATACGGCTAATTTGCTGTATTTATGTCACATTGATATGATACTGACAGTATTCACACAATGGAGCCATTATCCATTAAGACATATGTCTTTCTGGTGTCTGGGTATGTGCAAGGGTAAGAGGAGAACCTGGGCTTTTACAGATGGTTTGAGAAATTCAGCATCATAGGAAAATGGAGAGGTATAATAGGCAGAATTATCTCTGCCCACTCAGAGGTCATGAACATGATTTTTCAGACTTTTACCCTCATTTACACACAAAGATAATATAAGGTGCAAATGCCCCATTTCATTCTCATGCATGGGAGAATCTTTTATGTTTACTGATTCAGGCAAGAGTGAAAGAGCTTTGGTTTGGCTCTTTCTACAGAAACAGGTAGAGATCATGGCTATGGCTGTATTCCTACCAGTGATATGGACCCAAAACCAACAGTCAGATATAGGACAATAGCAAAAAATTCAGGCACAGGGATGCATATGTCAGAGTGTACTGAACCACCACAAATGAATGATAAACCTTGTCAAGAGGGCTATTGCATAGCAGGATTTAAACTGCTCTTCTTCCCATTAATCCTTCTTTTTCAAATTCAAAGCCTTCCTCCTCAGCTCAAACACAGGGTACTCACAAAGTAATCTACCAGACTAACACCATGTCTCAGTAACCTGTGAGAAGTTAGGCGAGTTGCATTGACGGGTGATGAGCCTTCTTGACCTAAAGCACAGATGTTGCTCTCTTTCATACACTTAATGTCCTATGTGGACATCTTTTTTTTTCACCCTTAAAGGTCATTTCACAAAAGAGATCAAAAGGAAGCTTTTTCATTCCTCCTCTGCAGGTGGTCAGCAACAGATTAACTACTAACAGAGACTTCAATATATAAACCTGGATGACTTGTTTTACACAGTAAAGTAATGTTGCTGTCATATGTTGTGTCTGCATACATTGAACAGTATTTACAATTATCACCCCTGATTTGCTTCCCCAAATGGCACAATTCTTTCCCCAAAAATTATTGCTTGGCAGAAATCTAATGTTTTGATGTTTATGAGAAGGTACTTTGAAACTGAATAAGTAATTAATTTTATTGAAGGAAAAGAACCTTTGGTAATAAAGTCTTGAAAGTACAAACTCTGCATTTGGATTTCACTGCCTTTGACGTAGGTAGGAGAATGCCTGTAATTTTTCCAAAACTATTCCTTAGTAAAAATTGAGCCTGAAGTTAAGAGAAATTGAAATATGTTTTCCATGAGTTATGGAAGCATGTTTGTTGAAAACAATCAAAACTTTATCCAGCTGTCAAACAAAAATGTAACTCTTGAACTAAAAGTACTACATTTGGAAAATTCATGTTCAGATTTTTTTATTCTGTTATCTGTTTTCAAAAAATTATTTTTAAGGATTCATTTTTTTCTAATTGAGCCCCAGTTTAAATAACATTAGCAGCTCCTGGCAGAGTTGGATACCATTGAATACTGTGCCCTTCAGCAGGTAAAACTCTGAATCTTCTTAGTTGTGTTGCCCTATTTCTTTTAAGGTAGAGACTGGAGAAACAGTGAGGGCTCCTCTTGTAGAAAAAAAAAAAAATTAATAATAAAAGAATGTCTGAGAAGGATTCTGTGAAGAAATCAGCTGCTTATATAGCCATTTGGCTTCAAAGCTATAAAAATAGGATGTTCACTTCCTGACCTAAGTATGTAGGCCAGAGAACAGAAATGGAAGACTTTTTCACACACAAAAGAACAGTTAAGAAACGGACTGGCAGTCTCAGAAGGTAAAGCGAATATCAAAACTTGGAGATAACTTTCCAAGTTGTTATACACCTAAAGCAGGTCTATCAAATGATCTGCTCCTGCCCTAGACATTTTGAATTGATCTTTCCCATTGCACTACCCTGGTGCTGGAAGTCTGCCTTCAATACATCAGAGCACATACTAAACCCAGACTTCTGAGTGTTAAGGTAGTCTGTGTTGAAGACATTTTTCTCACTTTTCACCAGTGCTGTTCCAATTAAGATTGCACTCCCCATTGCAGGGTCTACTGATGAGTCCCCTGACATGGTGCAGAATTTATGATGTCCTTATGTTTAAAAGAAAATAAAGAAACCCTTTTGCTTTCATGCCTGTGTTTCACAGCAATATAAACCATTCAAGGCCTTTCCTTGTAGAATCAGCATGTAATGCTATGAGTTACATGAAACAGCATGGATGTTTCTTCATCCGAATATTGGATTCAGGCAATAGTGCCCACAGAAACTCTCAGTGCTGGTAAATGCAGGCAAATGTCATGATTATACTGAGTCCTAAAGCAGTCTCTACCAGTAATAGTGCTCAGAAGCCTTGACTGTGTGTTAATTTTTTCTTATTTTTGTCACACACAGGATCACACCAATTAGAGACATTTTCTTCTCTACCTGCACAGCACCTGAGATACTCATCAGCTGTTACTGAATTCCAGAGCCACAGAATTTGGCTAGAAAACACTTGACCTTATCTAAGTGGCAATAGGACTGGATTTTCAGCATTTTCTAGACTTATTTGTATTAAATGACATTACTAAGATATCTTGTGCTTCCACTGTAAATAATATTTGGATTAAGCTACAATTAATAGCTGCTAAAAATACCTCTCTAAGGCAGTGGGAAAAAGAGACAAATCCCACTACTGCAGGATGGACAATATTCTTATCCAATTCAGCAGCAGAGGAAAAGACAGTCTCTCATACTGGAAAGGAACTATTTTTAGGAAGCAGGGGGCCACATGCAAAGAGATAACATATAGGTAAAAGTGTAAGATGTTTAAGCATATTAAGAAAGCATATTTAAGTGACAAACATGAAATTAATGGGGTTTTTATTTTAACACTTGAAGGCTATGCAAATACATGGGCTTGCAAATATAAATGAGATGTATTCTATAAAAATGCACTCATACATTCCTGAAAATGTGCACACATGCTAGCACACACTGAAAGTACTCTAACAGAAATTGTACAATTTCATTTGGACTTTACACAGGAAGTACAACAGGGTAAAGGTTCATTTCAACCATCTGTCCCACAGACAGGATCCTGAGATGTGTCCTCCAGCACACACCTACCAGCTTTGCTCTCAGGGAGGTGCATCTATGGGTCTAAGATGCCAAGCCAGTGAATAGATAATCAATGCCAAACCAGTTACACAGAACTCAAGTTAAAAATTAAGTTGAGAAAGCACTGTCTGCCTCTGACAAAGTACCTTAAAGAAATATCTTGCAAAATTGATTTATCTCTGATCTAAACGGTCATATTAGCAAAGAGCTGAATTAATCTATAGGGCGTATACATCAACCAAGAGTTGCCATAGTGCCACTAAATTAGAGAACTGGATCTTATAATCTTTGCATTTAGTTGCACTAATAAGAATAACCTCATCTATGTTAGTAGTTATATTTCTATCTGTGCCAAACTACCTTTAACTTTCAGCATCCAAAAAATACTGATAATCCAAATAAATATTGAGACTTTGGATAAAAGGGATTTGTAAATCAAAAATAAAAATCTCAAGCTGGGCCTTTGGGGTACATGCTTTCAAGCCACAATTGAGTGAAATTTAATTTTTATTTTTCTTACTGGACACTAACACTCTTAAACATTACCAGGAGTTGGGGTATTAAGGAAAATGTCAAATATTCTTAGGTGCTCAATAAATTCAACATTAACAATGTTTTTCAAAGTCTGGCTCCACTCCAGATAATCTATTGATGAGTCTGTTCCAGTTAGTAATCACATTCATTACAAAGGGAGAAAAATTCAAACAATGACCCCACACTTGTTGCCAATTGTTATTTGTCTTGTAGCCTTTTCTAATTAGTAGAGTTCCTTCAATCAGCAGCTGGAATTGGTTTGCATACATCCTCCAAATTGCTGTAATCAAGCCTCAAAGTAGAACCCTGAAAAATGGAGGGTAGCAGAGTAATAGCTGGTGGTTGACTGTACATCCAGCAGTAACCAGACATAAACTGCAAAAACCTAGATATACCCTTCACATCCCAGCACTTGAATATGTTGTAGTGTATTTCCCCATTATCTCATGTATTGCTAAAAGGTAGTATTATGTCTACAGCATGATAGATAATATGGATTTGAATAATCCTTCTTTTCCAGGTAGTAATTCCCAAAAGAGATATTCAATTCCTTTAAAGAACAGTAATAGATGCAAGTATTACTAATTACTTGCTCTTCCTTAGCTCATTTTCAGGATGCCTAATGAAGTGCTACACTCAGTGCTCAAACATGTAGTTAGGGCAGGACTGGGAACTTGGTTCCTTTGCATTCAAAACACCCTTTGATAATAATTGAACTGTTAACTAATTAGTATAAACTCTGTCTGCATGGAAAAGAATGATCAAAATGATCAAATCTTCAAACAAAAATTTCCAAATGCAAATACAAAGCAATGGGGGGGAGAAAAATTTTTTTTCCAATAGGACACAGAAAATTCTCAACCTATGGAACAAGCCACTTGACAGGTCCTTTTCATCACCTCAATTCATACTGGACACACTGCAGCTTTGTGAACAGTCCAGCAACATAACATGTTATACTTGTTAGACCATTACAGATGTCACATCAATTGCTATTAATATTCTCACATAGCCATGTTTCTCCTGTTCAGTCAGTTCATGACCATACAGAGAGCAGATCTGTAACAGTTCACATCAAGCAGTTCAGAATAACTTTCCCCACTGTGTGGTCAGACTGCTTTTTAGTTCAGGAACCAGCAAACATCAGCACAGCTGGGCTGTCCAGAAGAGCACAGACATCATTCAGGGCTACAAGAGCTTTGCAAAAAGTCTCAGGAGTCACCAGATCCAACACAAAATAACAGCAAATGAGTATCACCAAGACCAGTCTTTATATGGGGATAAGTGCATGAAACAGCACAACAAAGGCTGAAGGTTTTTGTCAAAAATCCTCAGAATCACTCCTTCTTGGATGGTTAAGCTTCTGTAAATAACAAGCGTGTCAGATGGAAAAATAAAGCTTCTGGTATCAACAGAATAGAAGTCAGGAACTCTGAAATTCATAATTTTTCATCTCTGTTAGTATCTCTCTAGTCCGCAGCAGACCCTTAACCATGACAAACTATATACAGCATAGAAACTACTGAAGAAGGTTATTAACTTTGTTCCTCTAGCTTTGTTTATGCATCAAATCAAGAGAAACTGAGTTACAAGGGGAGCACCAAAACTAGAAAGGCAAAATTCAGATATTTCAAAAATAAGTGGATTGCAGGTTTTCACACTAATTCAATTGTTTGGTATTAAATATAATAACATTTCGTACTTCAGGTGAAATTCTGCCTGCATTCTTCAAAAGAGACTATTTTCAAATTTAATTTTTGATTTAGAACACTCAGCTCCTGTTCTCTACCCAGGGTGCTGGATGGGACAGTGAACAAAATCTGTCTGCATGGGGCTGACTGCCCACAAAGCCATCTGCATTCTCAATTGGTCTGACTCTGGTAAGGTTGTTGGAGTTAGAGTGATCTAGCAACAGCTAATGGTACAGTTCACTCCTCAGAGCCCACAGAAACTTCCACTTTATCTAAATTAATAAACTGGACTACTTGATAATACTGACTGCCTACAAACAGTATTCACTAAGGCACCATAAGGAGGTTCATCCGTAGAGATTTGCAACAGATTTTGCTCCTTGGTGTTGAAATGCCATAAGCCTAAAAGGAGTAAAAGAACAGTAGGAGTAAAGTGTGTTGGACATGCCAATAAATTAATGATAAATTATTAAAGCATGATTGGAAATATTGCCATTTTTCACAGCTGTCAGTTCAAGTATAAAAGCATCAGCACATTAAACTAGTTACTGCTTTTTCATAATTGAGACTTTAGCTTCTAGCTGTGCCCTGCAGCTTTTCATTAATCACTGGGACTGAAGTTCAAGCACAATGACAGCTTAGAAAGCATTAAATGGGCAAAGTATTTTCCAGGTACAGCTAGTAAAGGCCTTTTAGTCCTATAATCCTCAGCTAATTGTTTTTCAAAGTCTCCAAATAAAATCTGCTCATGGCATCTCCTAGTGACAGAATTAGCAGCAGACTGGTGCTTTTTATCTTCAGACTCCTTCTCTCACTGAAAATCTATCAAGTGCCTATATGTTAGCTGCGTAGAACAGGTGCAAATGGATTGTGATATGTAAAGCTGTAACTGATACTCAACCAAGGAAACATTGATTAGATTGCCTGGGAAACGGCACTTCCTGAATACTTGTTCTAATCATACCATTTAATTTGTCATAAAAGAAACAAGATGGCGTGGAAGGCTTCTGCACACAGCTAGTTTCCCTTTATACATGGGAGAAGGAAAAGTGTGAATTTTAAAGCTCAGTGGAATTTGCTTACTCAGTTCCCAGGAACAAACCGGCATTTCCTCTGCCATAGTAGAGGTTGTAGGTTCCCCAATTGGGATCCTAGTATCTCCCCCTTTGCAAAGATCTGTGCATCAGGACTTAATAGATGTGCCAAAACATTCTTTCCTATGTATAACAAATTATCAACTGAACTGAGATTCATTAATTATGTCATCTAATTGGATTGAGGCAGGTGCAAAATACCTCAGATGAAGTGGTCACTGGCAAGAAGGCCTAAGCACAAGTTTTTCTATTAGAAACCAGCATGTCTCCAGACTCCTGGAATTACTTTGTACTTATTGATTAATGGCCATAATTTATTACAGTGCAGAAGATCTTGCATTGACTTAAATGTGTGATTAATCAATTTTCCATCAAATTATGAACAGCAGAACAGTTGCAAGAAAGAAAATACCAAGTGAATTTTTCCCATGGCATTGGAATAGAAGGTATGAGGACTTCTGCTTGAGGAGAACTAATAATTGTCTAGCACTTGTTTAATATTTCCTGCCACACTGATTAATGTCATCCACATAAATAGGCCACAGGTAGCAGTGATTGAAAGACCACCAAATAGGTTTTATAGCTGCCTCTCTTATATAATGAAATATTCTTTAAGCCCATCTAAAAACAATTTATTAATGCAAAATGCATTTCTGCCTTTAGCCTGAAATATATCATTGTTAAGTCAGCAATATTATATTAAACTGATAACTGATATTGAGGGAGAAAAAAATCCCAAGGCAATGTAGAGATGAATTTGAGATTTTTGTGTACAGAAGCTCATTTTTATTTCCACCAGAAACACAGACATGTGACTAATTGATGTCAATTCTAATCAGCTCATAGTGCACATTACAAGTATGGCATGAGAACATTTGGGGCCCAATTGATGCTGAGGGGGGAGGGGAAATCCCATGGTATTTCTATGTCTGTTATTGAGTAAAAAGTGACAAGCTTCCTTTCCCTGGTGAAGGAGAGTATGCCAAAGAGTTATATATTACTCTACATCTTCCATAGGACATTATGCTCTGTTCTACACTGAAAAGATGCACCTCCCTCACCTTATGAGAATTATATAAAAACAAGACTACAGCACTTGCTGGGGGGGAAAAATAATGAAACCTTTAAAATAACTTTCTTTAAAAAGGAAAAGCAATATGACTAATTTATAAAACAGAAGTGCAAAGGAATTTTTTTTAAGTATCTCTACGATAGTCCAAATTTTTTTTTTCAAATCACAATGCCAAATTACTCAGAGTGACTGGAATTACAGTAGGTGCCTGGCAGCAAAGTATTTCATTTTCTGAGGTAGGCAGTAGTATTTTCTGCTCTCTTTGCTGTCTTCTGCCAGTAGCTCCCAAATTCCAGAGTATAGAATAGAATCAGTGACTTTCCTTTTGCTAAGGACCACAGGAGATGGGTACCATGACTTCTTATACTAATTTTCTTTTCTCTGCACCTAACTTCCCAACTAGGGATAGGACAGGGAAGTTTCTTTTCTGCTTGCTATCCATGTTGGCACTGCTTCTGAGGTAACAACTTCCTTCCATTTTTAAAATCACAACCTCCAAAATGTCCTATCAAAGAAGGTGCAAGGAGACCATTCAAAAGTCAACAGGATCAACTGTTCGGAAAGCAAGTGGAGAACACCTTAAATTGGTGTTCTTTTAAAATGTCTCTAGGCTAAGCAGCCTGTAACAGCTGAAAGGAACTCTTTTTTGATGTCTTTTTGAGTCTGTATTAGAGATTAACTGAAAGTATTCATGCTCAGCAAACAGATGGTTATATCTCAACACCCCACCAAATCAATATTCCTTGTCTCATCACAGAGAGATAAGTTCAATTAATACAAGTTAGATTTGTTGCCAGCAGAAATTCTGAAATTTAAATTTGAGAAAAAGTACTATAAAACACACTTTCTATTTTATATAAATAAAACATGCTATTTTGTCAACAGATCATTAACTGCTGCAGTAGGAATGTCAGCTCACATTTCATCTGCATGCTGGAGCACTGTCTGTGTACATGGCAGATCTTGTTTAGAGCTTCTATTTACCCTTCAGAAAACTGACTCTGTTGAAGTTTTTGCTTGTTCATGTTCCCTTCACTAATGAGAAGCATGGAAATACTTTCACCTACCCTGCATTTTTGTGTAATATCCACTAAACAGCTGCGTGAGTGGCATACTGAACTTATCTTTCCTGTCCAAAGAGGGATAGCATGGGGAAAGAGATGGCTGCTGAATAGCAATACGTGCTCTGTGATGCATTGCATGTGTGCTCATCTGAAACGTCCAAAGATTTCTTGAAACAGTGAGGAGTGGATGTTACTGTTACCCTGGGAAAGTCCAAAATTGCCTTGCTGTCCAAATGAATGAAAAATTGCTGAAGCATACAGAAGGGCCATATACAAGTACCACAAGAGCTTAGCTGTGCAATGGCATCTGCACTCACAAAATACACAAACATATTTCTTCTAGGTGAGATGCCGGCATAGACAGAGCCACACACTCACTCCAAGTAGCAAAAGCTAAATTGCAGTAACTGAATATTTCTTTTAAATATTCTAAACAATCCTTCGGTCTCACAGGGGATTGAATGCTAGGGCCAGGGGTTTTTATATGCATCCAGCAAATTGCTCATTTGTAGTCTGAGGTGCTCTGATAAAACTTGGGGACGACAGTCACTCTTCATGGCTTATGTAGGAGCACAAACTGAGGACATAGCTGTAGATGGAGCAGCAGGAAGATAGTCCTTCTTTTCTCCCCCAAAAAAGCAAGTAGCATCATCCACAGGGGACAGGTTGCAACCTGACCGTGCTCCTAGGCCGGGCAGAGCAGGCAAAATCCAAGTGGTCTCTTTGTACAAATCTGCACCATTTTACCCAGTGCTGTCTCCTACTGCTCTAATTTAATACTTTTGCTCATGCCAGTGTCTATTTTTGTTTCTTTTTTTAAACTTAATTTTGCTAGTGATTAGAAGTCTGCTTCAAATGAAGCCCCACAAGTGAACTCCCTCTGAGATGTCTTCTCAAAATGAGTCTACAGAAAACTAAAACTCCCTTAAACGGGCAGCCTAAAGGAAAAATAAATTTAAGTGCAATTATTTGAGAAAATGGGCAATATTAGTACTACTAATATATTGTTTGGGATCCATTAAGGACACTAAACTGGAAGTTCACTTTGACAATCTGTAGCACGTTCTGAACATGTGCATGAGTTTGCCTTTGGTCACTCAAAGGAACAGATGTTTCCCTTGGAGATATTAACTCTAAGTGTATTTATTTTGTTGATTTCCTCTTAAGCTCTTTTATAACTCTTCTGAAAATTCTTTGTCTAGAGGTCATTTGGATACTGTGGCCAGAAACACAAGAAGGTGTTGAAGGTAGGGGTGCTGCACAGATGTGCCTCATGACTTTCACTGCCCTCTTTGAAAGAGCTGTGGGAAATGCTTCAGGCTGGTAAGGGCAAAAGAACAGCAGGGTGAGGGGAAAAGGATGTGGGGAGAGAGGAGCTGGAGAGAATAATGCAGAGGATTACAAGTCGGGACTGGGAACAGCTATTGGAAAAGACAGGCAGCGAACTCTGTTTCAGAGGATGGAATATGAAAGAGTGTGGGGTGGGTTTGTATTTGGGTGACTACAGCATTTTCAATAGATAGCTGGGAGGCAAATTGCTTCAACCATATGAATCTATGTGCTTTTTTTGGAGCAACAGAGTTGCAGAAACCAACACAATGGATGCATGGCCAGATGGGGGAAGCAAACCCTTTTACATCAGGAAGAAAAAAAACACTAAACAAAACAACTATAGTCACCAGACTCCACCTACAACTCTTGAAATTAAAACTTCAAAGAACTATTCAGGATCATAAAAAAAGCAGTCTGTGTGTGGTATATCAGCTGAATTTTATCAACACATCTATAGGTCTATCTTGACTTGCATAAGCTGAGAGGTTCTTCAATAAAGTCAGTATGTCACCTTTTGTGCATGAAATATATGGATACCATCATCTATGTTAAAACCAGAGTTAAGTCCCTTAAAAGCCTACTTGCTTCAAAAGAGTAAAATGCATTTACATATAACTTCTTATAGCTACATAGATTTCTAGATCTTAAAGGAAAGTCAATGTTCCTTGAGGAAGGCTATTCTTAAAGTTATGCGTGCCTCTTGCAGTTGAATCATGACCTGGGAGGCTGTAGTTTACAAGTAGGATTTCTGAAGAATTACTTTTCTGACAATATCTTCTGAAACTCATTGAGCTAGTTACCTAGTTGTGTCCTTCTGAATATCCATTACCATTTCAGATCAAATGATTGAGATTTAGCAGCTGTATATCAATAAATCTGAGGTATAGTGGTAAGAGAAACATCGACCTGTAGCTATATCTAAGCTAATCTATAGTTGATACAGCTAGTGCTGTATCACATTCATCCAATATTTGCACTCTATTTATATTTTTGCTGTGAAGTTTTCTGCCCGTGGCTCCTTGCAAAAGCAGCAGCTCCTGTGTTAAGCCACAGTTTTGCACCCAGAATACTGAGCAGGAGGAAGATGTGCTACTCCAGTCAGGATGGAAGGCATCTCCTTCAGCTTCTTCAGCACTTTCCAACCAGTTCTGCCACCACACAGCAGATTCAGATGTTTTGAGAATCTCATTTAATTTCTGCTTTTTTCCTTAAGAACTGAAGCCTGTGCTTATGACATCTCATCACAGCTGAGCCCCTGGAGAGAGCAAGTCCACCCATCCAAGAAGCTGCAACCCCTATGCCTTCAACCTATTGTGAGAAGTCCAGTGAAGGTGACAAATGACTATGCAAGCCTCACTGTGACTCTCTGGGTCTGTGGGCAGTGGAGTCTGCCCATGGGCAAGGCTGTGGAGGCCTCTGCCCATGTCTCACATTCCACTCCCCTCCTGCCTCCCATGCTTTTGGCACAGGCTCACCTGGCTCCTGGCCCCTGGCACTGGACAATGGGCAGGTGGTTTCCACTGCTGTGACCTTGCTCCAAGCAGACTTCCTATCACCAGGGATCAGCAACCCAAGGAGAGGAGCCGGTCCTTGAAAAGTAACCTCTGACTTTCTGGGGAGTATCAAACTGAGTGTTGAAGTTTAAAACAATCTGTCTTTGGGTGTCATATTCAGCCTCAGACACACACAGAAGGCCATTTTAGAGACCACAGCTCTAAAAATCCCTCTGACTGCTCAGCTAATTAAACTAGCATTTCTAAGACAACTGGTACATAACTAGCAAAGTATTCTGAAAAAATGGAGGGAACAAAATTACCTACACACCTCTCAAAGGAGTGTATTTTCCAGAAAGAATGAATGAAGGTGAGAGGCCAAAAACAGTACACAATGGCAGCAAACCACAAGCATGTAAATATGGAAGACAATCATTTGAAGGAAAATTTTAAGCCTCATTAGTAAATGCTTTCTGTATTACTCACTATATTTACAGAGTACAATACAGGACAGCTAACAAGGCAAAGGATGTCCTGGAGTGCTGCAGGGGGCTGTCAGAGCAGTATCAGACAGGTTAAGTGTGTTGTCCCCCAGTTTCAGTGGGCTCTACCAGGCAGTACCTCCCAGATCAACTGCTTAGGCAGCATCCAAACCCCAGAAAAGGCAAGAGGATTTTGTTCAGTTCTTGCTCTACAGTGCTCTGGGAGAAAGCAGTTATTTGCAATGGCCTCTGCAGCTTTAGGCCACGCTGAATTGCATGGGTTTTACTCTGGAGCAAACCTCCAGGGCATAGGGGAAGGAAACAGGGGGAAAGCAATCCAAAATACTTCTGTATGCAGGGATAGGGAGAGAAAATACTGTTTTAGCACAGAGAATATCTTGTTATAAAATTATTTTTCACTTTCCCTTTGAACAACAATAGCATCAAGAAAAGTTGATTTTTTTCTCTGCCATCCATGAGGTGTTCATCATTGCAAACAGTAGGAACTCAGTCTCCAAAAATATATTTGGATCTTAAGAAGAACAACATAGGGATTTTAAAAGTTTGGACATAATTTTGAAAGAAAATATTAGTGGGTATAACTGTAGTTCTTACGTGAATTTTATGTGCCTCACCTTTTTCATATGGTTAATATCAGTCAAGCATGGTCAATATTCTAGTAAATCAGTTTCTTGTTATTTTCATTCAAAATATCCTTCTGAAGGCAAGTTAAATGTTCCATATGCCCAAATCTAAAATTAAATTTTGGGAAAAGGTCCTTTAAAAATGGTCTATTGTGTTGAGCCATATATGCTAAATGTTGTTCCTGGCATGACACATCACCACAAGGAACAGAATTCATTTTTCTTTTACAGAAATTAGTATTTAAATAAACATAATATAGCTTCTAACAACTAACTTTTCCCTACAGTAGCAAGAGTTGGACTGAGCTAAAAAGACTGAGTAACCTTGTTATCATAGAAGAACTCTGTTTTCATTTGCACTCAAACTTAGTTAGGACTAGATCACCCTCTTTTTGGAAAAAGGCAAAGAGATGGAACTTGTGTGGGAGTTTCTATTGCATGGCATCCATTACAGAATCTGCTGGACTAGAAATAAGAGAACAGCTCCCTTATGGCAAGGGATAGCTATCTAGCCCAAAAGACCCTCTACAACAAAAGCTGATCTCAAACCCCAACTTGGTGCTCCATGACTAGGCTGGAGATACTGGGAAGTGAGGCTGAGCCACTATCCTACCCACAGAAAAAGACCTTTCTGCACATGTACCAAGGGATATGTGTCCACCATAAGAAATTAGAACAGAAGTCAACAGCCAAAGAGTGAAACAGCATGGGTACAGGGCTAACACAGCCTCATTACTCTGTACCTTGCATTTTTAAGATTGACATTCAACCATTTTGTGTCCCTTAAACTCACAAAAGCCTGCAAACCATATTTTATCCCTCTCTTATCAACCATTCTGTAATTACACTTCAGGACAGATCTAAGCAAAGATATTAATGATCTGTCAAATAAAACTGTCAGTCTGCTCCGTCCTTATTCTTTTTCAATAAAGATCAATTGAAACAGTCTAAAAAAATAAGTCAAAGTCAAATCTTTCAAAAAGAAAAATGAAAGAACTATAAGTTGTGACCCACCATGCTTTAAAGTTACTTTTAGCTGTGGTTTTATATTTAGACATATCTAAGCCAATAGGGGTGGTAGTTGTTATTATTTATTGCTTTAATGCGAATCTTTGTTTTCCTTATAATGTGCCTTATGGAGAAAAGACATCTGGGCTAAAGTAACCAATCTTTATGGGTGGGGAAGAAGCCATCTGCGTTGAACTAACCAGCCCATGTTTCACTAATTCCGAGCCAAAGAGCAGTAACTACATGAAAAAATAATCCTTTAAATTATTATTATGTATTTGAAATTTTGTATTCTAATCTTTTAGTATACCAGCTTTATTCACAAATGGTTCATTACCAAAATCATGTTGTAACATGAAGCTGTTTTTTAAAGCTAAATTCATATTTTTATTTTAAGTTTCATCACACAATAAGTTTTGAACACAAAAGAAACTAAACCAGCAAGAACAGTTGTTTCAGGGTGCTGAAACTGACTTCCAACTAAAAGTTAACAGGATTTATACACTGAAACTTAAAGTATTTTTTTCAAAAGATTTACTGAAGCATTTGCCTTTTAATTGTTGCAAAAATCTTTCTGTTCATCTTCTGCAATCTACATGGATGTGTAATTATCTTTGTCTCACTGGGTTACCCACTTGCCCTCCACTCAGGCAATAACTCCCTAATCTCATGGCCAGTGCCCCATTTCCTTCTCCCACAAGCAACATGACATGAATTGTCCTCCTAGATATACTGGTAAGACTGCAAGCCTCCCTGCAGCTCATCAACGGTATCTTCAGCAAAGTGCCCATAGCAGCTTATAGCTGGGTTGGGTGATGCTTAGCAGCAGAAAATTTCAAGGCACTTAACCACATCTCTCAGCCCAGACTGAGTCTCCTGGTACCATCAACAGCCACAGAGGTTACTTTTGGTTGCCTCCAAACATTCTTTCTCACAGATCTGCAAGTCGTCACAGCCTGCCTTTCATACAAATTAAGACTCTCCCAGGATCCTGTTAAAATACTAGCTGCTGTCCATACTCCACATACTTCTGTGACCTCATACCTCTCTTCTGTTTCATTAGCTTACAATTTCAGCAGCAGAGCAAGGAATAACCATTCATCCATGAGCATAAATACCTGCAGAGTACACCACAGTTGCAACTGTGGAGAGAATTCCAGTTTTGGAGGAGCAGAGTAACAGCAAACATATGCTCCAAAGAAATCTAAGCAAGGGCGATGAGTTGCCTTCTCTGTGCAGGGAGGAAAAGAAGGGAGGGTTTAAGACCAGTGTAACCAAACAGCATGGATGTATAACTTAGCTATCTAAAAAGTCTTAACTGAGAACTTGACTATCATTCTCGTGCTCAAAAGATACTCTTTGTGACAGCAACAAGGGATCTAAGTAGCTGACAGATGATTCCATGTTCTCAAGCAATATTTTTCCCTTTTGAAGGTAAAAGCTATACCTTGAGTTCTTCCTTCTACTAAAGGACTAACCTACATATTCTTGAAGAAGCAGATGCTTTAGAGAGCTACTTCTTGACCTTTGCAACTTCAAACCCTCCTCTGAGAAGCCAAAACCCATATTTATATTTTATATTTATTGCACAAAGGAATTTAAGAAGCATAATTGCCTTTTCATCACACTTTTTGAGGCACAGAAGTCTCATGGAAAATTATTTATTAAAATTGCTTGGATCCAGAATTATGCACAAAATAAATATTCATATTGTCATTATTGCTTGGTTTGGACTCCTGTTCTCAGGAGGCCATAACAATCTAACTATGACTAACCTGGCACAGGCCCTTCATTGACAGAACTGCATGTTTGTTCAGCTTTATACTGTCAGTGATGTATAATCAATTGCTGCTGCTTGATTTGTACTTATGTCACTAGGGAAAATTAAAATTAGCATAAATTATAACGTTTAACATTTCAGTACTAGCATGAAATGCTATTTCAGCAAATGGCAGGGTAAATGAATACTTTCCACAGTGTAACTTTCAAAAATGAAGTGAAAGAGTTTATGACAATATTAATTAACATTACAGCATCATTATGGACTCATTTCACTGTAACACTTTTAAAATGGAAAATAAGATTATTGATCAGGTGAAATCCAATTGAGAAAAATGCTATCTGGATATCTTCTGCCAGGTGGAATTTTTGCCATGAACCCACTGTCCATGTGGTGTTGCCCTCCCTTGAGCTACGTATCAAGAGGCAGCAGCTTCAAAGGACAGAATCAAGAAATAATGTCCTCCACTAATGCTCTTTGGTGCTCATATTTAAAGAAAGTGTTGGGACAGAGTTGGTCTTAATTAAAAATAAATGAGTTTCACTAATATTTCCTGAGGTATCCTGAAAACCTGTACTGAAATAATTGTACTTTGTTGTCAGGAAAACACCTAGCTTTTCAATGAATCCTTTTGCTGTTCATATTATGCTATTTGTTTTATGCAGAACTTTTATCATTTAAATAATATTTTCTTACACTTATGGTTATTTGTAAGACAAGAAAGGGAAGAAAAATGCAACCAAGTCTGCTCAGTTCCTAAAAAAAAAAGATAAATTGAGATTGGAAAGTGAATGTAACTAAATATAAAAATACATTCAGACTTCCAGGGTTTTTTCCCTTTCATGAATGTATACAGCAGCTAACATATACAGCAAGGGATCTAACACCATTTACTTCTGAAGCATATAAAGAATAGTCATAAACCTATAGAGACATACACAGATATACAAACAGGATAACATTTTTGAAGTTTCTGGTGAGAGAATCCTTGTAACAGATGTATTTTTTAATTTAGGATTTTCAATACAAGCTTAGATCATTCATAATTATACCCTCAGACAGGGAGGGGGTATAAATAAACTTTAATGGAAAGGAAACAGTCTGTACAATAACCATTTTCTCTGAATAACAAGCCTTTGAATAAAAAAGGCTCTCCGTGAGGGATTGGGTGAAAAAGTATTTAAAACACAACAATCCTCCCACTTTCCTCTTTGTCTGAGCAGATGGCTGCTGGTCAGCAAAGCTTGAATTTGAAAAAAATACAAATTCATCAGTCTGATTCTGGCCCTTGAACCTAAAACAAATGACGAAAGCAGAAATAACAGCAGTGGAGGGAGACAGGAAGGCAGAAGGAGATCTGTTGCTCCTACCAAAGAGCTGAAAATTTATACAGAAACTAAATAAAATGAACACTAGAAAAATAGCTCAAAGAAAGCAATCATAGGACCTTACTGGTCCAGACTCCATCTATGTACAGCACTGTGACTTCCTCTGAGCTCTAAGGATAACAGCTTTGAGCCTCAGCAGAGGGAAAGAGGGTGCTTGGATTCAGGCCTTTTTGCATGGGGCTCTGATAATCCAGAGACTAAAGTCGATACTGAATTCCAGAGCAGCAGCTGTGATGTTCCCATCTGGGGACCAGAAAACATCTGAATGAATGAGAGAAATGATCTAACAATCAATAACTTTTTTCAAGGCATCACAAGAAGCCTTTGAACAGTATCACAAGACAGAAAAAAAAAAGAAAAAAAGGAAAGCTGTTCTAATGGAGGGGAATATGAACCCACAAACAAGACCAAATTGACATACACTATAGCATTATGTTCACAGAATTAAAGAGTATGGGAACTAAGAGTTTCAGTATAGAAAGTGTAATTTAAATTGTTCTTTGCAAGTTTGACTGTGGAAAAAGAGCCACCAATTGTGGCCAGGCGGAAGTGTCGCTTCATTTAATAGAAATCAGTAGATCTTCCAAAGTCGAGCTTCACGGTTTACTAGACCAAAAGTTTGTTCTATTATGCAGGGGACTGCACCTTGATCAAAGGAGAAAGGTAAGATGAAAGATCACCTGTCTATTCGGGGGGCAGGGGGAAAGGGTCTAGAAAGAAAATGTAAGCAATAAACCAGAGTTCTTCATTCTTTTTCCCTGAAGTTCTTACCGGCACAGCAGTGTCCAGGCTACACCAGCAAAGTTTTATATGCTACCCCTCCAAATGCAGTTCTTGGAGAGTAGGGGATGGTGAGTGCAGAGACCCTTTTTTGTCATCCAAGACCTTTCTCATAGAGAAGGTGTAAACTGAAAAAGCAGACAAAGGAAATAAAAAAAGCCTATTTCAGACCAAAGAGGGCTCAACAGTGCAGCAGCCCACAATAGGAACAGGAATCAGCTCTGGTATTCGAGGCTGAACAGAGTTCTTTTATAACTTACAAATGGCTAAAATAATTTGTAGGATTTAAGAACTTTCTGGTCTTGGTTAATGTCCAGAAAGTCAGGAAACAATAAGAAAAACCAGCTTTTAAATGTACTCCTAGCTCTAATAGTTTCCAGGAGCTGTATTTATATATTAGCTAAACTTCAGCAGAGAGGAGTGATGCAGAGTGAAAGAATTCACATCCCTGCTAAGGTGGGATATTAAATGGAAGTGTTGCAGTGGAGTATATGGGACCTGTATAAGTTTTACTCAATGACACTGCCTTACTTTGTGAGAACACCACAAAATAGCTGCCAAGCCTTCTGATAGATAAGCCTTCCATCGGCTGAAGGAGCCACAGTATCACAGAATAAAAACTAGCGGATGCAAATAAAAAGCCAAAACCAACAAAACAATGCAGACTTCTTTGGTCTACCTCAAAACTTCTCCAAAACTTCAGTTGTAACAATAATATTAATGTTTCTTGGGCTTCTCTATCTTTTTTTTTTTGCAGTCTATACATCAGTCTTTAGCCATGTTACTCTAATAAAGCTTTATTTGTAAAAGGAACATATTTATAATGCATATAAATGCATATTTATATTTTAAAAACCTCAAAAGCTAGTGGAATTTTGTGTTCTGACAGTTTTCAGGGACTCTGGGGCAAACTCTGCTCTTTCTTCACTGGGAAATTACACACCTCCAGGGCTCTGGATTTACTGAAGTCTTGAGCCTCCTTCCTCCTCTCCAGGGAGAAGATAGTTACACTGCAACATACATCAATCTCATTATTTTGCAAAAGTACACAAAAGAAGAGGAGGAACTACTGTTTAAAGAAATGAGAAAGTCAGTCGACAGCAGCCAGGTGGAGGTAGAGGCATAGGCTGGTGCATAAGCTCCCAGTGATGGTCTGGGGGGGTGAGGGCAAACAGGGAAGTCGACTGCCGGGCAGGGTAACAAGAGCTCCCGCCTAAAGACAACAACTGTTCTGTCTAGTAATCATACTGGAAAACACTTCCTTGAAATACAGTTGAAAATAATAGTCCTCATATTTTATGTCAATGGGTAATTTCAAAGATAAGCCACAGCTCTGTGTGTATTTTTATGAGGGTAGGAAGTAGGGAATGAAATATTTCAGAACACTAGAAGATTAATATTACTGCAGGATTCAAAAGTCCTGTTGAAGAGTTTAAACACTGTTGTAATGAAATTTAGTCTCTCTGTGCTGTGAAATAAACAGGCCCTAATTATTTCTTGACATTTCTCACACAAACAAGACCACAGAATAATTTATCAAGTTAAATAACTTTAAAAGCCACAGATACATGACACATTACAAAGTATACTATAAAGTATAACTAAACAGATTTGTGAATCACCTAAACCCCACAAACTTCCTACCTCCCTCTGCTATCAAACCAGAAGTTAACATTAAGATTTCCATTTTTTAAATGCAGGCATTTAAGTGCTGAATTTTATTACATGAGATCTTGTGATCTTTCCAGAATGGATCCAGTCTTGGATGTACAAATTGTATCTTACAACTAAAGATATAATTCACATGCTTAAGGCGTGTGGGATATTTAATCAATAATGCTCTGATTGAATGTGGTTTTAGAGTCTGAGCCAATAATGCTCAAAAGCCATAAGCTTGCCGCAGAAGTGTTGCTATCTTCATGAGAAAGCTCATGAAGGCCTATTGACTTCTCCCTGTTTAATTGCAATTTAAATCATGGTGTATTTCATTAGTTCTCAAAATGGTTTACAATGCTCCATTAATTTTTTACTTATGTATGGGAAAGATCCAGAAGCAACTCTATGGGTCACAGATAGGCCTCAGTTTGTGAAGGGAGCTCCTAGAGATATCACTGAGTTCTACACATGGACTGAAGGCATGACATGGCCCATTATTCTCAATTTTATGTAGTACAGTCTCAGAGAACATACCACAATAGAAATTGCTTATGTGGAATGTACCAATAAAGATATTCCAGGTCTATTTCTTTTCAGGATTGCTAAAATTCAAATATTTTCTGTATCAACACATTCATACGTTTCCTAAACAATATTGTCTCTCTTTTTATTCCTTTCAGCTTAAGGTAAAAAAAAGAAATCATACAAAAAAAATGAAACTGCTAATGAAAAGCAGTGCCATTTATATTACTAGAAGAGGAAACCAACAAAAGATCTTAGCTAACTCAAACTGGGAGATTTGCTACTGATTTTAGTTAGAAACAAGATATTTCATGGAAGCTTTCTGCTAGCCTATTTCACAACAGTGCAAAAATATTTTTGTTTTTTAAAGTCTTTGGAATGTATTGGCTACAGATAGACTAGCAAGTAGTAGAATTTAAAGGGTATAAGGAGAAGGAGAGCACAAGGGCATGGTAGAAGTAGGGTACGTACAATCAGGAATGACAGCATAAATCTCAGTAAACAAAAATATAGACTGAGTACCAAGAGGAAAAATTGTAGCACCAAGAACTCTCAAATGTGTGGAAGTAAGTAAAAATAATGTGCTACACACATGGAGCACTGTAACACACCGTTAGAAGGAACTGATGTCTGGTTAAAGACTTGGGACCCCACTGCTTTCATGCATCAGAAATTATCTCCAACAACTTAAAGCCCATCCAGACCTTGAAGACACTGCTATCACTGAAGGCCTGGCTGTGCTTCTCCCCAAACAGCTCACCAAAGATTTTCAGGTCATATGCAAGAAGGAGCCCAGGCAGGTTCAGTTCAAGGCAGTTTACCTACATAAACAGGGCTTGACCCAAGAATAAGAAGTGGTTCAAAAACAGAAGAGAGAGACAAGGGAAAACATGGACAGGCTTCCTGCACCTGCTGAGGCAGCAATTACCCTATCCATCCCTCAGGGCTAGGTCTCCCCATCATCAACAAGGCATGCCCCAGCATCATGGCTATTCCTTTGCTCTTGATAGCACTGCCCAAAATGGCTCTTTCTTTACCTATTCCCAAAACCAGTTCCAAACTCATAACTTTTGTATAAGTCCAAAGACACATGACACATGACACATACACAGCAGCACTAAAGTACAAATGTTGAAATGTTGATTTTGTGCTTGTCTAAGCACACTCTAAGAACATCAGAAGCAGAAAGGAAGATCTAGTTAATGCTCAAGCTCTGTTTTACTACAAAAGGCAATAAAGATAAATACAGATTAAAACTAGAACAGGGTGACATTAAGAAAATAGGCACACAAACTGGAGTAACAATAAAAGAACCTTTAGAAGCACCTGAGAAAGTCAGTTAAAAAAAGTTAGTAAAATTTCTCACATTTTCAGGCAATGCATACATCAGTACTAAAGACATCTTCATTCCTTCAGAAAGGCAATAGAGAACCTGTGATTTATCATGGATCTAAGGGCAAGACTAAGCATCCTGAGCTGCTTAAGACTCCTTTTGGACAACACCACTGCCCCCACCACTCTGAACTTCATTTCCTCTGATTAGAGCAAATTGTTATGCTGATATTCATCACCTGGGTGGCAAATGAAACCTGCCAGCAAAGCTGAAGTGGTCCTGACTCCCCAAAAAACCCACCGTCCTTTTTCTCCTAAGTTTGAAGGTGGGCTCATCAGACCTTGCTTGTGTAAAATATACATAATTTAAGAACCACAGAGGGGAAAAACCCCATAACTGTTGGGCTATTTCCTCTCTCCCTAATTGGTGGTTTTACAGTTCTGCATGGATTACTCACTGTTCAGATATTATGTTGAACTTTTTAGTCACTGTGGTCTGGATCAAAGAAAGTGCCATGGCTCAGCAAGCTGCTGTAAAGGTTTTTATAAATGCTTTTGACAGAGTAGGTGCTCCTGTGCTGAAAAACCATACCTACATCTTTGATAATGCAGGAAAAAATGTAAAAGAAAAAACAGAAAACCTAAACCACTATTAGAATTTTTTTAAAAATATGGAAAATACAGATTTCTTTGAATAGATTCTGACTCACATAAGAACTGTCCTCAGTAACTAACTGCATTACACTATTAACTGAAGAATTTGAACACTGCCAAGAACCCACCAAAGGTTGAAAAAGTCACTGCACCTATTTAAATCCACATCATCTTGTGCAATCCATTTTTACAGAGCACATGCTGAGTGTTATGTATGAACCATCAGATACAAAGTGATGAGTAAGACAGGAAGTGCAGAGAAACCTGATATTGGAATAAAGGGAGGACTGAAGCTATCAATTTACTTCCCCTGGGTAGCAAGTGTGAGTGTAATGCTAAACCAAAATACTTAGTCTAATTCCTTATTAAGGACTGGATTTAGACAGGATCTATTCTAAGGATTAAAACCAACTAGTTTCCACTGAAACTCTTCTTAGCCCTTTTTATCTTGTGTTGTATTGGAGACAGGGAGAAATTTTGAAAGGTGCTTCCTCATAGGGTTAGAAGCACTCCTGTCCTCACCTTCAGCCCAGCCCCATTGTCCCTATTCTTTTTCTCTGCTGGCACCTGGGAAACATGCTCCCTTATAGGCACTCTGGTTGCTTGTGGATCTAGAAGGAAGAAGCATGCTGCTGAACTCCAGGACAATCAGAGGAGTGGAGCCTCTGAAGATCTCAGTTCTCATTCTTCTCAGGTAATTTCTAGAATCAATGGCTATGAGAAAGAAATTCCCACCTTTTGGCAGCACTAGGATTGCACACTGGCTATCTTTTAGCTACTGTACTCATTGCTAAGGTAAGGCATCAGCTTTTCTATTCTGTAGGGTCTTTAAATCACAGATTCTACCCTCATAGTATCATTTCACAATGCAGGATACACCTGGGACTACCAAAGCACGTGTCTCATCTAACCAAGGCAGATATGAGCTTTACAGGAAGCCCATGCACGCTAACTAGTAAGCAGAAAAGGGTCACTAGAGAGTGTGCCAAATCTGGGATGGAGCACTTGTTCACACAATCACCAGTTTTCTCCTCCCCTGGAAAAGGGCCCAATCCAGAAAATTCAGAGAAGTCCTCAGTTCAGGGACATTCCACACAATTGGAGCAGGAACTGGGGACGTACAGAGGTGTCAGCATTGGAGGTGGAAGGGGAAACTATAAAGTACCTATATTTATGGAAGTATTAGCACTTAACATGCTGTAACTGCATTACCTAAAATGCTGCATTCTCTTGAGCAACACAGGCTCAGAGAGATTAAATCTGTTTCCTTGCAGTCCATACAAACATCCATGAGTACAAATTCCCTATCAGACGGACCATATCAGAAAGGCAGAAACCTTAAATGTTGCACAGCTATAGACTAAGCTTGCAAGGTAAAACTTGCATTTTGTCATGTATTTTTTACTTACTTGGAAATATTTACAAAGTTATTTTTCATGAAAAGTTTCTTTTTCTGCCTTTTTTTTTGCTTTAGTGATTGTTTTCAAAAGGCAGTAAATAAATTATCATCTATTGGCCATGAAGCAACAGCGTAGTTGGTATTTTCAATACATGTAATTAACATAAAAAGATAATGTGTGAAATGCAGGAAATATGTGCATCATGAGTGAGCATTGTCATCAGTAGTCTTGCATTTCAATAAAGAAAATATTGTTTGGGGAAGCTGGTCAATCAGCTATTGCTACTGCATCCACACAATGCTGATTTCTAATATTTTTTATAAAGATCAGTAATGATATTCTATTAGGGTGATGAGACCAGAATTAATTAAATAACTTTGTGCCTTATTCATGAAAAACAAAAAAAAGCGTCCTCAGCCAGGGGCCATTATTTCTCTAATATTTCTATGGAAAAGTCATGGTCTGCATTCAGTTTCCAGTTCAAAAAGAAAAGTTTTCAATTTATATGGATGGGGTTTTATCTTTGCAATCAGTTACAGAGGAATGACTTAACTACTAAAAATAAAAAAACCTTCTACCTTCTAGTTCAGAAATAAACACATCAACATTCAGAAAGACTTTTCTTATAAATATTATTTATCCACACCCTCTGCAACTGCAGTCAGAGGAGAGTAAAGTGGACAAAAGGCACAACGTACAAATAGATCATATTAAAAGGCTCTTTGCTTTTTACCCATCAGCATAATTTTCGTTCATTATTAAATACAAACACCAAAAATTGTTTCAAAGCATGAATCTAAATATACATAGGAACAAATTTAAATCACAGATATGTGCTACTCTAATGTTCAAAAAAATATGTACAGCTCACATTTACATGCTTTCTCCCAGCGTATTTCCTAGCAAACTACACCAGCAATGTCAATAATGCTTTCATTTTGCTCCTTTGCATGTGCTTTTTATTTTTTTCCTTATGAAAAAGATTTGTGTACCCTGGAGAGATATCCCAGCCAGCTGAGAGACAAATTATGTGGGTAGCAGAACTTTATGAAAGAGCACAGGTTAGAGGAGCTGTATGAGAGAGATTCAGCTCTAACAAAATCAGAGGAATACTGCCTGCTGGTTAGAATATTTCTGTGAAGGCCAAATCATATCATGTTTCAAATCTGCCAAAACATTCACAATATTATTTTTACATTTTCCTATACAATTTTTATTAAAATTTCTACTTATTCAGTAAAGAACAAGCTCAAACCACCTAAAACAAAGATAATCTCCACATTTCTGCCAGAAAGTAGTTTGCTTTCTAAAGTTACAAAGAATATTTAAAATTAATGGAAGAAAAAGAAAACAGGGGAAAAAATCTTCCCAATTAGTTTATAGTGTACTTTTGACAGCACTTTCTGTGTGGCCAGTGCTAGCGTTTCCTTTATAGCTTCTCTTCATTCATGCATGCATCTTTTACAACCACAGAGAAGAGCTTTTTTAGATATAGATCTGTAATTGAAAAACCACAAAACCTGGCCAAAAGATGCTGCACAGGGTGACTCACTGAATTCTAATCTGCCTTTGAAATGAGGAGGCTCTAAGTTTTTAGAGACTTAAACTTTTAGTGGATTAAACAAAAACCTGTGAACTATTCTTTTCTACCTCTATTTCGAAAGGTTCTTTCATTCTCTCCAAAAATTGAATTATTCTCTGAGAGAAACCGCTTCAGGTGTAAATCAGTGCCTGAAAATGGAACCTACTCCTGGATTTAATATTCAGTAGCCCAAGAAAGTAACTCAGTGATCCCAGATGACAGGGGGATATGTAGCTAGAAAAATCCCTTATGCGTAATTTTTAAATTGGATTTTAATCATTCTTTATTGCTTTTTTTTAGGGAAAACATTTATTCCTAAACAACGCACTCATGCAAAACAGCCAAGTGAATGAAGATTCTTATTTGAGTATGGATTGCGCTATATGGCCCATTCACCTTGGCTCAGCTTCTGCTTAGCTTGCACTGTAGTAAAAAAATGTTTGAGATTCTCATTTTCAGGTACATATACCATGGTTTTCCACAGCTCTAAATCCTTTTATTTTAATGAATTTAATAAAAATTACCCAAAGGTATATCCAAGCCCAAGGCAAAGTCTTTCCAACTATTTTGGTTTTAATTTTAATATTTGCTTTATTTCCTAAATTCATTTAAGGTCTTCAGGCTGTTTTACAGTTTACTATTCCCTCTTTTATACAATTTCTGTCTCTGGGTTTCAATTTAATATTTGGGCTTGCATTTCTCCACAATTTTATAACATAACCTCAAAATAAAATAATACCCTTTCTGCTATGAAAACCTTTTGCTTTAACACAAACAAAGTGATTTAAGCACCCTTCTGGGGTTTTGCAGCTGTTAGTGCTCCTGGCCTCAAATTTTAGCATCATTCTTTAAAATGAAGGAAAAAATCAACTTGCAATTTAGACAGTTACCAAATTACCAAAACTAGTGCAGCAACTCTTAATGAGTGAAACCATTAACAATTTTCTGACTGCAGCCCCTGTTCAAATACCTTGGACACCTTGTTAGCACAGAATGAGGTGTTCAATCAAGAGACTGGGAATTGGAAGTACCAAGGCACAGTTTTGAGTGGTGATTACAAGGGCATGAGTGTGAGTGCCAAAGTAACAGTCTCCTACACTGCAGGAAGCTGAAAAACCTTCAAGTCTACATTTGTAAATCAGCCTGGATGATTACAGCAGTCACAGGCAAAGAACATATGAAACAATTATTTTCACCGTTCTTTCACTCTTTTAATTTGCTCTTAAAATGGACAGAGTGATACTAAGAGCCATTAGTGCTTTGTCTTTGAAAATTTCGTGAGACTTCATATCTATTCAGGCAGCATCTTAAATTGCTTAAGAGTAGAAATGTAACAAAGAACTATTGTTTTCTGATTGTTAAATCCCTTTCACGTCAATAATCTAAGCTTACATTAACGTTCAGATATGCCTTTGAATTCCCTTTATAAGTATTTGGTTGATAAGCAGTAACAATCTGATTTTAGACTTTCTACTCCTTAATTGCTGTGACAAAGACAGTTTGCCTTTCTTAAATGAGTAAATTTTAAAAGTATATTTTGTCACATTAATACCACATCATAAATGTACATCTATTTCCATTATATTAAACCATGAGAATACCACTCTTTGAAGTTAATTTTTCTGTTTTAATTTTTAAAAATTATTCTTCTATAATAGTTTCCATACAGTCCTCGCTTTTTTTTTCTCTCAATCTATAAGCTAAAATCCATGTAGAAATGACCCTGAACATTTCTAAAACTCATATTTCAGATGCAAAACTTGTTATTAGGAACTACTTTCATATTAAAGATAGGGAATTATTGACTAAGGAAGTGGTAAGAAATAGCAAAGAAAAATTAAACTTAAAAAGATAATCTACTTTAAAAAGAAGTCAAGTATCTGCTACTTTCCTGTACTTCATGGATATATAATGCATAGAAGTCTAACATTTCACTGCTTCTGGATTGAAGAAATAAATAATCAGTGCTAAATAGCTACACTTTTCACATTTAATTTAAGAGAAATATAATGTTTATGCTTTGATTTTTTTAACAGATCATCTTATGTCTTTTGTATAAAAGAATATTATGAGCTTAATTAGTATCTCAGCTGTACTAATTGCTTATATAAATACCAAATAGAAATTAATTTTTGTTCTTCCTGATTATCAAGAAATATTATTTCAGGACTTTTCACAAAGGACTTTTTTCCTGTAGGAATATAAAACATTTACTTCGAATAAATCCATTTTTATAAAAATCAGTTGCTTAAAGAATTGTTTTTTCAGCTTTGCAAAAATACTTATCTCCCCAATTTAAAATGCATCATTGTATCTAACAGATCCTGAAATACTGTCATTCATCAGTCCCTGGCTTTACTACTGCTTTCTGGAAACTCCCAGATTGTCTAAACATTAAAAGAAACAGAATCTGTCAGGAATACTTGAAGAGTGAAAAATTATTAAAACAATACAGCCATCCTTTGCTAAAACAAAACTCCAGACTGTGATATGCTTCATTGTTAATGACATCCGGCACATCTAAATTCCCTTGAAGGGAATTCAGTCTTTACTTCTATGTCATGCTTGTTTGTTCCAGGTAACTTTAAAACATATATTATTTTAATTTTTTTACCTAAGGAGCTAAAGCCATCAAGTAATATTACAAAGTTATGTGTCAGTTAAAAATGCATCCGAATATTTTCACCCCTCCCCCGCTCTCCCAACTCTACCTACCAGCAGCTGAAAACAACAGAAATTGAAATTAAAAGGCTCTCTTTTTCAAGGAGCGAAATCTGGTTTTAATCATCGAAGGGGTTTCAGATGCAGAGGGCGCTGTTGCTCATGTATTTTGCAGTCATTTCCTGATGAGGGCTAAAAACATTGATCTAATAGTTTAATGTTTGTATTTTTAAGCTTTTCACGAAATGCCAGCGGAATTGCTGACGTACAGATGCTACCTTCCACAGTATGTGATGAGTCTCCTGAAATAAATCCTTTTTGTGACAGACTGGAAGGGAGATGCCAGCTATCGTCACCCAAGTGAAATGATTTCCACTGTTTCCACTTTGCAGTCCATTTACCAAGACTTTATAACCCAGCCAGAAGGCTCCTTCTATCACACACTTTCATATAAGGATATTTTATTTATTTTTATTTTACCAGCACACCAGATGTATTTAAGTGTAACTGGCAATACAGACTGTGAAAACAATTTGAAACATGTCACTGTGGTGGTATTTTCCACATTTCCTTCTCTCTAAAATATTCTTTGCGGTTTATAACTAATTATTTCAGGTGTTTTCTCCATAACAACGTATTAACTAATTATACCCTGAAAGACAGAAAGGAGAGGAACATTTACATCTTAAAGAAACCTTCAGCACAGAAACTTTTCTTTACAGCTTTACATATGCATGTTCTAGAATTATAACTCCACACACATAAGTAAAAGGTTTAAAGACACCAATAGTTCTTTGAAGTAAATTGTTTTCTAAATCCCTATATAATATACATCTTCTCATGCATTAACCTTTCTTTCCTTTTCCCTCACTGTAGGAAAAAAGAACTACGATGCCTCAAAGCAGAGAGGAGAAAAAAAAGAAGGCAAAAATCTTAATGACTATTTAAACTCACAGAAACCCGCAAAACTTACAGTTAGAGCTGAAATTTGGTGCTTAACTTGCATAATTGCGCCTAAGGAGTTTAGCTGAGTGGGAAAGAGTGGGCATCCTGCAGTCCTTGTCTGAAATCAATGAGAGCTCAGCCTGAGTGAGAATTACAGAACTGGGCCTGAGAAGTCCTGGATCGAGTCCTGCACTGAGTTCTCTGCACTACCTAAGCCCAACAGGGTGTATTAGAGCCAAAACAACAGGCTTTGTCCAGATCCCTCTTGTGACTTGAAATCAGACTCTGAAAAACCTCTCTACTGACCTGACTCTACTGAGAGTTTAACTATAAAATCTAAATTTTCTCAAAAAGATATTATTGCAAGACAAGACCTGAAGAAAATTAATTGATAAACACTAATTTTCAACTGTAATAAATTTTATTGATTTCTGTTTTGCATTGCGGTCAATCCATCTGCATTTTAAAGTGCCTGCAAAGCATCAACACAGCAAATTTGATGCTTAAATCAAATACTTAAACCTTACTAGGTTAAAATACAAATACTGGCATAAGCATGTTTTTCATATGTCACTCTCAGGCTTTCCAACTCTTGTGAGATGACTTAAAACAGACTCAGTATTTAAAAGTAACAGACAAGCCATTGCACTTGAAGAGTATGCACTTGACCAAAATTATTCCAATTGTGCTATTCACATTTCATATTAACCAAAACTTTCCCTAGTTAAAACAGTGCCTACGCTCTAATAAAAATAGCCATTGTTAGTTTTTCTCCTCAAATCAATGCTCATTCAGAAGTTTTCCACCTGATAAAGGCTTTAATATAACTGAGACAAAGTTGCGTTTTATGATTGGCAAGTTCTTTGCGCCTCGGTTACCCCCCAGCCTGACAGAGTGGGGCTCCGAGATGCATTTTGGCCCTGTCTTTATGTCAAATCACTGCCATCAAAACAATGGCTCATATTACATGAAAATCTTGTGCAAATGAGCCATAATGGGAGTGAATGACAATCTTGTAAGACCGTGCAGCAGGATTCTCCTTTGATCTGAAATATTGTTAATCTTTCTCAAACATAACACTAAGTATACTTGGCAAATCCTGGATGAGAAAGTCCCTATAGTGCAGCTCTGCGGACAGCCAGCCAGAAGCCATGCACACCCCACCACAAAAAGAGGCACAGCCAGAAGCAAAGTACACCCTGACACCCAGCCACAAGTTCTGCAGTTGCTAGAAATTTATTTACTATTAAAAGACCTCTTTGCCCATTTCCTTCTCCTGAAAACAAGCTAAACAGTATGTTTATTTATTCTTAATAATGGATATTTGCTGCTGGATCACAGCTTCATTTAATTAAGAAGCCAAAGTATTTAAGATATTAAAATGTGTGTTTTGGAAAGGTTTGCTTTTTCAAAACATGGGGCTTATTTATTCGCAGCTTAAGAATCAGCCTCTCTCTAAATTATAGTTTTAATATGATGTTGAAAGGAGAAAAAAAATCCAGCAACATAAGGCAGGGTTTTTCATTGGTAACAAAAGCATGATATAGGTGTTTATACTTTCCTAATGATGCTTAAAGCAAAGATCTGGAACGGTATGTCTCAGATAAAGTCATATATCAACTTCAGGATAGTAAAAACCTCGCCTTAGACTATATTACAGCCAACTCACACCTTTTTGTTGTGCAGCCAAATATGCAAGGCGTATGTAGACAAATGCAAACAGAGTAAATCATGTTGATTCAGTGCTCGTAGGAAATATGCCTCTTCAGTTGTGTTCTGCTTTTGAAGTACTGCCTAAAAATCAGTCTTGGGCTTCAAAGGGAGGGGATTATAGCCTTTATCCAGCAATTAATATGGCTGAAACTCAGAATGTCAGCACCTGACGAGTATACAGGCTGGACATTAGCCTAGTAGGGGTCCAGTCCCCCTCAAGAATTGGAATTTACAATAAAAATTAGTGCATAAATAGACTGATATATTTGGGAAAGGGGGTATAAAATTTTAACTTCTAACGACCTGTCTATATTTTGACATGCAGGGGAGAGGGGGAGTTGTGGTGTCCCTTGACCCTTAACCTGCCTTATCCACCTAGATCATTTTAATCTCCCACCAACTGTTAAGCAGAAAAGAGTGCTATTAAAGAGAAAGCTATTCCTTTTGCCTTCTTACATAGATCAGATGACAACCTCTCTGAGTCCCTCCTCTCTGTCAGAGTTCAAGGGTTCAAAAATGGTCAGAATATCAAGCAACAGAAAGCCAGCAGGACTGCTGCAGAAAGAGTTTAAGTACTTAATATTATGCAAAGTGGTTTTTAAAAAGGGGGGGGATTACATTATTTTGAAGTTTTACTCCCTGGTTTATTTTTTTAAAATAGATACTTTTATTTCAGAAGATCATAGAGCTTCTAATTTGAAGGGGGAAGAAAATTCCTACATTATTCCAGTTTTCATCCAGACTCATAGCTTCCTAATAACCTTTTCCTCATTAACACTTTCTATGGCATTCCCAAGGTTTGCATCACTTATACATTGCCAGGGAAAATAAAGGAAAACAAGATAAAATGAAATTAAATAAAATAAAATAGAGCATACAGTCTTCTTAGCCCATAACTATCTTCAGATGCCATTCCCACAGTGCTACATATAGCACCCTATTCCTCAGAGAACTTCCAAGCTTTTTACTATTTCTCTTTTTTAACTATAGGTATAGTTGTTACAACACATTTCTTCCCAGAATTTCCACTTGCTTTGAAGAAAACATCCCCTGAGTATCTATGCTTAGTGCACTTATGGAAAAGCTACTCTATATCATAATAAAGTAAACAATATAGTTCCTTATTAAAGAATGTCTAATATTAAATGCAGAGTTCTTATTTGAAAATGGTAAAAAATCAGATTGAGGGAAGAAATATAATTGCTCAGCATAATATAAATGGAACTGGTGCAAGCTGAACGTAATTTTTAACAGAGCCCCACTTTCTAAATATACATATAATTTGTATCATTTGTGTGCCTTTGCACAGAGACACAATAAACAATAGCATTTAGAAAACTGCATTAGGCCCTTGGTATCCTGTGTCTCCTAAAATGCTTGACAATGTTTCCATTGTACTTAACTAAATACAGTAATGGTGGTGCAATAACACAGACAGAGAGTTGTGACTGGGAAGGAGTCTTAGCCAGCCTCCTTTCACAAAAGTGCCATGGCGACAGGGACAGGCGAAAGGGATTTTGGATTAACATCTCATCTCATGAAGAACAGCACCTCAAACAGTTCAGCACCTCCCTGGCACTGTACTGCTGTGTCAGCATTAAGAATCAGCCCAAGTCCTGGTGGGAGACTTAAACTTGTGACCTTCTAGCCAAGAGGTAAGAGCAACTGCTGGCTGAGGCGTACTGTCATTATTGATAGCTGCTTGCATGGGCTGACATCAGTGTTGACTACAGTTTGACCTGAGAGTGGAAAATTGATGCCCCTACAGATTTTAAAAGTAACCTGTATCTTGCAGGAAAGCTTTGGCTTTTTTCTCTATTGGAAGTTACCTCTTCTACCAGAGAACTGCAGCTTCCAGCAGATACCTAATCTCTAAATACTCTCATCCTAAACACCTTCGAGGAATTTGAATATCTTTCAGATCTGTCTGGATTCATAGTATTTGATTGAAAACTGTAAGTTTACCTTATAGTGTGGCATTTTGGAGAGAAGACTTGTATTGTGTTGGCAATAATTAAGATTAAATACATTTTTACATTATACAAGGCAGTAAAATAATTTCAAGGGCATTTCACAGTGACACTGTAATATCAGCAGATAAAATAAAAAATGGGCAAGGAATTTGTTGAACTGTCATTCTGTACTACACACAGCAAAGGCAAACTCCCTGGGGAATATTTTCATTATATTACAATGTAGATAAATTTGATATGGGAGAAATTATCAATTTTGATTCTGCTACTGCTGAAGTTATCATTACCAAATTAGAGAGCTGATGATCGCAGACTTGGACCCAATCACTGCAGATTCATTCCAATTTGACAGTCATGCTAACTATATTTAGCAGATGTTAAAATCTAAGTATCTGAGATCCACCAAGATTTGCAGTGTTGTCTACCTTAGGACAGAGGTAGGTTATAGTGGTAGATGACCTCTGGGATAAAAGTCTGATAAGTAGTCGTGATGATAGTTTAGATTTCTACTTTATTTTTTTATCAGATCTTACAAATGGTGTTTATCCCAAGCCACTAGCACCACACCAAATTTAATTTTGAAACACGAAGTGGAACTTTGCCAGCTACTAGCAATAACAGTGCCACCTAATCCTCAGACATAAAAATATATCTCTCAGGGGATATCTCAAGGCAATCATATGCTCCTAACGATATAGTGAAAAGATGAACCAGTGATTTAACAGTGGGCAATATCCAGCAACCTTGTTTAATCAGATTTTACCCCCCAGATCCTACAAAGTCAACTGGCTTCACAAGTTTCTGATTGCTTCAAAATCAGAAGAGTGAAACAATGAATTTGAGCTGATCATCTGCTGCTCTAATTCAGGACCAAATGCAGGCAGATAATTTTCCAAAAAGGGAATGTGTATATGAGCATCAGCTTCATTTCTTCAGCCTAGTTAGGAGGCATTGAACTGTAACATCTTTTTTCCATCCATTCTCTTTTTTTTGTAAAATGTCTTTGCTTGTTTATTAAAATGTTCACTGCTGTGATCCTGCTTTTTACCTGGGGAGCTGAGTAGATTTAAAGATGACACAAAGCTGTATAAATCTAATGTCTACTATGCCTTCTATAAAGGAGTAGCTGGCTCACCAAAAATAACTTTTACAAGTAAAGAAAAATCAGTGGAAAGGCAGCGTGAGGGAGGCTGAGGGGGCTATGTGCCCTGTACAATGTGGGAAATGCATAGCAGTATGTGGTGTGGGGGCTGAGCTCCTTCCTCAGGAATCTGGCTCAGCCTCAAACTGTTGTACTGCAACCAGGGATTCTCACCACCGGATTCCCCACTCTGTGCTCTTACCCACGTGTAATTCCAGTTGCTCAAATGATGTTATCCCTAATCAGGCAGATTTAGGCCATAATCACTCTGAAGGCCTTTTCCTGAGATTATTTTCCAGTCAAAACTCAATAAGACTTTACAAGAAAATTATGAAAAGAAAAAATTACCAGAAAGGATGGAATGCTTCAAGAGATTTGGTCTCAAATTTTTAATTAATTCATAAATTAATTTTGAACTGATGTAAATTGCATGTGCGAATCTGAAGATTTTAGAAAGTGAACTTTCCCTGGTTTCCCAATGTTATTGATATTCTTTACTCCTTGTAAATGGATTCTTTTTAACTGAGACTCATAGGCCAAATCACCCATCACTATAATTATACAAAAATTAATCACTCCTATGATCCTATGGGTTACTATGTAAGGGCCTTTTTTCTTATAACTGGTTCCCTTTAAGTATGTCATAAATAGAAAGAGGTAAAACCTGTTCTATATATGAAAAAAAATCCCCAAAAATGGAGACCAAGAAAAATATTAAAGTAACTATGTACAATATTTTATTTATACCAGTGCAAGGTATATAATCCAAGGCAATTGAACATTTTAGGAACTACATCTTCCCTATCTCTCACCAGTGGTTATCTTTCTGGCACTGCTTTAGGATATGGAATATCCACATCTTACTGAGTGATGCATCTCACCACCATGACCCATCATCAAGATAACAGATAACAACATGCATGGAGACCTTCTATGACCTAAGTGGGACACTTCGATTCAAGAGGATCCCTGAAATCTAGCCATCCTTGTGCTGCATTGCCATGACGAAAGAAACTGCAAGGCAGCAGTCTCCCAGTAGCAAACTTTCTCCTATATCATATTCTATGCCAGCCCTATTCTGATTTTGCCCACTAAACTAGAACAGCACCAGAATTTCTGCCGTATCTTCATCCTTCCCTTCCTTTCCCTGAGCCACTTCACAAGCCCAAATCTTCACATCAAACTCACATGTCTGCCTGAATCCATCTAAGATACCTTGCCTTCACTTATTTAGTAGTTCACTTCCACCTGGTACTGTCTCTGTCTGTACACCTTTATCTTCCGCACTGCTTCTGCCATTACCACTACCTCTATGCTGGAGATCTTTCATGTTGGAGCCAATCACTATGGTTACAGGCAATCTGCTGTATATTTCATCTCCAGGCACTGTAAATGAGGGAGTTTTAACAGCATTTGAGTAAGCACTGCCTCTTGCTTACAATGAGTTGCTGCCCATATCATATATATTATATTAATAAGAAATTCTATCTGGATATACAGAGTGAAGATGAGTTCATGCTTTGTGAGAAACAACAGCTACAGTATTTCATGGCCTTTTTCATTTCAATGGCATGAGGCTACCATTTCAGTCATGTTCCTTTTTGTTCTGTATACACAAGCTCTGATGATGACTGTGGGGTGAGGTTTGAATAAAAAGATTTGATATTATTTTAATTGTCATGTGGTGGTGTGAAATGAAATAGAACAGACATACTCTGTGCCTTAAACAAAAAATACCCTATATAAAAATCACACAGTGTGTTTCTACTTTGTGCCTTAAGCAAATGTGACTGATGCACCTGAAATTGTAGAATCATAGGGATGATGTTGGTAGCAGTTGAGAATCAACTAAAATGCAGTCTTAAATCCTAGTCATTCCTCCGTGTGTGTGTGAGTGTGTGCATGTGTGTGTATCATAAGGATGGGAGGATAGGGGCTTTTCAGTTTAGAGTCTGGATCTATTTCAGTTTACAGTCCAGATCTAAAACCCTGACAAAACTGAAAATGCTAGTTTGCAAATCTAGCTAGTAAGAATCAAAATATTTTTATTCTTACTAGCCAGAAAATTTGTTTTCATAACTGCAAGTAAGAAATTTGCTAAGAACAACTGATAATGCAATATTTCTACAATTTTGAGTATATTTCCCAAGGAGTTCAGACACAAACTCTGCCTATGACTCTGTGCTGAAACAAATCCCCTGATCTCTGTTAAAGCTCAGTGGAATCAGGATCCTGGTCTCCAGAATTTCAGCTCAGGCCAGGTATCCACACAGTAAATCCTGATCTATCCAGCTCTCTGATATAATATTGAGCTGTTCCTGCCAGGTTAGAGGGGCACAAAGTGTCTCCAGCCCTGAAACATTCTAATCAAGATGCCACCAAGCCACAAGCTCTGGAAACAAGGCTGTGTCTCCTGGGAAGAATACAGGGATGCCGTCCGGACCTGCAGACGTGGAATCAGGGAAGCCAAGGCGCAGGCAGAACTGAGCTTGGCAAGGGACACAAGGTCCTGACTAAAGAGTGGCCATGGCTGGGCAAGCGTGTCTGGCTCCAGAGCAAGTTCACATCTCTCAGTGCTGATGGAGATTTTACATCCCTGCTGACATGTCGGCTCTTGTTAATTAAGCCAAGCAAGTTCCATGGCCTGTTTTACATGGGAGTTACACTGAGTGGTCCCTTTTGTCTCCATAATCCCTGGCTCCACCAAACCTTTACTTTCAGGAGCTGGAGTTACACTGAGTGGTCCCTTTTGTCTCCATAATCCCTGGCTCCACCAAACCTTTACTTTCAGGAGCTGTACTTTGTCTTTCTGTGTATTAGAAAGCTTGCTTTCTGCATTGCAATGGTGCTTATGAAAAACATGGTCTCCTCCAGCTTTGGTTCCCCTATATCTCCCGCCATGACAGTCCTGCAAAGGCCCCTCACCAGTAGTTCCCATCAGGATGGAGCTACCTCCCCGTCACTATGCTTCATATGCTCAGGTCTCTCGCTCATCTTCTGCAGTCACCCCATCCTCTGATGCTCCCTGCCCAGCTGGTGCTGCCATCCAGCCTGGTGTGAAACTGGAAAAACCAACTAGAAAACAATTCTCATTTGTAATTGAAGCACTATATTTATATTCAGAGCAATTTAAATATGAAGTTGAACAAATCTAGGCCTGGATTTGGCTTTCCATCTGCAATGTCTTACAAAAGGACGGTGACAGCTGAATGAAATCAATATATCTATTAAGCAAATTACTTTCCCTTTACAAAAATAAGATTGCACACAGTCATTTCAGGCCCCTGAAAATAAAATGGTCCACAAACAATATAATTATTTGATTATATACTTTAATAAACTTTCTTCCATTTGACAATGTGCCCTTCAAAATCCCTCCCTCCTTAAAGTATTCTTACTCATCACACACCTCTGGCTTTTTTGAGTAACTTTGCCTAGGACATATCAGTAGCACATTTATAATAACATTTTGGGCAGAAAAAAAAAATCTGGAACTGGCAATACAAAGGTGATCCTAGAAAGAGACAAACTTTGCCAGCAGAAAGTCATCTATCATGAATGACATAACATCCATACATGACATCCACATGGAGCATGTGCAGGGTGTTGTACCCACACAGCTCATCCCCTTGGACCAGGTCCATGAGGTGTCCCAAGGGAAAAGCCCTGGCCAGCCACTCTTTTGGACCCAGGCACAAGGTCTGGGCTGTGGTCTCTACCCATGATATCAATACCTTGCCTTGTTTTGTCATAGGTGACTTTTGGAATAACAGTAGCACGTCAATGTACTTGACAATGCATAAACCACCTTGATAGTCTCCGAGTTTGCATTTGTTTCTCAACCTAGAAAGTTGTGATATGGATTTAGTATCAACTGATTCCCACATTTAAAGTTATGGGGCATTTTGCACTATTTACTGCTGTGGCCATCATCAGGTCTTGGCCACCAGATCATGAGGAAGCAAGCCATGAATGGCAGAAAAACATGTGGCTGTCCTTATCTGCAGAATGGCAAACATGAGCTGAGCTCTGTGCAAAGTCTGCTAGTCTGTCAAAAGAAAAATTACAAAGGCATCCCCTCTTTCAGTGAAGTAATATATTTCTGACTTTGCAAAAGACTTTTGCTTAGCCACAATTGCATCATATCTTAAATTATTTTATGACCTGGGGCATGCATAGCAGGCCCATCTATTCTCTCATATTGGCTCTGAGATGACTGTCACCATTTCATTTGGTGTCTGAAAACACCAAAACTGAAACAACTTCCATATTAATGAGATTTACCACCACTAAAAGATGTCACAAATAATCCTGGTTTGAGTCTTTCCAACTCAACATTTAAACTTTTCAAATATGTTCACACAAACTAATTACAATTGTCATTAGAAAAATTACTAAAATCCAGCCAGGAATGAAAGGAAAAGCAGCTGAAGGTTTGAACACATTTTGGTAAACTACAACTAGCTTTTACACTTGTGATTTTTAAGAACAAGCCCTTAATTTTGAAATTCACAGTCTCTCCACCATTACAAGCCCCTTCAGGGCAATGATCTATCAAGTTCTGACTGTTTCAAACTGTTTGTGCTAGATTCAGCATCTATCACTCCTCAGACTTGCTGCACATTTAGCCACAGAGCCAAGAAACAATAATTTTCAATTAAGAAACCTGGAGAAGACTTGGGGACTTGATTTATGGTGCATGACTAATTATCGAATAGCTAGCCTAATGAAAATTAAGCTGCTGGTTACTACAAAGATTTAACTTCATTTTCTTGAGAAGATACTGATGTGACCCAGAATATAATTTATTGAAGTTTTATTGTATATTTTAAAACAGGCAAAACAGCAGAAATTATCTAATTAAATTTTTTAATATTATCTTTTTTTTTTTTTTAACATTTTACACTGTAATGAAGATAGCTCATGTAAGCTTAGATCTGTATTAAAACCTTCTTGTTGCCTGAAGTTAAAGCGTTTCCCTTTGGATAGTGATGAAAGGGATCAGAATATGAAGGAGGACATGACAAAAATTGCTTTTAAAGGCCCAGTACACTTACAAGCAAAAGATTCAGTTCAGCACAGAGTGGATGCATAAAAACTAAGTTGAATACTTAGAGCATCTTATATGTAAAATTCTGTTTAGAAATTCTCGTTTGGAATGAATTTTGCCAATCTTCAGAAAAGAATTAGAATAGTGCTCTTATTTATTTTTAACTCTTTGTGGGCATGATTCACACCCTAAAGAAATCAGCGGACTTAATTTTCTCAGGGATTTGCTTCTTCCTTATAATGATCTCTTTCAGGGTTGGGTCTTCTGTGGCTGTGAATAGCATAAGCTCATATGAGCAATTCCATTAAAAACCTAAATGGGGAAAGAGAGTGTTAAAATTAAGCACTAAGAGTGAAGGTAGAGGCCTCTTAATTTCCATTTCTGCAGAGTAATATTGGATAGAAATTCCTAATCCTATACACCTAGGGTCTCTGATTACACAAATATAACATTATTAAGCAGGAAGAATTAGTAAGTCTATAAATATCCAATGCAAACAACTCCATATAAGACAGGAGTCACTACTATTTTCACCCCACAAATTCACAACTTTCACTGGTCTCCATGGATCTACAAAGACAAACAAAACAATAAATTCTTCAAGTCACACTCTTTTGCAAAAATTAAAAGCTCAAATTTATTTTGACAAGAAACAATCTATTCCTGTGCAATAAGCCAACATTAATTCGCTTTGTTACCATGAAGAACTTTCCTTCTGCTGTAAGTCCTGAAAGCAACACTCATAGGCATTGTTTAGTGAACTTGGGCAAAACAATGAGGAAGCAAATATCAAGGTGAAATGATGAAAGCCCTAGATTAGACCAGCTGGTAACAAGACTGCTCAGGATTGTCACCAAAGATACTAGTCATTAAAAGGGAGAAAAAAGGGAAGAAGGAAAGGATAACTTGATTTATTCAGGAAATTGCTTGTTTCTTCAGAAGGCCTTTATGAGGACTATCACTTTATGTTAGGAGGACAGCTGGTAACCAGAAAGGGAGTGGGAAATAAATTAATTTCCTATCTAACTCTTTAAAGATCTGGGTGGTGTTCAAGTAGATGTACAGATACAGCATGTGAGTGCAACTGATGTTTTTCCTTTAGTTTCCCAGTTGCAAAAACAGCCTGAACCAAGAATGTTTATTTTTAGTATATTCCATATTGAGCCAACACTAAATCCTGATAAGTTCCAGTTTGGGTATTAGAACTCTACCTACCCAAACTTACTTGATGTTTTCAAAATCTCACATGCTTATGTGTGTGTTTCCAGATATATGGTCATTTAGTTAGGACGGAGAAATTTCTTACAAAAGGTTGGGTATATGTCTGTGCTGAGGAGCAGAGCCAATCCAAGATACTAAAGTCCATTAAAAATCACTTGCACTGGCCCATGAGGGAGAAATCCCTCCTTTTCTCTCCAAAGGTGTTCTACGGTCTCCCTCTGAATTACTTGGACTGGCGCTGGGAGATCATGTTGTCTTTGGTCTCCTAAGCCCATTGTATCCTTCTGCTGTGTGCTGTTAAACAGCTGCCACAATTCATCCCTGGGCTGGCCATACTTCAATAGTGGGTGAAGTGATTCATGCATGTATGGACTGTAAAGTTTGTAAAGCTTTGACATAAAAGCTGCTACATCACTGTAATTTATTAGCAGGGTGGGTTAAGTCTTAACGACAATACCCTTCGAGGTAATGCAACTCAGACTATTAGTCTTAAATGGTCTTGAAAAGTTTACACACAAAACTAAACGTATACTGTAAAAGCATTCCTCTGCTTGCATTCTGGGGCCACTGTCTGTCCATAAAAAGACCTCCTTGTCATGGTTGTTTCTTTAGGTTGCATGGCACTTAGAAGCTAGAAATAAACATATATCCAGAGCCTTCCTATGCTGTGCCACAGTGCAATCAATGGAAGTGGTTGCTGTGCTCATTATGGGAATATTATCAGATTGCAGACAAGGGGAGGGGAAGATCTGTGCAGTCATGCATAGTTCAAACTATGAATAAAAATGCTGAGTACCTCTGTTCAAAATCTTCCTTTTGTCTCCTGATTTATCGCTTCAGTCAGATTTTCAAATCAGGCCACACAATAAATACCTTTTTCAAGTGAACCCACTTCCTGTGGGAAAGAAAAAATACAGGAAAACTGTGTCCAAGAAAAAAAGTTTGAACTCTATTTAAGGTCCAGGATGTGGCATTCATATTTCTGTGCTACCTTTGTGGAGCTTCACATAACCTCAGCAGTTTGATCAATGGTAGATAAAATAAGGCATTGCATCCAGGAAGCAAATCCTTACATATAAGCAGTATGAATTTTCCGTATCTGTAAGATGTTAGAAATTTATTGCAGGAAGAGAAGGAAGATGATCTGTACAGCAAAAGGCATATGGTCCCCCATTACAAAGGCTTCTCAGCTAAAACTCTTTTCTTTCCCACATAAATTTTGCAGCTCTGACCCCTCTCAATATTCCTTGTTGCTAACATTCAATATCCTCTGGTAAGAGATTAATATTCCAAGTAACAGGTTCACAGATCCTAAGACAAAATAAAGAACTGCAATCATTTAGTTTGACCTATATTGCTCCAGCCATGGCTGTGGTATGTGGCACTGAATGTCATGGGGTGGTGGTTATCTGGGCCTCAGGTCTATCTCTGTATCTGCCTTCCAAGACAGAGTTTGCCGTCCTGGAAATCTTTGGTCCTAGATATAAGATCTGGCACCCAGTCACTTTGAAATCCCTGCTTTTCAGTTGCCATTTGATACAGAACAGGTCAAGGATGGAGATGTGCATATGCACCCTGAGTCATTACCTCTCTATTCTACAGGGAATCTGAATGAAGAGCAGGATCACTGCTTCACCAGGCTTACGTAGTAATTTGTTTTTCTTTGCAAAATCTGTGGTGTACCAAGAAATATGCAACATTTTAACTCCTAACCTTAGGAGTTCTCAATATACTTTCAGCCTCCACAGAAATTCAATATGAAGTTTGACTAATTTCTTGAGGTTTTTTATCCTATTGGCCTTTGCTGATGGTACTGAGTTCTGCTGTAGGAATCCAATCCAAACTGCGTGCCTTTTGGGTCTAGCACACCCTAAGCAGCACAGATGCTGGGGAAATACAAGCTGCTTGATGTTATCTGGGACATGCCCTGTGCTTGTCTTCTTTAAAGCAATGGGACTCCACCTCTGCTTCTCAGCGAGTACTGAAAGAGCAGCTTCTCCCCATTCTCTCAGTCGTTAGAGCATTTCTCAGAAATAATTAGTGGAGGGATGAGAGGAGATACCCTACAGAAACAGAAACAATGGTACAGAAACTACAAGCAAAACAAGGCTTGCTTCAGATTTGAATAAATTAGCTGCCGATGGGGGGAAATGGAGCATATGGTCAGCCAGAGCATCTGAAGCCCAGGCAGTCCTATGAGAAGCAGCACGAAGCCAAGCAGGCAGCTCGCAGAGGGACTGTTCAGACATCCAGGGCCAGAGAGTCCAGAGCTGCTGAGGCCAGAGTGAGCAGGAGGCTCAGAGACCACAAAAGGAAAACACACAACCTACAGTAAACTCTCGGGCAGACAGCTAAAAAAAAAGCCCATAAACAAGCTAAGTACCAGCAGCTGCTAATGTAAAGCAAACTCTTAGCTGAGCACCCACCACAAGATTCACCTCAAAAAACAAGAAATAGAGCATCTTATTTATCCTTTAATCCCTGCTGGACCCAGAGGCCAGCTCGGTTTAAGAATCTCGGGATTGGTATGTTCATACAGGGTGGAAAAACTGAAGGAAAACAAGTTCAGCAGTCTCAGATGGTTTCCCAATGGGCCTCTCATACCACTGTTGGCAAGAGCTGCCTCTCTTCTTGGCAGGCACAGCCAAGCCAAGGACAGAGTAGGTCTGAAGGTTGCCCAGATTTTCCCAGGTAATATTTTGCCAGTTCAGAGGAGACTGGTGGGATAATGAGGAGGGATTTGTATTTACTGTTACTCTCCCTCAGTTAAGTCAGGACTTCAGCATCCAGGCATTTGCTCTAGCTACCCCTTTTAAAAGCAAAAGAACAAAACAGATTCTTTTTTTTTTAAACAGGACATGGCTGCATGAAGGACTAAATACGTTTTGAAGTGATTCTTTATGTCTTGCATAGGAAATTCAGTGAATGTCATCTTCACCCCTTGTAAGCACAGAGCTTATGTTCAAAGAGAAGTGCGAAGGCAGATGGTCTTTGTTTAACACCTCTTACTAAGTTTTAGATCAAAATAGAGCACATAATAGATGTCTTCCACTCGATAAAACAGGTCATGGACTCAGAAAAAGAATTATAAGTATGGTTTGAAAACACAGTATTTTTCCTGAAATTGGTTTGACTCTCTAAATGATCAGATTTTAAAAAGAAGTGTGATGACTCTTTGTTTTCCCTAGATATTAAGTCGTTGTATGGGCTCAGATCTGAATGTATCACTAATTCCAGGTACCTTCAGACTTAACAGCTGCTGTTTTGTGATATGAACAACATGTGTTCCCACTATTCAGTCTAGTGCATAATGCATGGTTTAGACAGAAAAGCTGTAACAAGCTGACCTGGGCAAAGTCCAAATATGACACCTAACACAGATCACTGGTGGACTCTCAGAAGATTCTGCTGGACGTGGTGTTTTCAGGGTTTTCCTATAGGGGAGTCTCCAACAAAGGAAATCAATAATTTCAGGAGTTTTTCTCTCTGCTTGTTGCTGTTTCCTGTTAGGAGATATATCTGATCTCAGATAAAAGTGTTGGTAAGCCTAAATAACCTTTACAGGAAATGCAGAGTCTTCCTGGACTGAAGCTCTGGACCATAGAAGGCAGAAAGGATATTTCTGCTTAACAGCCACATATACCTACATCCTCAATCCTCATATATATATGGTTTTATTCCACGATTGATTAAAAGAATGAGTTAATTCTGGAAAGTCTGTATTTTCCCTGCAGCTGAAGAAAACTTGCTGAAAACAAAACAATGCAAACAAAGTAGAAAAATATCATAACAGTATAACTACAGAAAGCTGAATCATCAACAGTCTTCTCATACTTGACTGTGATTTTTCAAAGTGCTAAGTTTCTATATTAAAAAGACATGGAGATCTAGTTTTACAGCATATTTGAAACACACAGAAAAATGTTACATGCTGGGCAATGAAATTGAATTTTTTTTATTCTTGAAAGAGACCTATCCATTTCATTCAGTTCTGCCATATTTTTAAGTAAAAAACAATAGGAATCTACAAAAATATTTTGGTAAAATTCACTAATATCTGCAGGGGTTCTGGAGCTAAAAGTGATATTTCTTCCAACCTTCATATGAATAACTCATCTGCTAGTCCTGTTCTTGTTTAGCTCAAATGAAATAATAAGAAGGAGGCGTAGAAAATAGTTTCTCTGGTTGTATGATGCTTCATGCCTGTTATAGGTCCATTAATACAAGCCAGGCACTTTTTGTGTTAAAGATTGAAGTGTTAGAGGAGTAATGTGTGCTTGTGGCTAAATATTTACAGATGGCAGTCTTTGTGTTGGGGAAGTTACTGCATCCTTACAAGTAGCTGCATCCTGAGGAGTACCTTTTGGCAAGGCACATGAGCCACAGGAAGGCAAAGGGGGGATAGTAAACCAATGGAATACCATTATTTTAACCCTGGGGCTGTCTCCAGGAGTACTGACAGATATCATCAGATGAGTATAGCTGGTAAGGTAATTCTCCCAGAACCACAACAATCAACAAAAAACGTTCAACACATGCTGCAGCTAGATACTTTTACTGAAAAAAATGAAGGGTGGTACTACTATTTTACAAAACAGATATTCCATACAAACCAGTCTGTGTCCAATTCCAATGCTGATTTCAGCACAAATGTGGCAGTAAAACAGAGAAAGCCTTATGCCACCTTTTTGTGAACTCTGCGTTCCTGTTCTTGAGAAGACAGAGATTGTGGAGATTTGCGTAGTATCTTGATTATACAAAAGAAAAGCTGGCTTTGCTATCATTGCAATTTAAAACACAAGTATCCTTAAAAGAATGACAAAGTTGCTCCAACTACATGTGATAAAACAGCTTTGGATATGTTGTATATTTAGTACTTCTGTTCCTCTTTCTCCAAATTTCTCTGAATTAGCTTTCTGCTAATAACTATCTACTTTACATAACTCAGCTTGGGCATCTTTTTAAGAAACCTCATGATTAGCCTAACTTACAAGAAACGGGATCAAGCTTATACAGATATTAAGAAGATAAATTCAGGTAACATGATATTATAAAAATACCACTACTCCAGGGATAAGCTGTGAAATAGAAAGCTAAAGGTTAAGTGCCCTTCAGTAAGGTAGCAGTAATGATATTATGGTTATGTCAGAATGTTTCAGATTGGTGTATTTGATTCAAAAAATAAAAGTGGTTAACCTTCCCCACTTCAGCTCCACCTACATCAAATAATCAGCACAGTGCAATTTTTTAAAAAATAATGTATTTTCTGTGGTTTCTCAAACTTTCAAACTCCAGGAAACTAATATTAACGTGCTATCATCCATAAAGACTGCACCATGTTGAGCTAGCTTTGGTTGTGTCACATCCCACCTTAGACTGTAATATGCCTTTGAAATAAGGTTTGCTAACTCATTTTCAACAGACCAGCTAGGGCCAGACCAGGACTTGGCTTTTGCTTCTGCAAATTAAATGTAAACATATTGCCATACCTTTTATTTAAAACCTCTGAGTGCCTGAAACCTCTTCCCTTTCCATGAATATCTTTGGGACAGGGACACATAGAAAATGTTGTATTCTGATCTGCACTTGCATCTCCTTGTGCCGTACACTCACGTTCACATGTTGTCATATTCATCATGCACCTTCCGAAATCAGCAGCAATGCCTGATATTAATCCTTCTTCCTGGCTAACTTGGATGGACTGTGTACAGCAGGATAGGTGCCAAGAGGGATAGCACTGTGAGCTCATGGTCTTCCGTAACCTCATCTCAGCCTGTCTGAGACAATCCACTGTACTCAGACAGGACCCATTATTCTTAAGGGTGCAGTTATAAAAACATCAATGACATGACTGTCTTGATGGAGCCTTCATGGATGCCTCCATTCCTCTGCTGAAGGATGCAAGAAATCTCAGCAGTCATTGCTGCAATATCAATTAGAATGACAGAATTCAGACTGGAAGGTTAGGAGATCTCCATTCCATTCCTCATTCAAACCAGAGTCAGCTGCCAAGTTTATCAGGGCTCTTGCCAGTTACATCATAGAAGCCTCCAGAGACCACACAAGCTCTCTGGTCAATATGTTCCAAGGTTAATTGTCCTCAGTGAAAAAGACACCAAGTTATTGGTGACACTACAGAAATCTGTTTGGCATTCCAGCAGATGTCATCAAGCGCAACGTTCCCTCTAAGAGCTACAGTCTGGAATACAAAGACTTCCACAAGTTGCTTAACAGAGTCTCCAACTACTGCCTTAGCATGACTGGTTGGTCTCTAATGCACTACCCCCATGATGACACCCTCAGTGACCTCTCTCCTCATCCTGACCCTCTCAGACTCTCACCCAGCCTCTTGCTCATCCCAAAGAGTATACCCATTCATCTGATATGTTGCTTCACATTAAAGGCAAACCTCTTGTGTCGTCTGCTTCCTCTCTCAAAGATCTTCTGACCATCCATCACTGCATTCCATCCACTCAGCTATCCCATCTTGCTTCAGCTATTCCACCAAAGTCAAATTTCTGTGTCTGCACACACCAGTCTGATTCCTCCAGCCTGACCAGTATACTCTCTTGCCACTATATGCCTACTTCAAAGTACTCTTCAGTTTTCTGTAGTGTTTCACTATAACTCATTCATTAAGGCCTTGGGATTTGTTGCTAAACAATAGCAAGTGCAGCAGAGGGAGGTATCACTCAGGCTGTTGCTCCTAATGTCTCTCCAGGAAAGCACTTTTTGTGCCACAAGCAAAGTTCAAAGTCCCAAGAATGAACCCTGGTGGGGTGGTGTTTGCAGAACATACACACATTTCTTTGCTAGTTTGGTCAGTATCTGAGCAGTACTTTTCTCTGTGTCATTGGGAGGGATACAAGCTAGACATGCAAATGGAAACCAGAGTATGATCACTGCTAGTCTATGAAATCTGAGTTATTATAAACAATGCACATTTCTCATTAATCTCACAGAAAACCTGTTTTGTGTTAGGGAAGTGGAGTAATTCATAGTTTCTGGGGCAGCAAGTTTACAGAATTGAAATATAATTTGAATTCCCATAGAGTTTATCAGATATAGTATTCACAAGTTATTTAGTTAAAGTCATATTTTCTTGGTTTTACTCACTTATGGGATGACTAAATTGTCATGTATAGTCAACCTTTAATCACTAAAAGCTGTGCTCAGACATTATGCTACTCTGCCTAGCAAATGCTAGACAGTAGGAAGAAGAACTTCACTCTTGTTAGCTGGGACCTGGAAAGGTGCTTCTTCCACAGCAATGGCAAGGCATTCATTTTAGACAATCAAGGTTTTAACCTTATATAGTCTTAGAAATACCTAATACAACATTGTGCTATGAATATCCTGGAAAGGGAAACCTCAGACTCCTAATTTGAAAACATAGCTTCCATCTGTCACATCCCGGTAAAGGCAGGCTTCTTTTCAGACTCTCCCTTCCATAATGTGGAAAGTATTAGATTTTTTCAGAATTAATCCAGCCCAGAGTTGGTTTAATAGTGTCATATTCTGCTAATTACATAGTCTTAACATTCGATGTTCCTGGCTGTGAAATCTACCCAGCCTCAACATCTCCATTTGATGGACTTACTTGATGCTTTGGCTGCCAATGCTCGGGCCCATCTGTCTGAATGGCATTATGCCCACTCATCAATTGGTTGGACCTTTTCATTATGATATAGATGTCTGTCATTTACAAGTTTATGTTGGTTCTCCAGCTACCATTAGACACAACAGCCATTTAATGCTTTATGGAAAGCAAAAGGTGCACATACTGACACAAAAAACCTGAAATCTGTTTTCACTAGCAATGAAGATAATATAGTTCAGGGAGATATATATTTACATTATTCATTCTGAGGAATTTATCAGCTACATTTATCCATTTTTCTTTCCGTTTCAAAAACGAATTCATGCACAAGCAATTTTCCCTCCGGTTTATTCTTCCCTGAGTCAGGGGTAAATTATATAAGCAACTGCATAGCTTTCAATGTTCAACACAGCGGTACTTGCATCTTTGTCACAATGTATTTTTTTTATGTTCACATTCTGCTTTTTGTGTAGACAGACTGCAAGAAGGAAACTTTCTAAAATTAATAAATAGTCTATATCTAATAACAAGTAATTGGTTAGAAGGCATTGTCTTTGGGCAAATATGTAAGAATTCAGGGTTTCAGCTATAGGATACTTGTTACATTCAAGAAAATTCCTCCTGAATAAGCACTCAGTGACAAAAAGAGTGATGAATATAGACAAACTACACAGCCACTTAAGACTTTAATTCAAGTTTATGAACTTCATTAAAGACAATTTACAGCATCTGTAGATCTACTCAGTATCTTTGCAGAATTCAGTTCCGTTTATTTCAGAATAGTCTCTGCTTTCCTAAAATGGAGGGTCAAAAATTCATCATCACAGGTTATAATATGAATATAATCTTAATTATAAATAAAAAAATAAAATATAAATCTTAAGACAAAATTGTGATAGGGAGTAAACTAATAAAATAAAAGCAACCAGCCAGAAAATAATATCACTGTGATTATTTTTGATGCTCCCATAGTATTTGCAGCAATGACATAATTCAAAAGCATTTGAATATCTATTTTTCTCTGTATTTTTCTGTCTGTCAAAACAACAGCACCATGAGAGGAATTTCAGGCAGTATCTGTATTGTATCACAAATTTAACAAAAAGATTTCAAGCACATATAAAAACAGACAACCCTTCTCAAATATTTTTTTGAGGAAATGGCAAAGGATAAGGAAAAAGGATTTATGTAAAATCACAAAATGTGTCAGGAAAAGAGGTGTCTGAATAGTGATCCAGATCCTTCCAGGTTTTCCAAAAACAGAATGGTAGCATTTTATTTGTTTAGTTTATAGAGTCTGATGCTACTGCTGATGTTCATGGAGAAATGCAATCTAAAAGCTCCCATGCCACCAGACAGACCTGCTTAGTAACCAAGCCTCTGGTTTTATCCTTTTCTCTTTGTGTTTTGTTGGAGTTTTTTTCCCCAGATGAAACATATGTAACATATTTTAAACATTCAGCATCTCACTGGAAACTTTTTTATTAAAGGTCCCATCATTCATGGGAAGGCAATGGGGCAGGGCCATGGCTACATGCAGTGCCAGGTGCCCCCACACTTGCCCATCCTCATCTCACCAGACCACAATCAATCTGCTGTGGAGTACCTGTGATTGCAGCCTCTCAGATAGTGTCCACTGCTACCACATTCAGTTTGCAATTTCTCCCCCAGTGCAGACAAGTTCAGGGAGGATGCAGTTTACCGTTTGCTGTTCCTCACTAGGAGCTAATGTCAACATCAACTGAAAACCATGAGTGGTTATAGAGTGGAACTGGGGAGTTCTTTGGCCAAGGGTATATTTTTCAGACTCGGCCCAGAGAATTTCTATTCCCCCAGTCAGAAAACCTGCCTTCTGCTCCCACAGAATTCCAGCAGCTCTGCTTTTGGGGAACAGTTCTGTCTGAAAGTGATCACACTTTCTTCTCTGGAAAGTGCCCTCTATGCTGAGACTCTACTGAAGAAGGAACGCTAATTTCTTGTTTACAGTTAATCAGACTTGTTGACATTTAGACTGAGAGAAAAAAAGCCAACCCTGAATACATCAATGATGTAGAAAAGAAAGATATAGATTACATGGACCCTCCATAGAAACAAATCTTGCATGAAATTCTTGTCATCTGATTAATATCTCAAATAAAAAGTCACATTGCAATCTGGGAATCAAGCCAGCTTAGAAACTAAAACATATATTTTCAGTATAACTGTGTTCATAATGACAGGACCACATGGTCACAGCATCTAATTAAATAAAATCTTTCTATTACTGTTCTATTTCTAGTACACAAGGCTGTATCTTTAAAAAAAAAAAAAACACATCACCTGGTAGAAAGACATGTACTCTTTGAGAAAGGTGGTGATGGGGATCTTCACAGTGCTGGAAGTTGGAGGACAGCAAGATCCCCTTGAGATTTCCTTCCTGATAAGGCAGGGAAAGAGTAACTTCCATTAATTTTTCACTTCTGCAAACCTTGAATCACCTTTGGTTCACCATAGAAGAAAGAAATTCCTTACAGTGAGGTTGGTGAGACACTGGAACAGGTTTCCCAGAGAGGTTGTGGATGCCCCCTCTCTGAAGGTGTTTCAGGCCAGGCTGGATGAGGCATTGAGCAACCTGGTCTAGTTGCCCTGCCCATGGCAGGGGGGTTGGAACTAAAAGATCTTCTTTAAGGTCCTTTCCAACCTATGATTCTATGATTTTTAAATTGATGTATGTTAGACAGTCCTACTGATAAATACGAAGTCTCATCAACTTATCACACTCTTGTACAACACTGCTGATTAACACCCCATGCCTACATGCTTACCCATCTCCTTGCTGCTAGGCTTGCAGCTGCTGCAGAGTTCCTTTGCTGCTGCCCAAAACAAAACCTGACGTCACAAGCACACCCATTTTAGAAAACATTTCTTTATATAACCAACCTCATGCACTTTGTCTCAGATAGTGATGATCTTACTGAAGTGGTGCCCTAGGAAAAGAGGAGCAGACAACCTGCAAGCCACTGCCCTCTCTCTCCCAGCATACCTACTCCAGCAGGGGATATCTCCCCAGCAACAGCACTTCCGGGAAACCCAGAGCCCCCCATCACACACCAAAATTTGTGTTAGGACCTGTTCAGACACAAAGAATTTATCCTTTCTGCAAAGCATCTAACTGCTCATAATTACAGCAAACTTGGAATTTGTTTCATGTTGCTCTAGTCACATATAATTCTAGCACAAATCAGTGTAGTAATTCAGAAAGTCATGTGATGAACAACAGGGTGCACCTCAAGCACCAAAATCTTATTCAGATTTTAAATAATTGTGTGATTATACATTTGTTTAAGACAAAAACATTGCATAAAAATAAATATTGCAAAATGAGAAAAAATCTGGACATTATAGGACATTTTTCCTTATTTAACATTATACAAAGTAAGAAAATTAATGTGACCTGTGAATAACTCCAGAAGTCATAGATTCTATATGATACTACTGTTGCTATAGTAACTCTTTTTTATGTCAGAGCAAACACTCATACAAAACATTTTGACTTTTAGTAAGAAAATTTACATTCTCAAAATGTTTTCAAGTAAAGCTGATGACCTAAAAATAATAAATGCATTGTTTTTCCCTTCCCCCATCTCTCTCAGATACGTGTAAGCAATTAAAAATATGCTTCCTTGATCAAAGGCTTATTCTGTGATCTAAAAAATTATTTCATCTCATGGCTACACTTTGTGCAACCCAGTAACTTGGAGTAAAATCAAATGAGGCTCTGTGTTAACTACTGTGGTAGACTTCCCTCTTTTTTTTTTTCTCTTGCCCCCTTTTTTTTCATTTTGTTTTGTTTAAAGGTGATTAATTACTCAAATGCAGTGTGAACCATTCACTTAGTACAGGGTGTGTAAGCTCAGTCCTTTTTATCTTCACTGTTTTGAACACCCAACTGGCCAGTTTTACCCCACTGAACTAATGCAAGACAAAAAAAAAAAATCAATGGCACACACTTTGGATAAATACCTCTACACTGTACATTTGCCAAGAGAGCTTCTAAGATCAGCTCTGTAAATGTCACGATCCTTAATGCTATTGTGGTATAACTGAAGAGCGTTCCTTGAGCCCATTTGGCTAGGCTGACTAGCGCACTTTGTTTTCCCAGGAGAAGAAAGCAGAGTAGTAAACCATTTTTGCAGAATGTCATTCTCCCACAACAGTTTATGAAAGAAACATCTGTGACAAGAATCTTTAATGCTTTTCTCAAAGCCGAGCTGACAGTAAAAGAGCACAGCTAAAAGTGGCAAATCAATCCCATTCCACTCCTTCTAGAGCAGGACACCTAATTTGCTATGTATCACATGTATTTTCTTCACATGTGCTGAGAGGCTGTGACATTGATGTGGTGGCTGTCGTCCAAGCTTCTGTTGAATAAACACTTTGGCCATATAGCAGGCAAGTTGGCATACTTAGCAATGTCTGCTGTCCAGTGCAAGTTTACTCCACCTCAGGGAAAGGTTTGTTTAAGTTACAGATTGCAGTTTGGAGGTATAAACATTATCTTTGAAGGCAGATTTGAAAATCCTAAATCATAGTATAGAGTCCATTCTGTTGTTTGGGGGGGATTTTTAAACTTGAGGGGGTTTTGCACTACCGGGAAACTCAGAGGGATCAGGCAGAAGAAAGTCACAGCAAATACAGTTCAGCAGCTAAAAAATATTTCATTATTTGGCTTGTGCTGATTGTGGCATAAAAATAAGATAATTTAACCAAAATCAACTTTACAAAATGTATCTGATCAGAGAGAATCATTTTTCTATTTAATTAATTAAAACATCTGAAAGTTTTTACTGGCATTGGTCTGTGAATCAAAGCTCTGGTGAAAGGTCCCCTGAGGAACCTCAGCTGTAAATCAGAAATAGTTTTCTTAAGTTTGTTATTTTTTGAAAGATATAACATTACTGCAAGTTTTATATTCCCAAATGAAAGTAAATCCTTCAAAAGCTTCTGATGCCTGCAACATTTGAATTAATTTTTTTTAAAGATTTTGCAGAAGAAAGTGAGGAAGAAAGGACCACAACTTTTGGCACATGTCATATACTCTATGCATTGAGAAGCCTGATGTAGTGGGAGGTGTCCCTGCCTATGGCAGGGGGGCTGGATCTTAACGATCTTGAAGGTCCCTTCCCACCCAAACTATTCTATGATTCTATGTCAGGATGTTAAATGCAATGCTTCTCTATTCACCCTTCCCAGTATGAGCATGTGGGCCAACCCATGTAGATTTTCAGCACTATCATATCTTCCACTGAATCCCATGGGAGTTCAGGCTGAAGCATTGTAATGAGATGGATCTAGAGAGCGAGTTGAAACCTCCAAGTGCCTTTCCTGGCAAAGACAGGGATATCCACAGCTCTAAAAGCCAAGTGAGATTAAAGGCTAAAATTAAATGGGCTGTAGAGACCAGAACCATGCTGCAGAGCAAGGATAGATGGATTCTACCTCACTCATTGTAGGAACACCAGTATAAGTGCTGAGGCAGAAACCTGTAATCTAAATTTTACACTTAAAACAAAGGAGCTCTAGAGAGGTCAGCCATAGGAAATTATTTACAGGGTGTATTACAGGGTGTTTCTGAATTCAGGCTATGGCAATGTCTGTTACTCTTCTAAAATCCTTGGTGGCATCTCTAGCACTTTCTGTTGAGCTGCTGAGGTCAGCCTTTCTAGTCATCTGCTTCTTCTTCCTTCCCTGTCTTGCTTCACATTCACTCTAAGCTGGAGAACTATGAATTTGATACATGGACTCTATGATGGTTAAGGAAGCTAAAACACAAGGCTCCTGCTTTCCTGCTAAACATTTGTCTGACCTCAGGCAAACCCCACAGAGCACTAAGACAAGAAATGGAAACACAAGACCATCACCCTCCCCCTGCCTAACCAACCGGGGGGCCAGCAGGCCCCCCGGCCTTTCTCCTCCCACCGTGTCCCCTTGGAAAATGCAACTCACCAGTGATGTCCTGCAGCACAGACACCAGGAGGAGCATCCCTCAGGCCCCACAGGGGGGGCAAATGGTGGCTGCTGCCCTTCCCTGCTGGTGTGAAATAGGAGAGTGAGTGGAGTGGGCTGATTGGGAACAGCTGAGGAGGGAAGGAGTCTCCAGTGGAGCCCAGGTGTGGGGGATTTGGGAGAAAATGGGCTGGAAAAGGGTTGGTGTGGGGCAGAAGCAGTAGATGGGGGGAAAAGAGAGGTGTGTGGAACCTGCCTAGAGGCAAACTGAGGGGAAAAATGGAAGGATCTGAGTGTTCACCATGAGGGTGGTGAGACACTGGAACAGGTTGCCCAGAGGATGGGATCCCTGGAGACATCCAAGGCCAGGCTGGATGAGCTCTGAGCAATCTGATCTGTCCCTGCCCATGGCAGAGGGGTTGGAACTAGATGATCTTTAAGGTCTCTTCCAACCCAAACCATTCTATGATTCTATGTTACAGGGTGAGAAAGTTCTGAGATCCAGCAAATGTCTATTTATTCCATTAGTTGCCATGGATAATACTTGTTTTTGTATGGCTCCAGAGCCAACAGAGTAGAATTGCGTAAACAGTGGGACTGGAATCCAGAATACTTTCCAAACAGATGTAACTGGCATCTCCATAGTTGTTCAATTAGTGGCACTTGATTGGATAACCAAGCTCATCTCAATCCTCTGGAACCCCTTGTGACTTATTAATCAGCTCAGTGACCTCTGGGCAGACTGAGAAGGTGTAGAGAAAACTCTAACACTAATGATATTTAGAATGATAATCCACAGCTACTAATACAATAGATAGAAGGAAGACAGATTCATTTTGAGGGCTGTTTTTCGAGCAAAAGCTGGACCTCAAAGATTTAATGCCAATAAGAACAAATTACCTGTTCTATCATGTGCACTTCCTCCTCACTTTCCACAGGCATTATGCCAGGAGGAAGGATTATGTGTCTTGTGTCTTCAGGAGGCAGGAGATTCAATTCTGCTCTCTTTCTTTTTTTTTTTCCAAGAAAGTCTGTCCACATACTGAGAAATTTCTCCTGCTCATTTGATTTTGAGAATCTCCTCACTTGAGTTCAATCGGTCAATTCTTCATCAGGACACACTTGGCTGAGCTGCACCCCCAGTGAGAGTCACTGTCTGCAACCACCTGTTGGATGCCAGTTCTTTTTCTGAGCACCGGGTTCTTTGAGGAATGGATTCTCTTTCTGCATCTGTACAGCTCTGAGTACATTCTGGAGCTTATACACACTGCCCAAAATAAGTAAATTTTTTGAAATGTTGCAATAGCTGCAGGAATAAACAGACAAGCAAACAAATCCCCTCCAGGTTAACCCTGGGCCCTGAATTTACCCAGAGTATAATTTAAACAGGTAGTTTGAACACTGCTGGGATTTTTAAAGGAAATAAATATGGTGCAATAGATAGCAAAGTGCTTTTTTTAACTTGCTCTTTCCTTCCTGTTGTGTGCCCCTACTCCATGCAGCAGATATCCAGAACATCAAATTGCAGTTTCACTTTCTTATTCAGAGTTCGTTTACTTACACTTGAAGGCTTTTGTTACAAAGAACAAAGCACATGTGCCTAACAGTTTGACCCTTCCTCCATCCTTCCCTAGGGGCTGCAATTAAACTTTCATTTAAGTAGTTGTTTGGTGTGTGGGATACTATGCTGAAATACTATGAATTGCTGGTTTTCCTAAGGCTCCCAGCTGCTCCATCTACAACACCCAGTAACATTTCTGATTATACTGAAAAGATTTTGCTAACTTTGGGCCTGCTTGGGAAGAATGATTATTTAGATAGTAGAAATTAAAATAGAGAAAGGATTCTTTTTAGGAAAAAAAGAACTTCACACTTACTGCGAAGGACAAGTGTAGTGTGTACAATGTGTCTGCTCATTTCTTGCTCCTCATTTTGTTTCTTCTATGGGAACACAACAAAATATTTGCTTCCTGTGAATAAGTCACTTATTCATGACTTTGGACCTTGTAAATTCCATATATGATTGTGTTAAAACATCCCTATGTTTCCTATGTTCATACTAGATTTTGATGCGTGCCGGCATGTTCTCCCAGCCCTTCCTTCAGTCCTACTCTTCATGCACAGAAATGGAAAATTTGGCTTGGGTTCCTAACTGGGTTTGTGTGGCAGATTCTGGAAAAAAATAGCTGATTGACAGGAAAAGAAGAAAGGGGTCAGAAAGTTCCTTGATCCCACCTATACTTCTTATTGCCCTGTCTTTGCCATTCTTTTCCACATTTTCCACAATTGTCATGTTTATTCCTGAGTGATTTTGGATTTGTTCCTCCTCCCTCACTGCCCCCAGCTTGTCTGTTTTTCCTCCTGTTCTCATTCTTCTCCTTGAAAGCATTCACACCAGAGGAGCTTCATCCACTTGTCTGTGCAAATCAGATTCCTCTGGAGGAAACTAAAGCCATGCTCCAAGCACCAGAGTGGTATTTGAGTCCAAACCAGGAGGTCTGCACTATCTGCAAGCCTTCCAGTGCACAGCTTTCCGTTCAGAAAGTCTTACATCACATGTGCAGTGGAGACATTCAACCCAGAGGTCCAAACCCTTTTTAATTAAAAATAAATCCTGTGCACCACATGAAATAGAGTTGTGAGGAGCCTGAGCACATATTGGTCTGAGATCTGTTTCCATTGCAGTGAAATGTCAGCTAATGTAATGTAGTTGTCTGCTAAGTCTACTAAGTTTGAGACCTCTGTCTCTACAAGTTCAGTGTATGAGAAAGACTGGAATTTTCATAGAAGCTGCATTTCCTCGGAACACCAGCTAAAACTCATAGCACTCATGATGAGATATAAATCCATGTCTCCACAGCTATATCAAAAACAGTTCTCCATAATTATGCCAAAATATTTTTATATTAAGACATTGTAGTTGTCAGCTCATGTGTTATCAACAAATTTCCACTCTAGGACTAAAGTGAAACTCTGAATTTGGAATTTCCTAAACTTTAGGGAGTGAGTGCAGTCATTTGAATCTTGTATGTGCGTTTCATCGAAGGTTTAATCAAAACTCAATGAATTCCCACCTCACCAACTTTAGAAAGGGATTTAAATCCAGTACCACATTTGGATCTGAATGTCATGCCTGAGGGCTCATTTCTGTTATCAGTTAGGAGTAGCTCTTGTGATCTATCAAAAGGCAGTAGCATATAGGCTGTTGTTTAGAGATGTACATAATGTAGCTTTAAATTTCATTGGGAAACTAAACAAAACCTCTGGCCTTAGGGCTGCATGTTCAAATACTACAGTCCCATAGTGCATTACACCAGTCAACACTTCTTTTCAAATACCACCCGCATAACAATTAACCTCACTTCAACCTTGAGGTCTCTGATTAGTGATGGCCTATTGTTTAAGTTCCATTAACATAGCCCCTGTGTTGCCCTATTCTCACTCAAATGGACTAATCAAATCAGTCACCAAGGACTTAAGCTCAGAGTCCAACTTCTTTAGTAAGTAGCGATTTTCAATTTAAGTAGAATGGTGGATGTCATCAACACAGTCACAATTAGTATAGCTCTGACATGGAAAACATTCTTAATGATCCCCAATTTGTGAAATATCAAGGCCCTCAGCAACTTGCAATATGAGGATTTCTATGTATACCAGAAAAATTATAATATCAATAGGGCAGTCATTAATGCACTACTTTGTACCAGACCGGCTTCTGAAAGGACAGAACCTCAATTTGAATTCCACCTAATTTTAAGAAGCAAACTCTGTTTTGAACAAGTAGAAATAAAAACATGTTACAACATTTTTTAAATGTTATTTTTCACTACCCACACCACATTAATCATGTGAAAAGGAAAACATTGTTTATTTTTCCAAATCTAGTTACACAGTTGTTATTCTTAAAAGTCTCCTTACATGAATTGCACAACTGTATTTTCATTAGTACTACTTGCTAATTGCTGTTTCAACCATATGTAATTACAGATCATCTGGTATTATTTCTCCAGATTATTTTTACCATTGCCTTCTAATTCTGTCAAGGTAATGGATTCAAGAGCAATTTGAGAGAGATACAGTGGAAAAGTCACAGAAAAGGTGAGTTGAACTTCATTAACAGAATTCAGAGCCAAATCTTCAACAGGGCAATGTGCAAGTCATGAGAGTTAGGGCCCACTTATCAGCATAGATACCCACTGTGCACATGCAGTTACTGCACAAGCAGCATGTGTATTTTCCAGGCATTCACATCTTGTGCTCCTTTGAATATAGTGCAAAAAGTCAATGTGAGAAGTCACTGGCCATTTAAGCAGGACATTGATGACACTGAGGATTTTCAAAATGGAGCCTTTGTGGCAGATAAGAATTTGCTGTGATTGTAACTGGTAATTCCTACTTAAGGGAAAATAATTTTTTTTTCTTTTTCTCTTGTCATCTTGTTTTCTTGCCAAACTGCATCTGCTTTCTCAGTCAAATATTTTTTCAGACTGAGGTAGAATCATGCCCTCTCATCTCCTCAGAATTTGATGAAGTTTCTAGATAATGTTCACACATAGCTTTTCTTTTATGATCAACTAGAATATTGTGCACAGAATAAACATTGCCAGATGCATTAAATGTTTTATTCCTCTGTTTCAGAGAATGAAATTTGGCAGAAATATACCCTAATTTAAATTGAGCTTTTGTCTGCCTCATTGCTTTACACACCATGTAGAGAAAGAACTGGCTTCACAGTGCTCCCACACCACCAGTCCATCTGACTGACAATAGATCCATTCTGCATTACATGGGAGGCCATGTGAGTGGTCCATTCCGCTCCTCCACCTTCACCGACAGCTGGAACTGGACTTGGAATGAATGCCAAGGGAATTTGCATGATAGTCCATTTGGAGCACATATGCTATAAATACACCATTGCTGCAAAATGGCAAACCATAGGCCTCATCTACACAGAAGTTACATGAATTTAAATTAAAAACAATTTAGTCTAAACCAGAATGAACTTCTGTGTGAAGACTCATAAGAGTTTACAATAATCTTACTTGAGTTTATCTGGTATCAGTGGCATTTCAGCCCCTTTGCTGACAGGAGGTTTGCCTAATCTGCTGTGACTCCTCGATGATACATCTAGTTCAGAGTCAGGGCTGGATTCCTCTCTTCTTCCTTGCATTACTCACAGTCAACCAATCACAATCTTTACCTCTTCTTTGGAGGACTCCAAAAGTGGCATTGAGACATCACTCAGCATTGGGCCAGATTTGATCCTTCCAGCCCATCGATGAACACACTGGGGTAGTTGCTTCTGGAGTGGCAAGAGCTACACACATTCTTAAGCCATTGTTTTGGTGAGTTACCCCTGGGCATTGACCCCCCCGCCTGCACTGCCTCCTGTTGCTCTTTTGTTCAAGAGAAAACTTGTCATTTAGAGGCTGATTATTAGTTTTCTCTTCTCTTCTTCCCGAAGTCGCCCTTTAACTGGATCATCACCAGTTTTAGAACAGTTGCCCCTTTCTAAAGAAAACAAAACAGAATAAACAACCTCTTCCCAGTCCCTGCCAGAGCTCTTTTCACCAACATCCATTTTCTCCCTAACAAAATGAAAGGATGAGGAGAAAAAGACAGCTTCTTCCCTCGCCCCACAATGAAACAACAAAGAGCACAAACAAAATTAAAATTAGGCATTTAAGCTGATTTTCACCACTTAACTTCTGACATGTTTTTGCAAATTTCCATCAGGCCTCCTCTGAAGATTCAGCCACTGGATCAAGTGGTGTTTCTAAGCCTTGTTGCCTAGCTCCTGTGAAGCGGTCTCCATGATGTTTGAAGGGGCAAAGACGTCTTGCCGTTAACCATGAAATTTGGAGGCTATGACGGTATCTGTCTCTTTGGGAGAAATCAAGGGTGAAATGCATAATCTTTCAACTCGATGTAACTCTGAAAATATTTTGAGTCTGAATCATCCAAACTCACTTGTGAAAAGTATCTCCAGGTGGGTGATTTATTAGGCATTTAAGCCATTGCCCGAAAATTCTGTTCTATTTTATGCCTGTGTAGAGTCGGTTCAGCTTCATTGTCTTGCTTTGAGAAGTAATTGTTTTTTCTCCCCAGAAATATATTTTCCTTCCAGTAAGTCTGCATCATATTCATCATCTGGAATGTATTGGGAGAGCTGCAATGGGCTGAGCTTGCAGCTGCTCCCAATCATAACCGATGTGGTCAGAGCAGACCTGCAAAATACTCAGCGGATGAGGGTGGGATGGACTGCCCCAGCACCGCTCCTCCTTCCCGCCACTGCTCCAGGGGCTTTGTCGCTCTCTGTTTCCAGGTGTAATTCAAAATGGCATTTCTGATCCACAAAGCTATCGATGGTTTAAGAGCTTGTATTTCTTTGAGGCTGCTTCTCTGTTTCAACATCGCGTTTCACCTGGCAGCCAAGATTGTCTGCAGTTGCATGAGATGAATAGCAATGTTGACTCTGTGAAATACATGAGAGTTTGGGGAATGACAGGCCATTCTCAGTGGATATACAGCACACGAACAACAGAAAGACGGGAGTGTCTGTTTCACAGAGGAGAAAAGAAAGAAAGGCTTTCATTTGAAAAAATTAATATTCCCCATTTTTTTCTAAAAATGTCAAGAAATGGAACCACTCCCCTGCAAATATTCTGCAGTGGAATTGCTAACAACTGTGTATGTGATTTGTGTCCACATTTCTATTGTGGGTTACACCAGCAGTAACTTCTTTCCCTTACAAGCTGTTAGGTCTTTTAATGGTCTTACTTAGATTTGGGAAATCTAGAAAAAAAAAATTGCATATAGATGTGAATCATGACATGTTCCCACCATAGGAAACCATGTAAATAGAACACTGACTGCTGGAAGTAGAAAAGGAGAATCTTGTTTAATACAACAGAAAGAAAGCACACAGAATGTGCTAGGCAGGTAGCTGCAAATTCCTTCACTGAGACCTGTTCCCTGCTCCAGAAGAACCCTGCTCTGGTCTATGTGAGTGCCATGAGATGAGAGTATGCAATCATCCAGGGTTTATCCCTGCTTTTATAGCCTGCTTCACAGAAGTTGTTACAGTACACTTAAGAGATTCCTCCTTCTGTATAATCCCAGCCTCTGTCACCCCCAGACAACACTCCTGTAGTCTTTACATGGAGCAGCCATGCCTTCCCCAAATGTCCACATTTAATCTCCCCTTCCTGCTTTCCCACAAACTCATCTTCAGGTGTCCCTCCTTTCTTTGATGATGTGTCAGTTAGTCAAGGTTCCTATTTAAACTAAGGGGAAATATTTTTCTCCAGATAAACTATGTTGAGCTTAATTTAACTGGACAAGTTACAATATACACAATATTGTCAATGGTTGTGACTCACTTTCAGTCAAGAAATATTATGTGGTTTTCCCTATAGGGAGAAGCTCTTCATCACTCCATCTTCTTAACCTAAATGGAAACGTTTAATCCTTGTGCATGTAAGGAAAATAACAAGTAGGGGAATTAAAAGTACTTGGGAGCATATCAGATTCCTCATCTGAGAGTCAAGGGTTCAAGTCTGTGCCCAGGTAAAAAGCTTGCGAGAGTTGGGTTGATTGCTGGACTCAATGATCTGAAAGGCCACTTTCAACTTAGGTGATCATTATTATTTCAGAAACCAGTTTTATATTTTAAGTTTGATATCTTCATCAATGATACAGACAGTGGGATTGAGTGCACCCTCAGCAAGTTTGCAGATAACACCAAGCTAAGTGATGCTGTCAGCACACCAGAGGGATAGAATGTCATCCAGACGCATCCAGCTCCAGAGCCCTTAGTACAAGAAGGACATGAACTATTAGAGCTGAAGGCCACAAGGATGATGTGAGGGCTGGAAAACCTCTCCTATGAGGAAAGGCCGAAACCGCTGAGGCTGTTCAGCCTGGAGAAGAGAAGGCTTCAGCGAGTCCTCATAGAGGCCAACCAGTATCTGAAGGGATTCTACAGGAAAGATGGGGAGAGACTATTTTCCATGGCATGTAGCAATATGATGAGTGGGCATGGAGTAGGATAGGTTTAGGTTAAACATAAGAAAAAGTTCTTCACCATGAGGGTGGTGATGCACTGGAACACCTTGCCCAGAGAGCTGGTAGAGGCCCCATCCTTGGAGACATTCAAGGCCAGGCTTGATTAGGCTCTGAGCAACCTGATCTAGTGCAGGATGTCCCTGCTCATTGCTGGGGGGTTGGACTAGATGGTCCTTTCTGACCTTATGATTTTGTGATTCTATGAAACAGAAGACAAATGAAAATTGAAGCATTTCTTCTTTCTAAAATCCTTTTAAAATAAAATTTTATGTTCTATGTGGTACCATCAAGTTGTCATATGACCTTGGTATATGTTAGGAACTGATGAAACTGCCCACAGCTCTGTACAGGCTACAGTTGAAACCCCTGTACTGGGTAATAAGCTATGCCCACTGTAATAGCTTCAGATGCATTAAGCCAGCTCAGTAAAGACAACTGAATTCAAGTAAACATTGTTTTCCCACACTTAGATGAGACTTGAGTGAAAAGGGAGAGCGAACCCTCAACACTACATGCAGCAAGAGGATAGGAAACCGTCTGCTCCACTGCTGCAGGCTGTTCTGAGCCTAGGGAACTGCAAGATGCCCCAGGCTTCTCAGCAGCAGTTGCTAAGGAAACATTTTAGAGAACCTTTTTCATAAATTCATAGTAATCTCCATTTCTCAAATGTCAAGGCTAATGACTCACCCTTTGATTGCAAATGGGATTTACTACCACAGAATTGCTGGCAGCCTTCAAAGCTAAATTGTATTTGTCAGCATTTGAAGACTTTTAGTACATTGGTTACCACTGCTCCCCTTGAGTGAGCAGAAAATGTAGATACATGAATAGCTGGCACAATTCCCTCAGAAATATTCCAACCCTTTCCTAAGTTTCCATGTAGGAAAGAAGACAGGGATTGGTGTCTGCAAGGCTCCTGCATCAGGGAATCCCCACAGCAGAGCCTACCCCTTAGGAGGTTTCTGGCCCTGGGTGCCACCTGGAGTTTCTGGAGAGCACACATCCCACAGTGGGGAGGTGGAACCAGTCTAAAGCTGTCTTTCCTCCCAGATAACAGTTCTGGTAGAAGGCAGCTGTATACGCCTGTGGATTTTGTGCAAGTCACACATCAATCAGTGTCCTCAGTTTTCCTCTGATTATCTCTATGCAATTTTAATATAGAAGTTTTACCCCTCACACCTTTGGGATATCACCTGAAACCTGAACAACAACCTGATACAACCTGAAGGCACTTTGTGCCTTCACAATCCCTTTTCTGCCAAGTGCCAAGTTGGCAAATGCACCCTGAGACTTCCTTCTTCAAAGTATTTGACAAGGTATCAACAAACCCAGACTTCAAGGATGATATCTATTGCTTTGAAGGCAACATATATTTAGAATAATATTCTCTCTCAAGTAATGCAGACCTCACTGCAGATGGATCTGTTTCCAAGTTAAAAGCTTGTAGGCCAGAATACCATTTAGAGAATGGATACTTTAAAAATACATTAAAGGCCCTTAAAAATACAGAGCTAATAGCAAAATTTCTATAAATGTATATTATAAATACTTTTAAGCATTGATTCATGTTGTATTTAATAAAATTCCATTTAGTATAAAAGTTATTAATACAAAGTACTTTGAATTGATTCATATTCTAAATTACTGTGACTCATGGAAATCTTTTCTCCTCAGAATTGCCAGTTACTGGTAGATAGAGGACAATACTGAAGAGACCAGAAACTTTGTTGTCTCTAATATTGCATTGTTAGATGATGTGTCCCACAAGACAAAAGCAGTATGAAACCATTTAGGAATACAGACTTAAAATGCATAGAAACGCCTGCAGAGGAAGATTTGTACATTACATTGAAGTGTTTCCTGGTCACTTTGAACATCACTGTTGAAAACAGGCAGATGGGAAAAACACTCATCCAAATTCTGATTTCTCTGTCTAGGAAAAATATATACTTCAACTACAGCTTGTACCAATCTGCCTAGAGGCAGGCAATTTTGCCTTCCTGTTGTGTCTGGCTGCAGGATTTCAGTGTAGATTTGCTCTTTTTTCTGCTGGTGTGTTCAGCCAAATTGCCTGACTATACATGGCCTATCCCACATCCAGGTGCTGGGAAAAGGTTTCAGTCTAGAATTGGTTTTGCCTGAAATACAAAAAGAGGAACTGCTGCCTCTGAGATGATAATGTTGGTATTTCTAAGGTAATTTTGTTCCTCCTTTGATTGGCTTCTAATTCTATACACTCTTTCAGAACTTTTCTTTTACTGATAATATAAAATTAAGTACTGCAAGTGTAGAGATGCTTTTCGGCAGCTCTCCTCTTTCCTTAGTTTCCAGCTTGTCCTATCTAAAATAATAGCCAAAAAATACACTTAGCTCAGAAAAATAAGTCTACAAAGCTTGACTGAAAACATGTGGCCCCAAAATGTAGATGAAAAATGAACAAATATATGCATTATCATTCTGCTTACCACACATAGAAATCAATGCAGTATTTCCTCTTTCTGTAACCAAAAAGTTGATTTTTTGTTACACAATGTAGCAAAAACCTGATCGCATTCTGTTTTAGTCATAGATCTTGCATTCCCCTAATGATTTTTTACATCAGCTTCTAAAAAGAAAAGAAAGCCTAATAATCTTACAAGGAAGATCTGACTTTTGGTTTTAAATTCATCAGTATCTGTACCTTCTGCACACATATGCCTTATTTTGTGTGAAGTAAATTGCTGCGAGTACTGTACTGGGTACCACACACAGTATCTGTAAATCCTTTACTTGTAAATACTGAGTTGGTACCTGTATATTTAGAAAAAACTACATAGTCGCATGGGGCCAGAGAACACCAAGTTGTGGTTAGACCTTTTAAAAGAATTGGGGTTTTCTGTTAGAAAATAGAAATACTGTCTTTGGAAAGTTAGAAACAATTCTATTTCCACATAATAGATGTGAAGTCTCGAGGACTTTGAAGTATCTGTAATTTGAATAAAGTTTTACTGTCTCTGAAATGCATCAACCATTAGAAAATCATCTACGCAGATTAACACTTTGCTATCGTGCCTCTTAGAGCACTGACAACCTGATCTACTAGCAGTTGATATTCCAAATTCTCCCTTTTCAGCTGGACTAGGTAATTTTGTCAAATGATATGCTGAGAGAAAAGTTACTGAACTCACTGCTTAGCCATAAATCTGATTTGTAAATCTTGCACTTTTTGGGAAGCTTATTGCTAGAAGTTTTGCTTCAGAAGCACATTTAAAGGGCTTAGATTTAGTAAGGTTAAAAACCATCTGAGCATTTTGAGACTACAAAGAAATAATGTATCTGTAGTGTCCCTTGCGATAGATTAGAGACAGGACTTGGTTGCAGTAATGAATATAAATGGGATTCTTTATTAAAGCCACTGGACACCGGCAAGACTGTGGCTCTCTGCACTCCAGCTCCCAGGCCAAGCACACAACCTACGCTTTTTAATAGCGTTGTGCAGGTCTGCCCTAAATCCTGGCCTAGATTCATCAGTCTTGGAAGGGATTGCCAACTTCCCTGAAACTTTGCTGCTTAAACTGCTCAGCAGTAGGGAAAACTTCCAGGGCATCCCCTGCCAAGGCTTGAGCAATGCCTCCATTTTTGATGCACGTGAATTAAACAATGAAAAGACTGGAGGCTCTGCAATTGGGAATAGAAATATCCTTCACACAAAAATTCTTTTCTTTTCCTTGCAAGTTTGAGGATAGGAAGAGATCTGTGACTTGGAAGCCTAGATTTTTTTTTTTTTGCCATTTTAATTACAAAACTAACTTGACAATAAAAGTAAATAGAGAGAGGAGAGACGCAGTCATTTCTCCATGCACCATAGCCAGCACTACAGACTTCCTCCATGTGTTTTTCTGGACAGGGGAGTTAAAGAGTGTTTATCTCCTTTGTACTGAGTCCAGAGCAGGCTCAAACGTACAGGCAATGTAGGTAATGGATGATCACCTGTTGTTCTTCAGCCAGGGAAGAAAGGAACAGGCTCCTGGACCCTGAAAACTCATCCTATGGTTGCCACCTTTTGCTATTCATCTTACTGCCAGGCCATCAAGGACTGCCAGGCCATCTGGGGGATCAAGGACTGGTAGGCCACTCTGACAGGAAGAAGAAGCAGAAATGTCACTCGTTTACATCCTGGCTGCTGTCATCCTCCCAGCCCAAGGTACAATAGGTAAGTGCAGGGGCTATACTGTGTACCAAAGACAGCCCCACCATGAGTGGGAAGTGAAGGAGGATGTTATTTGGATTGTGAAGGTAGATGGCCCACTCTGGTTTCCTACTCCTCCTGACCTTCTCCCTCTCCCCAGCCTCTAATCTGCCTTGTGCCCTCGTGCCAGCCCACTGCCCTGGCCCCAGGCACCCACCCTTGGATAAATGCTGCTTTGGTTTGGCACATGCAGCCTGCACTCCCCCCACCCTGCATCTTCAGGGACTTAGCCACCATTTAAACATTACACTTGGAGGAGTGAATCCCTTTTGAAACATGTTTATAACCTGACCATTAAGGATGCTTTTAACCAAGGAGCAGCAGACACATGGCTTGTTCTCCTTCCCGGAGGAGTGAAGGAGAATGCTTTCCCTGCTCTCATTCATGAATTCAGATGAGCCACCTGGAGCTTGGCCTGAGAAGCAACTGCTACAAACTCCAAGAACTCTCCACATAATATAGACTGCTAAAGTCAAACACATTCAGCTCCAAAACTTCTCCAAAAAGCAATGTGGCAGATTTTTAGGCTGTGTCACAATTTCTCCCAAAGCAATTACACCCACCCTTGTGCACACACATAAATACAAACCACACATCTTCCTGGGACAAAATTCCAGAACCCTACACAGCAAGGCACATATCTGGATAAGCAGGAAAGCACTGTAGGTGTGGGAACTCAGGATAATAGAGGTGAAAGGGTGATACCGCTTTCTGATTGGAAGAGCCAGCCTGAGGAAAGCCTATGATCACATCGGTGGGCCACATGTACCAAGTGAGTGTTGCACATGTTAGTATATTAAACATATGTGGTTCTTATTTCCTATGTTAAAAGAATACAGTTTGCAATCATCAGGGTGCACCATTATTTCAATGCACAATAAACACACATTAAGGGCACTTCAAGATTCCCATGCTCTGATGACTAGGAATACTCACAACATCCAACTTTGGTTTTAAAGTTTCCTCTCACCTTTAAAATGCTGGCTTGCAATGTTGGTATGGGACCCAGGCTTGTGGAAATGGCCAGGGCAATAGGAACAATAACAGCACCCTTTTAGGGAAGTACAGGAAATCTTTTCAGCCAGATGTACTGCAGCACTGGGGCCACCATGAAAGTCTCACAGTTAAAGAAACCTCAGAACAGCTTCTAGGCAAAAGCCAAAGGGGATCATCACATCTTCTAACACTTCATCTTGCATTAGAAATAATTCTTGCTCAAGGAAGAAAAAAAGAGCCAATAAAATGTTTAAACTTCATTTCTTTATTGACTTTTTGTTGCCTTATGTTATTAATAAGAATTTACAACCTTACTTACAGTGTTAGGTTTAAGCATGGGCTATGCTTGTACATAATTTGAATTTTAACATTCTTTGAGACATTGCACATATAATGAAATCCTTTAAGAACTAATAGAGGTTTGTCAGGGGTCAGATTTTTCAAAAAAGCTCTGTAACTCTGGACTTCCGTATTTTTGTTTGAGAGGAAGTAGGGTGTCCTGGGCACCTTATGATTGGGGAATCTGGATATGAAAATGTGGGTTGTGCACGTTGCAAACATTGCTCATGACAGGGTGCAGGTGCAGGCAGAAGGGTTGACTTCAGCTCACAGCCACTTTGAAATAAACTTCTCTCTTTGCAGCAGACTCTGTGAATTCACTTTTAAATGCCAATCTGTAGCCAGGGAAGGTTGGGGAGGAGGTGTAGAGATGCTTTAGGGGGCTAATATAAGAAAATAGTGACATGATCACTTTCTCACTTATCTGAGAGACAGATGAAGACTATGGTTCTGAAGCAATAAGTGTGGTGGAACACAATCACCTCTTACTCATACAATGTTGGCCATTGGTAGGGTTATCCTAAAAAGCAAACAAACACACAAACAAACATAAAACAAGCAGCCAAAGCTTGAGACTTCTAAATTAGAGAATACACATTAAAATATTGGCCAGAGGCTTTTGATTTCTATATTCTCATCTCTACTTCCCTCTCTCTCTTTCCAATACTGGTGCTGCATTGAGCTGGAAATGTATAAATGTTACATGTAAGATGCAGCCGTACTGTTGCATCTTTATTCAACATCAACTTCCAGATGGGAACTATTTTTCATGGTTCATAAAGCCAAATCCAGCTGCTACATTTGGACCTACATAAGGAATCCACATTTTATTGCCTTAGCAGTGCATATAAAAGAATTGCTGTTGTTTCTTCAGTATTGGTGCACCTCACATTTCTCAATACATTTTAGATATTTAAATTTTTAAAACTGTATTTTATTGTTGCTCATTTAGGCTGTGCACCATAACAAGATCTTGCTTTTACAATGTTTTCCAGATATCTAACGTAACTGAAAGAAAAACGACCTTGGACAAATGGTATTCAATATAGCAGCCATATATTCAGTTACTTACTAAGAGTGTTCAGACAATTTCCTATGTAAACCACAATGATATTAAATACTTCTGGAATCTCAGCTTTATTAAGAGACAGGAAGTGCAAACTCAGGAGCCTTTCCCCTCCCCCTTAGCTAATCTGACTCTTTGATAGTCATGTGTTAGGAATAACCACGGAGTTTCTCCTAACGCAAAATATTCCCACAGCTAGGAGAAAATTAACCCTTGCAAAACCTCAAAAGAGAGAGTGGAGCCCATGTGTCAGCAGAGAGAGAGGGGAAAAAAATCATCATTAGGGGGAAGTTTATGCCAGCAGCAGGTCTACACAATGCTGCCAGCTATTATGTGCAAGCATAACTCATTTGCATTTTAGATGGTATTGTCAAAGTAACTACAGCAGATCCACTGCAGAGGAGAATTATCCAGCCTGGCAAAATTAGCCATCTTTGTGCTTCTCTCATTTGCTAGAGAGGGGAAGAGCCTGGGCATGTGTGCTGGGGGTTTTTCTTCTCCGCTCTTGTCTGGCAGATGTCAGGCTGTTTGCTAGAAAGCAAACAAATCCCCACAAAAAGGCGCTGAGGTGGGACAGAGAGAGTTAACGCATGGGTATGACAGGGAAGCAAGTTTGCTGTGAATTGGGAAGCACAAACTATAGTAATCCCCACCCTGCTGAGTGGCTTCCCCAGAGGTCTGATACAGTGCCAAAGCCTCTTACGCATACTGAGACAAAGCTTATTTCAAGCCGAATTCAGCTCCTGAAGCCACCATACTGCTTCCTGACAGCCTCCAATTGCACTGCCTCTGTATTTGTGTTTCCTGCTGTTTATATTTACTTGTTCCCAGAGCCACAACAGCTACAAAAACAAATAGTTGCTGTTTGCAGGGCTCTGTATCAACTCAGGTAAAGTGCTCCCCTTCCCTTTTAGTTTTACAACGATTGTGCAAATAGGCTCAGAGAGATTAATTTGGTAATTATAAACCAGTTTAGGAACACATGCTAAACAATTGGTCATATAATCAGTGTCCTTGTTTCAGAGTATTAGTGCTGCTGAGGCACTATAGTTTTAAAACTATAAGGGCTCAACAAACACTCCCTCGATTATGTTGCTATTATTTATCTATTCTTCAGAGACATAAGCTTGAAATATCACTTTTTTGTTTGCAAGTCCCTCTGGATACTCTCTGGATCTGCTCTCCTGTGTCTTTGGCCTCTATGTAGCTATTGTAATAGTGTCTGATTTGGGTAATGGAGATCTCGTTTGATACACTTATTAAAAGGATCAGCTGAAGGAAGCCTAAGAGCCATCAATTCTCTTAATTAACTTCAGAGAAATGATTACTGCTAAAAGTATGGAGTTGATCAGGAAAAAATTATAGTGCATAGGATTTAATATGTGTTGTTCAATCAATACTGAAGACACTAAAGATGATAAATCTGGTCCCAAGTAAACTGTTTGTAAATACCCAAGTGATTTATGCTCCTCAGAAGTTACCACCACAAGACACCAGGGCTGTCAGGCTTCTAAATGGAGTCAGGCAGTGCTTTTCAGGTAGAAAAAACTGTTCTTTCAAAATAAAAACTTGAAGAATGGGTCCATTTCAGATGCACTTTTTAAATCACACAGAATAGAATATTTTTCAAATGCTTTGTTCTGGCCTCATATGAAAAGAAAATTTTCATTTCTAAACATCTCCATTTAAAACTAATTTTGCTTTGTGCACACTGATATCATCTTAAATAATGCAGAAGTTTCATTTATTGAGAAATTTTTAAAAATACAAATTACTTTGATGCTGGCCAGAAGATGGGCCTCCAAGCTTTTTTGCTCAGAAGCAACCGTGTGAAGTGCTCCTCTCTCTTGGAAAGGTAGCAAAGGAAAGAAAAATACCAGTCAGGGGACAATTACTTCCATGCCCCCCCCAATTCTCCTCTTCAAAACTGGACTCTATCAGCAATGCAGTCTAGAAAAAACCCAGAATCACAGGCATTATGTGCCTCCTAAAATGTCTGCCTGCTTTTTTATTTCTTATCTGTCAATGGAAATCCATCATGAGCATAAATGGAGAGCAGCCAACCTGTGTTTCCAGCTTTGGTGATTCCTACTCATCAGCTGAAACCAATTCTGAAGAGTTTTGTGATGTGTCAGCAAGAGGTGCCTGCTCTTTTTGATGTACTTCAGTCACTTTGTCATTGCACAAAAATACTTTCTTTGCATTTTCAAGTATGGTTGGCATGGTCCACGGAGCCTGTGAGAGATGAGACAGCAAGAAGGGAGGAGCCTACATGTCAGGGTGCAGCATTAGGGACTGCTGTTAGAAGTTATCGGAATTGTCCCACCATCCTTCACTGTTTCTTACAGCACGAATTTAATTAAAAGGTTGAGGTAACAAATCCAGTAACACAATAATTCCACTGTCTTTTACACATATCTAGAAACCAGTACTCTTAGAGCTTGAACATGCAGCATCAGAAAAAAGACAGACTTTTTTTTTTTTTCCCACTTTTAAAAATAGCTAGCCACACAAGCCTTCCTCTCTTCTTCCCCTCATTCCCTGAGGGTGAGAGTTATGTAAATAATCTCTCCTGAGACCATTTCTCAAGAACTCTGTGCCTTGGTCCACAAGAAATGCGATGCTGGATTCACCCACATCTGACAAGCAAGACATCCTGGAGCACAGTTTTTGTAGGGGATGTTGAAGAGACAGAAATGTCACGGCATTCATGTACAGAGCATGGATTCAGGCATGGAGGGCTAACCTCTGTCCCCAGGGGAAGCTGCTTGAACTTTGCACAATCTCGACTCTGCATTTACTTTTTCCTCAAGATTACTCACCACGCAACACACAGTGGTCTGAGATCTGTCAGAGACCAGCCTCTCTCTGGACAGCCACACATAGTTCTGGGGCTCCCAGGGCCTGTTCATGACCTGCTCACCCACAACGGCAGCTTCAGCAAGGGCAGAGCATGCAGAGGGACCACAGGTATATATGTCAGCTAGTGACATGAGCCACAGAGGGATTTGAAGAAGAAGAGGGGGCTTGAAAGAGGGAAACTGTTGAGCACACAAAGGGAAACATCATCTCACCTGAGCTGCTAGTTGGAACACATGATGACTGGAAATTAATGATGTGTTATAGATATTGCAGTAGGGGCAGCTATGTCAAAAAGCACTCAAAATCCATCTAAAGACCACACTCAAATGGCCTGAACACAGGCTCTTAAGAGAGCAAGGCTACCTTCAAAAAATTACACAATGAAGGCTTACAGGCACACCAACATCTCAGCAGCCAGCACACTCTGAGCAGAAAGCTATCTCCATCAGTGCATTCCTGTCTCTGTGACCCCCACACTGCGAGAGAGGAGACAAGCAATAGCAACAGGGTGCCACAGAGGCAGTGGTATGATGAACTTCAGAGGCCCTTGAAATCAAGGTGCTCAAGATTTGATTTTTTCATTGGATTCTCTGGCTTGTTGTAATTTCAGGGATGAGACCAATTTAATTTTTATAGAGAAGTGTAATCCGCCATTTCAACACACTAATTGAAATAGTCTGGCATGCAGCTATGTGCCCTATGAGTCTTCCAAAGCACATATCTTGGCACTTTCCACTAGAAGCTAAATGACATAACTAGAAACTGAACCAGATCCTCTGTGTTTACTGGGCTTTTCTCCTAGGTTATTATTTTGATTGCTGGCTTTACCAACAACCATCTAAGCAGCAGAATCCACTTGGAGAAAATAATATAAAGCGGAGCTGAAAACAATTTTAAGAGGTCAAACAATCAACTATACTTATGCTATCATTGATATACATTTATTTAATTATTTTTTTAATTCCTTCATCAGTGGAAAAGCACACATTTTCCCAACGCAATCTGCTCTGTTCTTTAATTATGGCTTTTATATTGGCTAACCTAAATCTTTCTTGGGGTAGTTTAGATCTGTATTTTCTTACCACCTCAGAAAAAGGAGTGTTAAAGAATTAATTTCTTACCTCACTAGAGGAACCTCTTATGTGTTTGAAGATGGTTATGCTTCCTTTTGTACACTGTACACAGTTCCAGTCCTTTTGATTTCCCTGTCAGTTCTTCTGTCCACTGGGCTCGGGTTTCTCTCTTTTGTTCCACATCTTTTTTAGAAAGTAATGCCCAGAGTTTACCCATGCCAAGAAACACACATAAAACTGCCTTCCAGGTTACTGTTATTTAAAATGCTGTTATTAAAGTACATCCTGAAGTACAGGATGAAGCCATCATAACTTCTCTACTACTTCCTTTAGAATCAAATATTTTGCTCTTCATTTGTTACTTCTGCAGTCAACTTTTCCTCTGTACGCACAGTAAGTACCTTTAACTTTCTCATCCCAAGGCGTAATATTTCCAATCTGATTTCCATTTCCACCCTCCAACATACCTGCAGCTTTCTCAGACTAAGGTTCTTTGTGAATGTAATGAGCACAATCATTTCTTGCATTCTCACACCCAGGGCACTGCTGACACTAATCAGTGAGATCAGGCTGCAGCATAGGGTCCTGCTTACTGTAGATTTCCATTTGAGCAGTGTCTCATTGATAACTCATCTCCAAGTATGGTTTTCCAATCAGAGAAACACCCATCTTAAGGCAAGTTTCATTAAGATTGTGTTACCTTAGCTTTGCTTAGGAGTGTATCAAGTCAGTTATGAAAAGAAGAGGTTAAACAGAGTCTGTGGTATTTATAATTTTTCCTATAAGGCATTTAATGACCCTTGATGAGAATAGTGAAACAGTTTCAGAAGCCTTACTTGAAGCCAAATTATCTTAACCATGTTACTAGACCAGTACAGCTACTAAGAATATCCAATTGACTCCACATGAGATGGAAGTTCAGTCTGTACCGATCACACAGATGCTATTGCAGGCATGAAAAGAAATCCAGTGAGGTGGAGTAGAGATGTCATCTGTCTAAAACACGGGACAGAAAACTGGAGAACATTCAGCAGGACTTATTGACATTCATAACTTAAACAGTCCTGTTCCATCTTTTCTCTTATTGCAAATCTTGAAAACTCAAACTTTACACCCAAGGATGTGAACTTATCACAGACATTGTGACATGAATCTTTGTGTGGGTTCCAAAACCAGGTTCTTCCCATTTCTATCCCATCAGACTAAAGTGCAAGCCAAAGTTATTAATAATCTCCAAGGTATTTTTACAGATAGTTGGCATTTGATTGGTGATTCCCAACTCAACTACTATGAGCATGGATGGATTCATAACCTTTGATTAACACAGAGGTATATCTTTTTTAAAAGGAAAATACATGTCCACTTATGTGGTTAAGCATAAGAGAAGATAATAATTCCATTAGGAAAATTATAAATTCCACCACTTAGAAAGCAAATACTTGACAAACAATTGAGCCTATGTTTAAAGGGTACAATCATAGAGATACAAATGAAAATGTATAGATCGGAAAATAAATTAGAGTTCAGTAATTAATGTGAATTGTAAAATCTTGGTTTACTCAATGAGAGCAATTACCATTAAAAATCTTGATTATTCACATCTAAAATACTAGCAATCTAAAAGGCCTTTAAAACATCTATTTTGGTTGATAGCTTAATTATCTTTTCAGCTGATATAGTCATTCATTTCACAAATTAACAAAAAAAAAAAGAACAGTTGATCTTCAGTCAACAAATTTCAGTTCGTTGATCAAGATGCCAACTTCACAAAATTTATGTATGAGATCTCACCTGCAGTCTTCCTGAGGATCCAGCAGTGAACTTTAGGCCCATGTTAATTTAATTTCTGTGCTTCTGAACAGATTGAAAGCTATGCTGAGATGCATATTTATGGAAAGAATCCACCTCATTTCAGGACATCAACTATACCCTTCCAGATCCTGGTTCATTTTCTTGGCATTTCAAGAGAAGAAAGAATTCTTTCTATTCAGAAAGAATCAATACCATACTTGTTCCTATTTTCCAACCTTTTATCATACAACTTTTTTGTTTTCCCTTCTGTTTTGATCCACCCTTCTATGATGGCCTCATCTGCTCAGAGGCACAATCATACCTTGTCTAAAGTTCCTCAGTATTTTCAGAATTACATCCTTTTTTCCCAAAATTGATCTGCGAGTACATGCAATATATTATTGGTTATACCTTGTCAATTTGATATGTGCTAGAAAATGAGAGCAAGTAAAACACTATCTACATAATAGCTCCATGAACGGAAATAAAGGCCTTATTTTACCATAATGGTCCTTTAACCTCCCTTTCATCCATTATTTTAATTTCATTTCAGTTCTTCAATATATATTGCATTCCTAAACGTCTCTCACACTGTCAAGAAAGCCTTCTTTGCAAAGAGAAGTGCATGCCTGAAATGTTCTTTCCCCCCACTGGGGATCCCCCAAAGTACATTCATTACCTTAAATTAAAGGGAAACACTCAAAAATAATGTATTCAGGGTTATATCTGCAGCGATCCAGGGTGGCAGATCAATCTGAACCCAAATGTGCAATATTTCTACAGGGGAAAGATACTATGGTCCAGTGGGCAAGCAGAGTACTGTAAGCATGAAGCACATTGTGTGTCACTACACACAGAGCCCGTGTTTGTGTCAACAGGAGCTATTTGCATGGTGAGGTCTGTGAAACATGAACCAGGATTTATCAGGTCTCTCTGCCTCCCACTGTAGAGGGCACATCAGCCTGTAAGCCACACTGGGCAGGGAGGGAGGAGAAGGGCAAAAGGAGTGATATTTGAACTTTCTAAGGTGGGAGAAACTAATAAATACCTATTTCCTAGCCACAGATAATTAAAAATTTACTAAAATATTTACCACTTGCTTTCCTAAAAACAAAACAAATCCAAATCTGTGAAATGCCAGTAGAATAAAAGCATCTGGGAGTTGAAGTATGATAGGGTCAAAAACAGAGTGAATGGCACCAACACCAGAAATTTCTTTTAACTCCAGCAGTTCGCATTTTTGGACTTAGTACTTTCTCCCATGTGAGCATTTCATCTGAGAGGGATGATGCAGTGAGCCATCAAGCAAGGATCTAAACACCTGAATGCACAGGAGGGCATGCACCATTGCAATCCCCATCCAGAGTGAAAACAGGGTTCTTAAAGAAAAGTCCAGTTCTCCTAAAGGCTGTTGCAATAATAGCATAAACAAATGTCTACAATGGCCATCTCTCCTGTGCTTTGGAAGAAATAAGGAAAGACCTTTATGAAGCATCTAGGGAGGGAGACAAGGAGGGCAGAGCAGCTTCCCTCTCCCTCCTCTGACTGATGTCACTGTTCCTGTGGCCAAAACATGTTTGTTGCTAAGCAACTATGTATATATTACACTCTTCTGCTTCCATTTGGGATTTAACATATGCATTTTCACTTTCATCTCTGATGCATAGTTACACTTGTTTGCACTGGGTGCCAGACTGAATGGAAGCTGTCCAGTATGGGATATGCATAAGAACTGAAAGGCACACACAGTGATTTACCAATGTGCATCATTGTTTCGCCTCACAGTTCAATGGGGAACCTACTGAGTGCCATTCACCAGCAGTTGGGCCAATTTTTTCATTCAGGGCTGATGCTGGTTGCTATATAGCGGCTGTTGGCTCAAGGAGTGCAGCAGCTCTCAGCCATGGTGCAGTGACATGGTGTGCGGGCAGTCTGACTGGTAATTATTGCAGATGGATTCTTTCTGTCATGATAAAAGAAGTCCCTTCTTTCATCTGGAGTTCTGCGTTTTATGCGTAAATCCACTTTTTTCCTACACCTCTCCCACTTACTTGGCAGGCAATGAAAAAAAAACACCTTTTGCTTTTGAATTGCATGCAGATGACCCAAATCAGTGGCATGCATCACTCACATTTTTCTGTGAATCAAATCTAAAAAGAAATGAAAAGAGATAAGGAGAAAAAGTAGTCAGGATGTGAGACTTCATTTATATCATAAACACCCTGTAACAGAAAAAAAAATCTTTTTTAAAAAACCACGTCTATTAGCCTGTAATGAAATTATAACAGAATGCAATTAGTCATGTCTGTACGTTTAATTCACATTGTGAGTTCAATAATTAAATTAGAGGATCTGACATGGAGTTTACTAAACAAAAATCCATGCTATAACAAAAACGAAAAAGAACAGGATATAGCAGGCTTCCTTTTGGGTTTTAGCATTGTCTCTATTAATAAGCATTAAAGAATAAAATACTGGAGGAATTCTTGCAGTCTAGATTATTTGGGTTTTGTTATGCTTTTCAGTTTAGCTTAATTTCCCACTGAAAGCTTCTCTCTAAGTGCAGGCCCAGAATTATCACTACATAAGGGGAAGGAAAAAAAAGAACATTTTAAGCTCAGTTTGTTAGTGGGTTTTCCAACTTTCGCCTCTTCCCCTGGAAGCCCAGACAGAAGAAGGAGCACAGAGAGGAGGTGAGGCAACCTTTACACCAGTCACAAATGCTAGACTACTTTGAGGGAAAACTGAAGATTTTTTTCTTTCCCCTGAAGCTCAAGAAAAATGAGCTTACAAAACGGAATATTGTATGAAAGCAACTTGTTTGCCCATTCTCACATGCATTGATTCAGGGCTATCACAGTTGAAAGAAAAACTTCACTCTGAGTGTGTATCACTACAATGAGTCAGGGTGCAGCAGCTCTCTCCAGTGGCCTCCCCATCCTCAGAAGACAGATAATGATAATTCTGTGTTATTTTATGTGCTGGATCTTTCTGCTCTGTGAATTTTCTACATTCCAGACCTGTATCAAGCCTCCGGCTGAGGCATGGATACCAAATCCATGCCAAGGGAAATGTCTGTTACACTGCTGGTGTAGAGAAAGTATGCACTACTTTTATTAAGAATCAGGCCCAACGTTAAAATACAAAATGTGCTTTATAGCAGCAATAATTTAACAAAAAACAACTGCCCTACACCTTCAAACTCCCAGTTAAGAAGCAGCTGCTGTTTGAAAGCTGACCTCACACAGGACTCTCCACATTTAGCACTTTCCTTCTAGTCTCAATGCCACATACGCAGCTCTCCAGACAACAGGATTTGTGGCACACAGAGGTTCACCTTGAGGTAATGCTTGCAAAAGTTAAACTTACCAAGAGCCAGGAAAATGTCCACTCTTGCCCCTGCCATCCTGCACACATGCTTTCCTAAACTTGAAATTCACTGCACAGCTGAAGGACTGACAGTAGCTTCTACATTTAACTTTTGATCTCTGGGTATTTTGCCATCCTTCAAAAAAGCAGTGCGTTCCTAATTCACATTCCTGTTGCATTTGAGTCTACCCAATATTAAAAGAGAGAGTGGCTTAGAGGATGGTTATTGATAATATCTACATCTATATTTCTGTCACAATTTCTAAGAGGACAAACAGGAGTCCACTTAATAAAATTAAGCATTTTCTTGATCTCACTAAATATTTTATATTCTTGAATCTTATTTAAAATATAACAAACATGTAGCTTAAGTCCATGTTATTTTTTAGCCAGCTGAGCAATGTCTTAGAAAGCAAATGAAGTTGGTCTCCAGAATGACACGACCAGGTCACAAGAACAGTAGCTTTGGTCAGCAGCTGAAGCAGCTACACTAAGCCAATTCTAGAAACACATCAGAAATTACCATCTGCATTCAGTGAACATACCTCTCTCTCCTCCACATGAGCATGTCACCTACTAATAAAACAGAATAGTAATATTTAGAGCACCAGTAGAGAGTACTTTTTCTTTGACTTCAGAAGTCATCCTGAAATGCTCAGCTGAACAGATGATTTTTCATTGTTTCCCCCCAGAGCCTACATTTGGAGAATATTATGAAAGCTGAAGCAAACACAGATGCACACATTCCAGGGATTCATGCAAAGTCCCAACACTGCAAGTCCAACTGAGGCAATGAACCTTTGTGGACCTTCCAGGAAGCTTGTGAATTTTGTTGCCAAGTTGAAACAGCTCTAAAATACATAAGGAAATGAGACCCCATGGTACTTATACGAATTCTCATGTCAGACATAAATGACTTTGTCTACTGTTCAACAAAAAAACAAACTTGCGTGAATCTTTCCCAAATGTAAAAGTTGTTATAGCATCTTAGTCCTCAATCTGGCAAAAGTTACATGAAGTATATATATTGAGACTGGTTTGGGGAGACAAAAGTGGGAGTGATACTATTAAACTGCATTCTTAAATCTGTTTTATCTGCTCTTATCTCCTTTTTAATATATATATATATCCCTAAGATGTAATCACATAAAATAAACACATATTGCTCTAATACTAATTGTAATTCAGAAAATATGTAGAATGCTTTTTGTTACTCATTTTAACTTTAAAAAAATATTTCCAACAATTCATCCTGTCTATAGGAAAATATTCATGAAGCAAAACTGGCAATAGAAAAATAATTATTTGAAAAGCATTATATGAGGTGAGTTGTTGCTTCCCTACTGGATGCCAGTTTAAATTGAGCTAATTTGTTTTACCAGTAGCTTAAGAAAACCCCAGCACAGCAGCATGACAATTATATCCAGGTGCAAGGACTTAATTCAACAAATTCTAGGTGGATCCTTCCAGTCAGCTCAGTGGGCCCCATCCTCAGCTGTGGCTAAGAACAGATGCCCTTGGAAAAAAAAAATCTGTAATCATGATCCATTCAGTCTTTGAATAGTGAAGCTGAAATTTGTCCAGAAAAAAAAAAAAGAATATAAATATTTCCATATCCAGAGTATCAACTGACGTATGACTGAGAAACAACAGTTGTGGTAAGATATAAATCCACGCAAACAGATACTTTTTGATACACTTAGATACTTTTTTGTACAATTGTTACATTCTACATGTAAAATCAATAGCTTATGTGAAAATACAAGATTATGGTTCACTAGTTCTCTAGGATTTTAATTTCTCAGATGTCATTCTAAATCATAAATCTAGCTTTCTTTACTGGGGGTACATTTTGCTAAAAAGACCAGACTGAGTGACCTGCTGCTTTAATTGGTCTGTGTCTCAACATAATAAAAGTTAAATCATATTCAAAGGTAAGGATTCAGGGAAGAATTCAAGGTAAAGGAGCATCACATTCAGTCTAGATTGTAAAACAGAAAAGTCATGTTCGTAGCGGTGTTAATCCTTTAGAGTTAAAAATTGCACAACTTTAGTAATCGTCAAGCTTCATTTTCTGATAATCTGCAGAAACATACTTGTGGTCTGGTTCTGACTCAGGCAAAACTTATATTGATTTCAAATGGAAAGATACTTTTATAACAGTTTGTTTACATATCATTTATTGCAACGGATTAGAATGAGGAAATAATTTATATCTAGACAAAGTGTGTCACATGCTTGTTTAATAACTGCTGGAATACTGCCAGATGTGTACATGGTTTACTGATTTGTGCACTATGTACAGTTAAAGTCAATTATTTCATTAATAGACCAACATATAAAGTTCATAAATGCATTTTTATATACACACATCATATATGTGCATGCACATCTAAATAGATAAGGACTAGGTTTCATGGCATTTTCAGAAATTTAACCTTACTTTATTACCATTGTGTTATTGCTTTCATAACTTATGCATTCCAATTTTTGAATAGCATTGCAAAGTATATTTTCCCTCCTAAAATTTTACATTCACAAGTTTCCTAAATACATCCTAGCAATGCAGCATTTTGTGCTATTGTGAATTTCAACTTTAACTAACGTTAATTAGAGGTGTACCAGATGACTCTGATTAAACTAGTGGGTAGTGCTTATTCAGATTTAATGTGAGCAATCTGGACATTTTGAAAAACAGCCAAGCTGGGCTCAAATAAAAACCTGACAAAAATCCAAACTCTGAATTCAGCCAGGCATGTAAGACTGGTTCCCATGAACATTAAAAATAAAATTAAAATCAGTTGGAAGCCTTGGTTTCCTTCAAACGAGAGAACATCTTCCTCATACCCTCAAGAAATATTTCTGCCTTATACATGCTGCCCTTTCAAAGCCACCTCTCAGCACCCAGAGGAAAACAGGGAAGGTGAACCAAAGATAGGTTGTGTTTTTGTTAAGAATATCAGCTCCAACATCACTGGATACTGGTTTCTTGGTGAGAGTGGAGTAAAATAGAAAGAGGGCAGCTGCCAGTTGAAACACATTTTCCAAGACTGTCATCCAGAAATCGAGAGACATGTTTTTCACTAGCTTTTAATTTAAAACACACTTTACAGAGACATATCTTTTCATCTGAACCTTTGAACGTCTGATGTAAGGTGAGATTTAGAAATCAAATATAGAGGGCTGAGCTTTCTGCTGGTGTAAGATGACATAACCACTTCAGATAATGGACTTGTGGCCGCTTACAACCACATTTGGATTTTATAGATTTACACACACACACTCATATTGTTCACTTGAGGTGCATGTTTTCTATTTCCACTGGTGTTAACTCAGAAAGAAAAATCTGAATCTAACCCACTGTGAAATAGTGTGCCTTAACAAGAGCTCAAGTAGAGCTAAATCCATCAATTTAGGAAAATTTAAGCAACATGAAGGTCTCAGGTCAAAATTTGATTTGTAGTTATCTCTTCTTTTTACACATACCCCCAAAATTCGTGGTTTCAGAGATAAAGAACACTGAAGATTTAAGTAAAAGGCTACTTTTACACCCTGCTTTTACAGGGTGAAGTACAGAACTCCTCCAGGTGATCTTATTTTCAAAAGCTGTATTTCCTTAAATCAAGATGTCTAGAGACAGATAAGGACAGTCAAGATGTTAACCCAAAACACTGTGCAGGATGAAGTGAGAATGTGCTTGTAAGGGCAAAGAGTCAAATATTTAAGATGTGTAAGCTGCCTATTTCCTATTGGGAAACAATCAAATTATTGGATTTCAACAAGACTTTTCCCACATTGTTTGGAAAAAAAAAAAAGAATCATACTCTCGGTTTATTTTCCTTTTCAAATTACTGCTGAATGTTTATTTTATTTTCTGTTCTTAACACTAAATTGCTTCCCTGAAAAAAAGGTATTTTTTTAAATATACATGTATGTTTTATGCTGTTTGAATGGCAAGAACATCTTAGTCTGTTGAAGATTTGCCAGCATTAAACCTTTGGGTTTTGTATGAAAATATCAGTTCAAAATTATACAGATATGGGCAAGTTTTTCACCTGCAGCATTTTTTTTTTTTACAAAGTGAAATTGCCCAAAAAGATGTTTGATATTGGGATTTTCAAAAGCTCATACTTACTTGATTTGAATCCTAGTTTGAAAATTCATCTGTAAAATAAAACTTTTTACCATAAACTACTATTTCTGGAGTAGGTCTCCTCAAAAATAAACATAGCTTGTGTAAGTTTGGTATTTTTGCTGTTACTGTATCAGCTTGTTAAGGAAATGCTTTGGAAATAGAAAGTGAAGAATTGCTAACATTAGAGTAGAAAAACATAAGGTCTTTTCAATTGCTAAAATAATTTTTGCATTGCCTAACAGCATCATTTCAGTGCAGATTCAACTTCCAGCACCATTCTTAGTATCCATTTTAGCTCATTATTTCACAACAGTTGATTACATCTATAACCCTTGTTGGTCATTGGTCATTAGTTTATTTCAGAGTACATACCTCTGTAGGCAGTGATTACTGCACAGCCTCCAAACAGATCATCAACAAAATAAGATAGAAAGTATGTAAATTGCTGTAAATGTTTTACTAGTTTCTCTCTGAGAAAACCAGTCCTGCAGAGGGAGGAAGGAGGAAGGGAAGGAAGGGAGGGAAGGAAGGAAGGGAGGGAAGACCACACTCCAGGTGTGGTCTCACCAGTGCTGAGTAGAGGGGTAAAATCACCTCTCTGGACATGCTGGTCACACTCCTCTTGATGCAACCCAGGATNTTTTCCTGACAGTTTCAAGCTTCATTTTAAAAACTGTGTGTTTATGTGCACTCCACTGCCATTGAATCCATCCATATATACTTATAGAATCATAGAATAGTGTGAGTTGGAAGGGATCTTAAAGATCATCGAGTTCCAACCCCCCTGCCATAGGCAGGGACACCTCCCACTACATCAGGCTGCTCAGTGCCTTGTCCAGCCTGGTCTTGAACACCTCCAGAGAGGGGGCATCCACAACCTCTCTGGGCAACCTCTTCCAGTGCTTCACCACCCTCACTGTAAAGAATTTCTTTCTTATGTCAAGTCTAAATCTACCCCCTTCCAATTTACATCCATTGTTTCTAGTCCTCCCATCCGATATTATGTTAAAAATTCCTTCCCCTGCCTTTCTGTAGGACCCCCTCAGGTACTGATAAGTTACTATGAGGTCCCCTCTGAGCCTTCTCTTCTCCAGGCTGAACAACCCCAACTCCTTCAGCCTGTCCTCATAGGGCAGTTGCTCCAACCCTTTGATCATCTTCGTGGCCCTTCTCTGGACCCTCTCCAACAGCTCAATGTCCTTCCTGTGTTGAGGGCTCCAGAACTGGACACAGTAACTCCAGGTGGGGTCTCACCAGTGCCGAGTAGAGGGGTAAAATCCCCTCTCTGGACCTGCTGGTCACACTCCTCTTGATGCAACCCAGGATTTGGTTGGTGCCTTCTTGGCTGCGAGTGCACACTGCTGGCTCATGTTGAGTTTGTCATCAACTGACACCCCCAAGTCTTTCTCTACAGAGCTGCACTCAAGCCACTCTCCACCCAGCCTGTATCTGTGCTTGGGATTGCTTCGACCCAGGTGCAGGACCTTGCACTTGGCCTTGTTGAACTTCATGAGGTTGGCTTGGGCCCACCTCTCAAGCCTGTCAAGGTCCCTCTGGATGCCATCCCTTCCTTCAGGTGTATCAACTGCACCACACAGCTTGGTGTCATCTGCAAACTTGCTGAGGGTGCACTCCATCCCACTGTCCATATCTCCTACAAAGATGTTCAATAGCACTGGTCCCAGTACTGATCCTTGGGGAACACCACTCCTCACTGGTTTCCACTTGGACAATGAGCCATTGACTGCAACTCTTTGAGTTCGACCATTCAACCAGCTCCTTATCCAGCGAGTGGTCCATCCATCAAACCCATTCTTTTCCAGTTTGGAGACCAGGATGTCATGCGGGACAGTGTCAAATGCCTTGCACAAGTCCAGGTAGATGATGTCAGTTGCCCTTCCTTTGTCCACCGATGATGTTACTCCATCATAAAAAGCAGTACTAACATCCAGGCATGATTTGCCCCTGGTGAAGCCATGTTGGTTGCCTCCAATCACCTCTGTGTCATCCTCCATGTGTTTTTGCAACACCCTCAGGAGGATCTGCTCCATGACTTTGCCAGGCACAGAGGTGAGACTGACTGGCATGTAGTTTTCTGGATCTTCTTTCTTTCCCTTTTTAAATGTGGGGATTATGTTCCCCTTTCTCCAGACAGTGGGAACTTCACCGGTCTGCCATGACCTTTCAAATATGATGGACAGTGGGTTGGCAACTTCCTCTGCCAGTTCTCTAAGGACCTGTGGGTGGATCTCATCAGGTCCCACAGACTTGTGCACCTCCAAGTTTCTCAGGTGTTCACAAACCTGCTCTTCACACACAGTGGGTGGATCCTGCTTCCCCTGGTATAAAGGACTTTGTATGTTCCATACATAGATTATTTTCACCAGTGAAAATCTTGTTTAACCAAGTGCACTAAAAACAGTCTCCTGAACCAGTTTTACAGCAAGCACCAAGATTTGATGCAAAATATCATTTGTATCTGTTATGTGAAGCTTTTCTGTCACATAACCTGGCCCTAAGAGCTGGCTGTTTTCAAAAAGTTCAGAGCAGGTTTTGGAAAAAATCCAAGCTCATTGCACTTCTTGACTCATTTATTCTTAAATGCAAGAACTTTTAGACAAATATTACCAAGAAGAAAGGAATTATTTTGTGTTTATTTTCCCCTAAGATGTCATGATAATTATGCTTCAGTGTCCTGGATCATTGCACAAAACACTACGTGAGGGGAACACTTTGATTTAATTCTGAACCTTTCCAACATAAAAGATGTGTTCTACAAACCATGCTTTCAACAACCTTTTTCCTGTGAGAGCAACACAACCAGTACTCCATGTATGGTCATGCCTGATGCACAGATTTGTATGTTCATGATGTATGAGGCAAAAAATCCTCCTATTAAAAGTGTATGGATGTGCATGGTGAGAGTGTGCTGAAAGAAAACAAACTTGCCAGAGATTCAGCTCAAAATCTGGTCATCATCTTGACCATAAAAATCTCCAGGTTTTCCCAGGAAGAAGTAGGGTTTTTTTAAATTGTCTGGGGAGCAGGAAGGAGAATGATCTTCTGCACATGGTCAGGGCCATAACAGCAGAGACAGGAAGGTAGAGTGTGACACTGTATCTACAGTAACACACAACCAAAAACTGAAAACTCATTCTGCATTTACATCCACAGAGCTAAACAGAAACTGGATGCATGAATGCCTATGCAGAAGAGAGTAAACAGAAAGCCTCATGATTGCTGACATAGATGTGCAGAATTCGTCTGAACCAACATTTGCCAATGTGGCTTTTGAAGCATTTATCTAGCTCTGTATGAGACAGCAAAGTGAATGAACTAAACTGAAAAAACACTTTCCCATACAGCAAAATAAACACTCCATGGGTATCTAACTAGAAAATGTATCACAGCACAGTCTCATTGCGACTCCCTTAACAAATCCATAAATTGGCTATTTAACTGTAACTGAGAGTGATCAAAAATTTTACTTCATACTAAGAGTCCAACTTCCATTCAAAACTGAGCAGCCTAAGCACAATCCACTGGTGGCCTTTTTGACAGCTCCACACTTGAGTGGATCATATTGACTAAACATCACAGGCTAGACAAATTCTTAGCTTTTGAAATAACTTCATCTCAATTTTAAGCTCTCTGACACAGCAGACAAAACTTCAATAATATGATTTACAGTTAAATTAAACATAAAAACATCATCATTAAAATAACTGCGATAAGGTTAAGACCTAATGCCACATGTACTTTCTAAAGGGACAAAGATATAAACTCTTTGGTCTATGGTGCCCAGTCAGTGCAGAAGCACAACCATGTACACTGTGCTTATGCAGCATGTATGAGCTACAAGCTTTCAATATTTTATAAAATATTCCCTTTCCTCAGCTTGACTCCCTTTTTACCACATTCACAATTATTCATGCACTTTATCTGTTGATACATTTTAAATGTAAAGCTCTAGTAATTTTTCTGTGCTATTTCTGGAAGTAACATTAAAAGACAAAGTGTTTTGATTTTTAGAGTACAACATAGCCAGTAAAATCAACCTATTTAGTGAGAGTGCTAAAGTAATACTGTTTGCAAAAGAAAAATTATTTTCTATGCTTAAAAAAAATTAAAACCATTCCCTAACAAACAATTCTTCCAGTTTTATCAAGATATAAGTGGAGAACACTAAGTTCCCCTATATTCAGACCTCATCAACTACCTGGTACATGAATAAAACATCCAGTAGAATAAGCGTGATAATTCAGATACAGTTTTAGTAATTCAAAATCCTTTTTAAAATACTTAGTCGACATACAGGTACACTTTGATCTCCTCTTAGGGAGAAAAATTCTTCAAAACTAAAGAAACTTGAATACACTTTTACTGTCCCAAATTATCTTTTCAGTAATACCTCAACAATACCTTGGTTTATATCCTATGCATCTGGTGAAAACATGTTATTTTTCTCCAGTTATACTTCGTCAAAAGGTCCAGTTCTTTGAATGTCATTATTGAGGAAGGAATGAGTAGACTTAGAAATAAAGAGCTTCTTCCTTCCTACCTCAATTCTCTGCCCCTTTTCAACAGGTGAAATGGAACATCCTGGAATGCTTATGGGTATTATCAGCTGGAAAAATCTGTCATAATAATAAAATATTAACTTCCTGCATGTATTTTTCATCAAAGCATTTTACAGGTGGTGTAATCTTTCCCACTTCCTCTAACAAAAGAATTGAGATGCGGATACGATAAAGATAACATGCACACAGGTCTACATCAATGTATGCTCAGATGCTCTTTAACTTCTCTAACTCAAAGCATAAGTGAGACTCATCAAATGAGGATGAGTGCTAAGACAAGCTCCATATACACAAGATTCAAACCAAGTATCACAAAGGAAGTGATTGAAGTCAGGGAAGTCTCTCCTGGTGAAAGCAAAGACAGGAAGAGAGAATGACTTCCATGAGTGATGAAGATGAGGACCAGTTCTGATCTACCCCCTTAGCATGAGGAAAATGGATGACAGCTTGCTACAGCTCCCTCAAAAATGCCATCAGATTTTTTTCTGCCCTTTCTAGTAGTGTCTAGCTCATTGGACTTTCTAAAGACTCTCTCCTTTCTAGTAGGTGATGTTTTGCAGGTCTCCTCTGATTTCCACAGACAAGCCAAAGCATCAAACCTTTCAGCACCAATACCATCACAGGAGCATTTAAGGACCCCACACACTGAAATGCTATTTTAGCATGCTGCATTGTTATGCTCTTTTCTGTTAAGAACAGAAGACCTGGAAAATTCCTGAAAAACTACCCTGAATCTGCTTCCTTTGTTGATCAAACCAACAGGTATTAGATCTTTCCACCACTTCTTATCATGAAGACTCCCATTCGAATTCCTTCAATGGCTTCTACTTCACCTTTTGGATCTTAGTCCAGTAATTCATCTTTGCCTCAAGACATTACACTCCTAGTTGTTCCTGTGTGTCAGCCCTCCATTCCTCATAGTAAACCTCCCACTGGCTCTGTTCTTCGCACACTGCTCTTCCTAGAGCTTCTTCATACCTTTCTCATGATTTTTCTTAAATGCTGGCCCTTTTAAATGGAAAACCTATTCCAGCTCTTGAGCACCAACTAGTCTTTTCCACTAAATTCTCTCTATAAAAATATCATCTTCAAACCCTAGAAAAAAATTATCAATTGCATACGGCAGCAAGATAATTCGCAAGGGTTTCATCAGTTTCTGAAACCTGGGTATGACATAGTTTAAACCAGTTATGGATTTACTGAATTTGTAAAATATGCTGAAAATGAGAGGCAAAGGATGAATGTCAAGACATAGAAGATTTGTTCTTTCACTGTACAAGCCCATCTCCTCTGCTTTGTAAACTCTGCTTATGTATAAGTTCTTCCACCTGGAAAAACTTTCCAGTCTTAGAACTGGAAAATATTCAGAGAAGGGCAATGAAGATGAATGGTTTCCATTTTAAAAATTACTTATTCACCTAAGACTTTTCATCCTGGAAAAGGGACAGTTAAAGGAAAATACTATAGAGGTTTGCAGCACCATGAACGACCATAAGATGCAGAGAGATCGATTGCTTGGTGCCTCTTTCAGTGCAGGAAATCGGGATCAAAGGAAGCCAGTTGATGGAAGTTCAAAATAAACAACCAATTCTTCATATGTAGCAGAATTACATAAATCCTTGCCAAAAGATGTGGCAGAAGCAAAACTTCACTGGGTTAATTGTTGGCTTAATAAGTACTTGGAAGAGAGAATTGGAGAGTGTTAGTAACTAGACAAGACACAGTGGTCTTAAAGTTTCTGAGCCAGAACAGTCAAGAGGCCAGCAGAATACTCAGTGGACAGATTTTACGCATTTTCCCTCTGTATACTGTATAATCTTTCTTTGACATCCAATTTTAGCCACTGTTGGGAAAAGAATAATGCTAAAAAAGCCTCCATTTTGAAAATCTATATTTGCTCTTATGAAATTATTCCTGAACATTATAGCAAAAAATACTATAGGACTTACTTCACGTTTCTGACAAATGTCATCCCTTGAAAAATCATAATCACAAGAGGAAAGAAGGGGATGGTTCATTGGGCTGTGCGACTATCCAAGGGTAAGATTTTAATAGCAGGAGGCAAACTTAGGATACTAGTCAGTTTAGAGATAATCTCACATGTACAAGACTGCTTATCTAAACCATTCCTGTCTGCTACATCCAATTTGGTTTTCACACAGTTTAAGGCTGACTGGAGCTCTCTCTTTTTTTTTTATAATGGATTATGCCTGGGATCATCCAGAAGCACAATGAACTTGGGTGAACAGTCCCTCAGCTCTGAGGGGAAGATGAAGGACTACGAGGGAGGCTCTGCTTACCCTGTGTTCTCAGGTGTACCCAGGAGTCTGCATTGTAACAAGGTGCTATCAGCGACCATTTTGAAAATTGGCCAATAAAAACTTACAGCCACCTCACTTCTTAGTGTTCACATAAGTGAACAGCTACCATCTCCTTTCTTGTCATGTACATCAGCAGGACACCCTGTCAGGGATTAATCAAGAATAATCCAGCAATAAATTATAGCCAGATAATATGGAACAAATTTCATGGGATGAGACTCTGGCTAGAGTACAGCACTCACAGCACTTGGAACATCTCCTGTGTCAATGATTAACACTTCACTGAGCATTCTGAACACATAGGGTATTTCATAGGCAATAGCTGACCTTAATGAGGGCAAAAGATAATTGAGCTTTTCAAATCTTAGGGGGAAAAAAGCGGACTGAGACTCTTTCAACCATGATAATGTCCTCAGACAACAGAACCAGGACTTCCTACAAAAATCCCTTGTTAAAAAGTTACAAAGCACCAATAACAGTAGAATCTTGAAAAACTAACAGTACCAGGATGTACAAGTTGCTGTGGGAAGATAAGTTCAGGGATTGTACCTGTAATGCCAAAGGAGGAGCTGTTCAAACACGGCACATAGTGACAACCTCTGAGTGTTTTGCTGAACACGCAGGTGAAGCTTATAGTTCTTACCTAGACTTGTGCAAAGCATCCCAGAGACCTTGATTACTTGCTAGACAAGAATGGCTGTGTTTTAACTATGAGAAATCCTTCCTCAGATATGACATGCTATTTAGTTGGACATTGCTGAATGAAGCCTGTGATATCCTCTCTCTAGGGCACAGGAAAGAGATGATTCATATGTCAACTAATACAGAATTACTGACAGAAAAGACACAAGAGGATGCAAATAATGGCTAAAATATGCACACCTTTTTTAAAGCACAGTAGAAACAAAATATGTAACAGCTATTCAAACAAGGTAGTGCTTGATGTGAACACCTTACATTTATGTAGAACTTCTCACCAAGACCAAATCCTGTTACCTCAGGTAAATTATCACTCTTGAACCTGGAAAAGCTTGAAGTAGAATGCCAAAGGTGAGAGAGAAAAAAGCCATGCTGGCTCTTAAAGTTAGATCTTGGAGTAGGTACTACAACACCATTGCTGTCCCTGTAGAATAAGTTGTAGATGTCTGACTATAGTCTGACTCAGAGACAGAGAAAGAAATTCAACCTGGAGATAATCCAGACACCGATAAAACCTGTTGTTATAAGCATTCATGTGTCCAGGGAAAGTAAACAACCTTTCTACTGCATTCAACAGAAAAGCACACTAAAAAGAAATACATCTCAGATCTGAAAGCCAAGACTCCTTAAGATCGTAAACTCACTCTTCCTCTATGTATACAGGCACTATCATAGTCCCCACTCCTACCCACATCCACTTGCTCTCCTTCAGCTGCTGCCTGTGGCCAAGGCACATCTTCCATCCACTGACCTCTCTTAAGTCCAGGCCTTCCTGCTGCCCTGACTTTAGATCCAAGCAAGAGCATCTCAAGTCCCCACTGAAAGTTAAAAAAAAACAAAGAAGAATAAAACCTGAAAGAGCTCCCTGCTTCCTCAAAAAAAGTGCAAAAAACTTTCTTTCCTCCTTGACAATCAGAAGAAAAAAACAAGAACATGAAGAATTTACTCTACTAGCTTAGGTCTTCTCACTGCTAAAATATCTACCCCAAATTACTTCCTCCTCCCTGAATCACACCAGGATTTAGAATCACCCTGTGGTACCCACCCAACCCCCCTTTATAGACTGGTGGGTGAATCAATTAAATCCCCACAGCTGGCTACCCTGAAAATCCCCGAACTTAGTACAGACAGCTGTGGCCCTTCCTCTTGCAAAAGGAACATGATTAACTCCTTCCCCACCATCTCCTGGACAGTGGATTTATAACCCATTTCATACACTATAATCACCAGTCAAGCACTCAAAGCTCTTTAAGCTTGAATAAAATTTAAAAAAAAAAGTGCAAACTGCTACATTACATCTGATTTTTTTTTTTTTACTGCAGAGACCTAGTCTATTAATTTCCATTAAGAAACTAAATTTGATAAATCGATAACATTATAAAAAGAAAATGTAATTAGTGTGTAGCCTTGGTAGATGTAAACTTACTGGTACCCAGGAGTAATAGCAGTTTATGTGAAAACTAGCATGTAACCATAATTATGAAAATGAATGTATAATTTATGCACAGAAGATGGAAAATATGCAAGGTGTGTAGAGAATGTGATTATATTGCATCTTCTTGTTTCTATTGATAGATGATAAATCTTTAGAATATGTTGAAACAAAGCATTCATCAACATGATTTTTGGGTGGTCATGATTTCTGATAAAGGTTTTTTCTTTTGCTTTTAATTAAACTCTATTTTACAACAGCAGCCCTTCCCCTGCTTTATTATGCCAAAGAAGCATATGGAAATATAAACTCCGAGATGTTACTGATTTATTTTGATGTTGGAGCATTTTGCTCTTATGTAAACATTTCTTGTGACATGAATATGGATAGTTTCAAATCTTGGAAGAGTTCATTACTAAAGGTAGCATATGTTTTTGACTCCTGAACCATGAGGGAAATGAGAACACCCAGCTTCCCAAACAGTAAATTGTAAACAGTTGGTACACCCCTAAGCAAAAGACTGAAATAATTACTGTATCTGTGTTTTAGAGTAGCCAGCTCATTTTTATGTCTCATTTTTGTTTGGGGTTTTTTTCATTTTGCTGATTTAATGTTTTTCTGAAAGGTTTGTAGATGCATTCTAAATACATACTTTGGGCCTGCAGCATCGTGATTTTAAGTGTGCAGATGTCAGTGTGGATTCATGGATTCCCAGATACCCTACGACCAGATATAAAAGCCTGTGCTGAAAGAGGCAGTCAGCTGTTTCACTTCTAGACTTACTCATAAAATATGATTTTTTTTTTTAACCTGGACTCCCTCCTGCAAAGTACCAGGCTTTTCGGGACCATTAAGGAGTTCTGAATACTTTCATCACATTGATTACCATTGAGAAACTGAGGCTAGTGACTGTTCTGGCATACTTACAGAGAACATGGCCAAAGCTAAATGACATGAACAGTTATTTTGTAATCTGTAAATTTTTACAGTGATTTTCCAAGAAGCCTGGCATCTTTGTGCCTTTACATCTTCCCATCCAAATGATCCAGTTAATGCTAGAAATGGTCCCTGCTGTTGTGGCATCAAGGTCCAAGGGTTGTTCTACTGTGTCCTGGGGACAACTCCAGACATGGCAGACATAGCTGAAGCTGAGATACAGCTTTGAAAGTAGGAAAGAAAGCTGCCCAGTCACCTGGCTGCAACCTCATGACAGGACTGCTTATGAGTTGCATCCAGCTCCCTTGATAAATCTGTCCTGGACGTCAGTATTTAAAGAAGATCTTAGGTGCTTATCTATCTTTGGGAATCTGGGTCAAGAGATTTGCCTAGGTCCATGAAGCAGGTTGGCAGCATAGCCAGGATTAGAAATCCTTGGTCCTGAGTCACAGGTTGTTGCTCTCTCTCCAGTGTACAACACCACCTCTGCAGCACACAAACCAAACACACCATATTCACTGAAAATGTTGACTGCAGACAGGAGCCACTACATTATACATAAAAACAGAAGCACATCTAGGTGCATACAATTAACATGGACAAAAACATACAAAACCAAGGCTTTTCTTTATGCATGCCCCTCTCCAGGGCAGCAGCAGAGCAGGAAGAGCATGTTACACTTGTGATTGTCACTATTTAACATATTGAGGAACAGTCTTACCAGACTGGTAAAGAGCAGACATTATGGCAACAGAACAGAGACAGAGGCCACATAGGCCCACCTAGCCTCCATCTCCCTACCAGTACCAGCACTTCACTCAGCTCTCAAGAACTCACACGGTCAGTCAGCTTAATGTCACAGGTATCCATTGATACTTCTTTTAGCATGCAGTTGAGTGGATTTACCCAACTTTGTACATCCCAGGACCAAGCAAATCTTTATATACCCTCATTACAGGCTTAATCAAGTAACTTTTTCTTAAAATTAGTCTTGATGGTTCAGTACCTGGGCCTGGTTTCATATTAAGCACTTCTGAAGAAAGGGAAAGGAGCTCTAACATTCAGATTTGTAACAATATATTAAACCAGGCAAGTATCATAAACCTTTCACACGGCTCTAGAAATAATTCCTTTTTTCCCTACAAGAGTTATATATTGGGCAAATTCATCTCTTGTGTAACCTTATTGTCTTCCAGCGTAGATACATGAAGGAAGAATTAATCCGGTTTCCAAATTATTTTTTTACAAACAAATAACTGAGGATCACTGAATAAATAGAATCTGCCATTTAAAAGCCACAGCCAAAAAATCCTTCCCATATTAACTCCTTTAAGTCTCTTTTTAAAAAGTGTCAAAGGCCAGGAAATATAACACAACCCTGAACTGCAATGTGGCATGCTCTTTCAGTAAAAGGAGGAACTTGAGTACCAGTGAAGGACAGGGAATTGCCCAAGCAGCAACAAGTTCATTCTTCTGACATATAAAGAGTACACATAAAGAGTCTTTGTTCCACATCTGTTCTATGTAGTTATCAACCAGAATTTACTTAGGCTTTCATTCAAGTGTCATTGTGCTGACTTATTCAGAGTACGAACAGAGTGGCAGCACAGAGATAACAGCCCCATTTCTCTTTCTCTCATCCCCACATTTAATGGACTCCATTAAGCATGATCCACCTTGAGTTTTTAGGTAAAATAAAATGTAAAGTAGAAGAGAAGAGGAAAGAAATGTTTTAAGAGAAATAAGATGGGTGTAAAAAGTCACAAGGTGTAGCATAGCAAGTTTGGAAAATCCTCAGAAAAGATCCAGTATGTTTGTGAGTTATATTATCTGAGTGCAGCAGATTTTATGGCACTAGGTAACATCTGGGTCACAGGCTAAAATCAATTCTGAAAGGGTATAGTACTAGTATAGCTTAAGGAATGACCTTAAAAGAGATTGCTCTTCCCTGAATGCTTGGAATAGCCTTCAGCTTGCTTCAGCTCCCCTTCTCCAGCTGCTCTTCTTGGAAGTTTCAGTATCAGCTTGGCACTTTTTAAGTTCTTGCAGAGGAGAGCCATTTCACTTGGTTCATCTTCTGTACTAAATATGTGGTACAGATCACATCTCTATGTGGTATACCACAGTGATACAGCATATGCAAAGACACATCATAGAATACTCAAGGCAGCTGTCAGGGCCCTGGGCAAGCACTGGAAGTGGGGCAGGACTTCTCTGAGTGCTCCAGAAGGAGAGGGGGAGAAATAAACTTGCAGAAGAGCTGATCATTGCTCCCAGATTGTTCCTTGTCTTTTGCTCCTCCTGACCGAAGGAACAAAACTTACGGCAATCTCAGGGCACCCTCCCCAGCTTCACTCTTCTGGGTTCAGCCAATACTGACCAACCTGTGGGGCACTTTTCTTACAAAGTTTCTCTATGGCAGGATTTTCTTTCTCTCTGTAATATTTGTGAAGAGATGTGATTAAAGCTGACATAACACAAGGCTACGGTTGTCTAAGTGTTTCTGCTATGCTTCTCCTCCAGTTACAACTAAAGTTATCTATCCCTTGTTTCTGTCTTGCAGGAAGTTTTCATCTTCATTAAAATTCATTGTTCCCTATTCTCCCTCCAAGGCTTCTTATTGTTAATTTTATCTTTGCTATCACTGTATCTATTGTAAATACCCCAGTTTTGCTTCCCTCTGTCCTCTGTTGGCTTGGGCTCAGCCACATCCTATTACTTGTGTTATGCTACAAAACAATTTACCTAACAATTTTAAAGAGCACTTGAGTATTTGCATCTCACCAGGTCTGTGGCCATATTCTGCTTTTACTGACTTCTATCCAACTGCTTCACAGTCCATTCAAGCCTCTTCTCTCAGAAGTCTCTTGCAGCTTCATGCTTCATTGATGAAACTTCTGATTTCCATTTCCATTACAGGTTTGAAAGTCCAGAGACACAAAATGCACCCAGACAGCTGCACCCAGGTTTTCCAAATCCTTGACTGATCATCTATGAACTAAGCCACTCATCTTTCCTTTGTGATTTCATACACTGCATGTATTTCATCCCCTTTTTTCTACTTCTACCTTATCTCCTTCTCCTGGGAATGTTTTTGGTCTTCAAATTCATCTGAAAACTTTCCAATTTCTTTTCCCTGTTCTTGGTTGTTAAGCAACTAATTTCTTTTCCATCCTTCTCCTTTTTCCATTCTTCTCCGACCCCTAAAGTCTGGGTTTCAAAAATAATTCTGCTGCTATTTCTTTTTTATTTCTGATTTTCTCCTGTTCATGGAACTCTATCCTTAGAGATTGTTTTTCATTTTGTTTTCTCGAGAGTCACTGTGGTAATCTGGATAAAATATTCCTCCTTTTCTTTATATCTCTCTGCAAAGCATTTTGCATTACTTTTCATGGAGAATGCTTTTATATAAATAAATTAGATTCTGACTGTATAGGAAATTAAAATACTATAGTAAGCAAGCTCCCAGGACACTGGAAGCATTATAAGTAGCAATATTAATTCTTTAGCCATCCTTATTTAAAAAGAATAAATAAATAAATAACCAGACCCACAGAGATCACACACTTGAAAATTTTGGTACACAAAATAGTTCATAATAATTAGTATAAATACCATTTTGTACCAGCCAATTTTGGGAAACCACTCAAACCAAGCCTTTTCTTCAAACAGAAATCCCCAGAGGGTGAGATTTGTCTATAGTTAAAATCCACATCTGCACTTTCAGAGAATGCAGTGGTTTTCTTCATCCTCATTTTAACTTTCATGTCATGCCTCATTAGATTCTGTCTTTAATAAATAACCTCTCAGGTATAGGTGCTCTTTTGCTTCAGTGTCACCAACAGGAAAAGAAAATAGTACTTTAATCTCTAAAAGCTGCATATGCTTCCCCCTAAACCTAATGCACTGTAGATGTGCGAGCCTTCAATATTAAATATTTTCAGCTGCTTATGTGATGTACACATGTGGCAAGTTAGCAAAGTGTTAGCTTGCAATGCTTCCAGCAGGTCCTATATCTTTTTTCTCCATGTGTTGTTTTCTTCTAGCTTATGCACATCAATATAATCTTTACTACCTGCCTCCACTTTTCATAATGCTTCTAATATAAATCTACCTGAATGTCTGCATAATAGGAAAAAAAATTGTGTCTTAATATGGAGAGTTAGGAAATTAAATGGAGAAATCCATTTCACAAAATTTCATGGATGCCCCATGTAAAAAAAGAATATGTTTTTTTGAAAGAAAAGGGGGATTTTCTTTCCCTATAATGAATGCCAGTATTTCATTATCAAGACAGTTGTGTCACCTCTGGTGAACAAAAAATATTCACATTGGTGTTCTCTGGACGTTAACAGACACTCACTTGAATGCAATAATCCTGAAGAGGGAGGGTGAAAGGGCTTCTTCACCACTTGGACAACTCTTGCATCACGTTCCTCTCCGAGGTGCACCAGTCAGGTCTGCTACTAAGAAGAATCACTTGGAGCCAGCATCATGCCTGCTTTGCACTCTTTCACATCACTGTGCACCAATGTAAACCTCAGAGAGAAAAGAGCTTGTTCTGGGCAGAGACCATCAGCCCTGACCACAGAAATGCAGATGCCCACAGAAGCTGCTCATTTCACTCTCCTTGCCATTCTCATGGCACCAATCCACAGTTTCTGTTTCACAATGCCTACAGTACTACTGTTGTTTGCATTATGGCTAAAGAATATGAAAAGGAAGAATAAGGTCAGACATTCTCCTTTTGTCTAATTCTGCAGCAGATTAAGGCACACAAGCCTCAGGCACACAAATCTTCTGCAGCTCCTACAGAAAAGCTGAAACCACTATATTTCTCCTAATGCTCTCATTTGTTCCAGTAAGGCTAAAAAACATTTTTCTATAAAGCAGGTCTCAATAATTTATGGCACTCCAACATAGAGAAAGCTAAATTCACCTTCATCCCCTGTGTGCAAACATCCCTCAGAAATTATCACAGCAGCATGGTGGCTGTGCAGACAGAGCAGAGAATGGCTGGGGACTTTCACTCAGGGTCCCATCTGCTCAGGCAGAGCTGATGACACAGGCACATTGGCCTGGCCTCAGCTTCATGCCTATTAGCACTCACAGAACTGACTCTGTTTCCTGTCACAGCTCAGCTACTACCATCTTCTGCTCTTCATATGTGGACCACAGCAAAGTTGAACCAACTCTAGCAAAAGTTAAAGATAATTGTGTTCCCATATGTGATGGTATACAATTTGACCTGTGAGGCTCACCACTCTGGCACTTTAATCATGAAAAACCCTTGCAATAGTCAATGTGTAAAGCTATAGGTAAGCCTTTTAAGATTTTTCCCATTACTATATCGCTAGACAAATTAGATACCAATTTCAATAACTGAAGTAGAGGATGTCCTGTAGATAGCCACTTGTAATGTTTCATATATGACTATACCCAGAAAAAAATACAGCTCCCTGTGAGAAGACCCCAGGTTGGCCAGAGCTTTGAGGTCACTAGACCTATTGCTTGTATTGAGTTCTCCAAATAAGACAAGTTTTTAAAGAGTTTTATTACAATATAAATTAGAATACTTAACTTCTCAAAAACATAAAATGGCAAATAAAACAAATACTTTTTCAATGATGGCTAAGGCATTAAGCCCAAATCTAGGCTTCTAAAGAAAACTGCTTGATCACTCGTAAGCAGCGCTCAACTGGCAGTTCTGACTTCCGCAGAGAATTATGAGTATTGGGTGCGTAGCCATGCATAATTAGGAAATTTAATATCAGTTTAGGACTAAATGTTAATCTTAGACGTTTGAAAATTTCAGTTGACAAGCGTGAATGTACATGCAACTGTACATGTAAGATTTTGCTTGAGTGCATCTAGATACACGTCTTCAAAAGTTCTTCAAAAACATAAACTCAGTCAAGTCTCCCTAGTGGCTTACCATGTTTCTCTTGTTAATAACTAACAGTTTTAACAGTTCCCCATATGTTTTTTGTCAGTCTTCAGCTTTCTAGGGTTACCTGTGTACCACATCTTGAATGACAGAAATATCATGATCTCATAATTTATACATTATTGAGTGACTATGTATTGAGCCCATGTGAAGCATGGGCTCAATACATAGTGTATTAAATCAAAGCAGACCTATATTCTGTCTTTCTCCAAATATCAGAAGGGAAATGGCATTATTAATTAGTACATTTGTATGGTAAAACAACAATAAAGTCGCAAGTGTACCTCTGAGGTACAGCTCATTGCCAAGTTACTCTACTAGCCTCCAGTCACATTGCTGCAACAACTCTGTAAGGACTTTCCATGGTTTGTGTGTTAGGGACTGAAGGTTCTTACAACAGCACTTAAATCTGCAGTTTCAGTAAAACCATAAAAGCAGTACAGATAGCATTGAAAGAAGATTTAGCTTTTTTCCTGTTAATTCAGTTGACCTTTACTTGTTGACTTCAAAATGACAGATGTAGTTATAAATGTAAAATTAATACACATTTCAGGACTCATGTAAGCTGCTTCATATTTAAAAGTCTCAAGGATGCTCTCTTTTAACCCCTTTTGTCTCTTAACTAAATATCTCCATTCATTTCCAAAAGATACTGTTCAATGTCACAGAAAGGTGATGTAAGTATTACATATCACTTACACAATAAGGAGTTTCTACAGCTTCTAAAAGTTTCTAAATTCATATAATAATCCAGATGTATGTCATACTCTGGCAACATTCACGGTAAACTTAGGCAAATCTTTTCAAAAGTGACTAGTGCTTATGGGTGGTTTTGTGCCAGCCGAGAGGACTCAAAAAATTCCAGTTCTCAGATTCTTTAAATTGATCTTATCTTGGTCACTCAAGAACTCCAGGATCCTGAAACTAACTCCTGGTTTTTTTGAAACATTCACATTCTTAGGACTGAAAGCAACAGCACTAGTTTTACACATAAGATATGGACAGCACACAAAGAGTTTATTTACACTGCTTATATTCATTGTCACCTTCCTGCGAGAAGAGACTGAATTCATCCAGAATCCTTTTTGCCTCATGATTGACTGACTAAAATTTTTTTAAAAGGTGGAGATCAGTGGATCTATAAATAGTAATTATAGCAACATTTTCAAATGTATTTTCAAACACCACCAATACCATTTGTGAAACATTTGGATTTCACATCAGTCTTCAAAGATAATTGCAGAATTATTAAAATAACTCCCAAAATATATCAGTTCATTCCACCATTATTTGCAATTGAATTCTGCTTTTAAAACCTTTACACTAGATATCATTAGAAATAATTATTATGCTTCTCAGTTGCATTCAGGTCAAAGTTTCATTGTGTAAAGTTTCATTGTGTGTACTGAATATTCAGAAGAGGCAGTCCCTGCTCGAAGGAGGCTGCTAGTTTAAGAGACAAAAAAAACCAGAATCCAGATGGGGAAATATGATACAACATACAAGCACAGTGGTTAAGGTGATGATAGCTTCACATCTTAGCCAAGAGCCTGCAAACTGCACAGAACTGGTTGATATCCTCACTCACACAGTAACCCATTGATTCCAGTGGGGCTCTGACAGGCTGATAGAGCTTCCTTGAAAGCGCTAATGCCAAAGCAGGGGTGTATTAATTCCCCCTCTAAGGCTTTTTCCCCTTCTACTTTATTAATTCTATTTGGGGAGTTCTTATTTTTTACTGATTTACCATTACTTTTTACTTTATACCCTCTGCCTAAGCTTTTCATCAGCCTAGGATGCTTCTGGGTTTTTTTATTCAATTAAAACTGTATGATGTAACCTTTGCTTTTGTTAATTAAAAAAAAAAGTTATTTCCTATTCACCTTTTAAAATATTTCTTTCACTCTTTTAGTTAGTCCCTTCAAAGCTAGTTGTACCTTTTGGAGTCTACTGCTTTTACTGTTTAATTCCATCCCTTCCTCCCCCTTGAATCTCAGGGTTACTTTAAACTTTCAGTTCTCATTCCCTCCCCTTTGCCAAGTTCTCAGAGAATCAAATTACTCCTTCTACAGTCAACACAGTGTCTTGATTATCATTACGTTGTCTAATTTAATCTTTACTAAACCATTCATCGATATGAATTCCAAAATAAAGTACTATGAAAAATAGTGTGAAAATAAACTATCTAGTAATGATTAGAACTCCTGCTGATTGCTTGGCTTTATGTGAAATGATGGCAATCACATGTTCAAAGCATGCCAGCCGAAGTATGGCTACCACACTTAGCAGTTCAGCTTCTTATGTGACAGTAGTATGAAATACAGCAAAGAACCTTTCTGTGGCTGTACAGTCTTATGGCGCTTAATGAGAAAGCTCTGCCAGAACTCACAGTGAAAATGGAGCTTTAATGTAATGACAAGTAAGCTAAGAAACCTGAGAGGACAAGCTTTTGTGATGGAAAAAAGAAGCAAGTTATCTGCTTCTGCACAAAAGTTTGTTACTGAACAAGGAGCCAGTACACAGTTCCAAGGTTGTTGCATATCGACACTAACCTGAATTGGTCAGACTTTTTTTCATTGACAAGTTAACACAATGTAAGTCAAAGAAATAAAATGACTGTGTGCTTAAAGTGTGAACATATCTGTGTAAGTTTTATCACAGATACCTCAAAGAGAAAGGTTATTTTTTTTGGATGTCTGTGGCACTGTCTTAGGTCCTCTGTATGACTCTTGCTGCACCCCCTCTTGTACTGTTCAAGGAGCTCTGAGTGGTGAAGACTAGAGAATGATTCATGGCAGCTGCCTCCTGTGCTCCATGTCCCTCCTCCTCCACAGGGGAAGAGCTGTCTAAATTGCAGGATTTGAGGCTGAGGGCTTTTGCTTTACTCATTTTAAAATGGAGGATATGCAGTGTTCAGTTTTATGGCATGAGGACTATGTAAGAGACACATCTTGCTCTTGGAAGGGGAGGGGAGTTTTGAGATGCTTCTTAAAAGTTTGCAGGAAAGTTGACTTTTTAGTAGCTGCATCCCTGTCAGACAGGAGTTGTGATTTTTGTGGCATTATAAGGGCAAACATTCCTACTGTCAAAAGATGTCCTTTTGTCAGCATAGTTTTCCACCTCGGGAAGTAGCAGAAGCTGCGCTGACACAAGGAATCTACCTGAGGAAGATCTGCTGATAAAGCTACTCCAACAAATGCTGTACAGGTAGGCAAAGCCTTGAGCTCACTCTCAAAAAATTGCTGCCTTCTGCAGAGATGAGTTTCTTATGCTAGTAGACGCTTCCCTTGCTTTTCAGGAGTTACTGTGGATATCTTTCATCTCAGAGACTAAAATGAGTATAACTGCCCCCTGCATTTGGACTGATGACAAAAGAATTAAAAAGAGAGTGGATTTCAAAGTTTCTGTAGTATAGTCAGGAATCAAGAAACAGAAAAAAAGCCCTGTGTGATGTAGATGATTGCAAGGTATTTCCATATTTACACCCAAGTGCCATACACCTGTGTTCCCTGTTGCCCATGTACAAACCACAGTCTATTCCCACACATACACTAAGTCTCAGAAGTTGCTATTTTTGCACATAGAGGAGCCCACTGAAATTCTCCAGGAGTCTACTCCTGCAGTTATCCATGCAATCAACAGCAGGATCAAAGCCCACAAGTGCCAGGAGAAATCTGTATTTATACAATGCAGTTTTAGCTGATACCAGGTAATTCAGCAATTATCTGTTTGTAAAACAGGTACAAATATCATGATACAGACAAGAAAATACAGGTAAAGTGGCATAATAAACATTTTATGTAGACTGTATTGAGAGATTATTTAAGAAGTCTACAACTTGAGTTTATTTTATTGGCATAATTGCACAGTCTTGACCATTGGATCACACCATGCTTTAAAAACAACTTAATAGCTTCCATGTTAGAAGACCACATCTTGCTTATGAGTTGAAGAAGATGCAATATTTATCTGATCATCTCTAACTTATGATTTTCTGAGCCAGTGCTCTCCCTGCTAACATAACTCTTGGTTCCACACAAAGATCTTGAAGCATAGACTGGGCTTTAGCCATGCAACTTCCATTAAAAGCAGCTGGGCCAATAAATCCTCGTGTGACTGAAATGCAGGGATACGAGCACTGCATCTCTCGGTCTATGTGACTAATCGTTCTCATCTGCGACAGCATGATACAGGTAACTATGACGGACACGCTTTCATTATACTATGGTTCATTAAGCTGTAAATCAATCATCTTTTTGGAAAGTGACACTATCACATTGGTATATAATTATGCTACCTCAGATGCCCCCAAGGAGATAAGATACAGCCCTATTTCCCACAGTGCATAAGGAGGTTATTCCCTCTCCTTGGGTCCATAGATGGCTTTAACTATCTGGAGGTTCTTCCTACACTCAGAGAATGAACAACAGGAAAAAGCAATATGACAGCTATTAGAAATTACTATTCAAGCCAGAATTTCCTGACACTTTCTAAGACTGATGAGTACATATGCCTTTGCATAACTGCATAAAGGTTTACAGTGTAATTGCATGAGTCCTTCTGGAAATGCGACAAATGGTCAATTTTTAAAGGTACTTACATGTTTTCATTTAGGGAGAGAGTTAGGAATTCAAATACATTTAAAAATCACCACAAATTCTAGCACAGTAGTGCTGTTGGTTCATTCATTCATTTGAAATATATGCACATAGCCCACATTTGCATCAGGGCAGGATTTGGGATTGACTTCAACTGGGATTACATGGTTGAGTGCTCTGAAAGGAGCATCCAAGTTTTCATGTCATAAATTTAAGGGGTTTTTCTGAGATTATTGTACCATTATATTTTCTCAAATGTCATTTTCTGTGTCCTCTGTTGGTCCTTTTTCCCAGGATGTACATTTAGAACCTGAGATAATAAGTAATTAGTACTATTTGATTTTCAGTACTACAGAAAAGGATATGTTGCTGTATCCTCAATAAAGTAGGTTATAACAAAAGGGATATGTGAGTTTTGACTGAACAGAAGGTTGAGATAACCTGTGATATTTTCCAAATGTCAAAAAAGTATATTAGTGACTAGTCAGTGTTGCATAATGTAGCTATTCATTTCAGTGGGATTATGCTACAATAGAATACTCTAAGTAATTTTAAATACATATGCACAAAGTGACCCCAGCAGCTGAAAGAATGAATCATATTTTGTTCTTCTAAAACCTAGACCAAAATTAATTTCTGTGCATAATTTACTGTACTCATCAAAATTCTGAATTTAAACATTTAGCTATAAATATTTAAGAATACGTTTCCATTTGCAATTTCTAGTTTATTATTACAAAATGACATAAAGTCAAGTATACAAAACTATGTCTGATATAATTTGGGTAGTTTCATCAAGATCAGCAGTTACACTGATTGACACCAGCTGAGGATCTGGCCCAATAAATAGCTAACTACATAATGAGGAAAATAATTCACTCTGCTATTAATTAGAAAAAGAACTAACAAACATTTAATCCAAATGTTGGGGTTTGCAAAGGGTGTTCCAAAGCACGTAGGCAGTTGTGGGCAATTTAGGAGCAGATCAATGTGTCAAGTTGTGGAGTTCCCACATTTCTCTGTTCTCAGCTGTAAACCCTTTGCATATTTGGGGAGAAAAGGAGGAGTCTACATTTTCTGCAGATGCTGGAAACATGCCAAATCCTCTTATTACAAATATTTCTACATACTGCCAAGTGCTCCCATTGGGTATTCTCCTCATATCCATGTAACTACTGGTTTTGCTCAGTCCATTACTCAATAAAACTAGCCACTAGTCCAGCTGGAATAGTCTGGTTGGAGAAACTGGTTACCAGAAATTCAGACATATATATAGCTGAAGAAACTGAGCTATTAAGAAATCCAGTGTGCTGAGATTTATTACAATTTTTTTTGCATTAAAAGAAAATACAAAGCACTGCTTCACAAGTGCAAATATGTGTTACTAAGGATCATGTAATGACATGATTTAGAAAGATAACAGTATTTTAAAGTACAATGTGAGGTCTAGTGGTAATAGCTAAAAATTTTTTAGACCTGCATTTTCCACCCATTCATCTATCACTGAATTCAGTGAGGCCAGGAGTTCAACCCTGATGTCCTAATGATTTAGGAAAAATTGAAAGTATCTTAGCTTTATTTTTTTTTATTTTTCATCAATAAACAGTAGTTGAGATCAAGTATGTTTTTCCTGGTGAATCTGAAAAGAAGGGAATTCATGTATTTGCTACCTTCTGCTTTCTGCATGCAATTTTTCTATTTTCTTATCATTCTGTAGCAATGAAAGATGCCACATTAGTGCATAGAGCCTTAATCTTAACCTGTCAGATGCATTCATTCCTTTCACTATAAAAATTGTGGTTCACATTTTCTTTCCTTAGACTCCAAATTTGCAAACACTTAAGCATGTGCTTAATATTAAGTCTTACTTGGTACAGAATGAAAAAGCAATGAACTGTGCTTAAGAGACATGAATGTTCTACAAAAATATTTTATAGCTGTTTTTCTAGACTACATTTAATTACTCTAATACCAAATTGAACCATTTCATCTCATCTCTAACATACCAGATAAATCTTGAAGCTGCTTTTTAGGCTTCTTTTGATCTGGTGAATATTTTCTCGTTCTGAGAATTTCTTCGAACAATCCAATGATTTAATTGCACTTCTTTTTTCCTCTAGCCTAGTGACTAAGCCAGAACCCTCCCACATTAAAAGCAACGGAAACAGACCAGACTGATTTGCAAGAAAAATATTTATATTTAATATTAGAATTTCTATAGTAGGTCACTTAAGGAATAATAAAAATGGTAGGCAGTTGTTACTGCCTTAAAAAGGAGGATTTTTATTTAAGCAAATCATGTCAATGTCTGAAGCCTACTGGATTATCTTCTAACATATGGTAAGTATTGGTTATGTGGTGTGCTGGCTTGCATTTCATTGTTGGAAAAGCATAGAAAACTGATTTTAGTATGCCTTTGCTCTTAGCAGCAGGGTATAATCATTTTTAAAAGAAATTATGGAATCAAGCATTAGCATACTTTGTAAATTTAGGATTTATGGAAGGATGTCATATATCACACACATATATTGCTTTGGGATGCTTAGAAAATCTTCAGTACCACATGTCACTGTTTTGTAGTTGTTCAAAATGGTAACTAAGCACATGCAAAAGATGGCAATGCTAGGATAGTCTTCTAAAAAATTACACTGTTAAGTATTTAATAAACATATTGAAATGTTAATCCATTTTGTCACTACTGAACTTTAAAGAATTTTCTTCTGGAAGCACGTCAGTTATCATTATCCCTGAGGGTATTAGTTAAGCCCCAGGTTTTTAGCACCTTGAATCTTTGGCCCTTTTACAGGATTTGGTTCAGGTGCCTGGAGGTAGCAGGATGTGTGTGGGTGGAAGTGGGGAGCTCTTCATACACACAGAAGAGAAAATTATCCCCTTGTGTCCCCTCAAAATGGGCAAGTCTTCTCTGTGCAAAGGGAACAAGTGCAGCGCCAGCAGGTTACACGGGTCAACTGGCCACCATTATGCTCCTACAATGGATGCAAGATGAACACATGGGGCTTTTACTTGGCAAAGCACCTGGAGACAGCAGCATGAGACTGATGGATCTTCTGAAACAGCAACCTGCAGGTTGTCACTGCAAACAGGAAGCTGAAATTGTAATGGAAAGGTGAGAAAAGTACATGTTAGATACTTGCCAGCTCACGTGCTACTGACAATAGACTTGATTTTAGCCTTCACTTTAGATTTCAAGGGCTTAATTAACTAACCAATGTCAAAAGGAAAATAATCTGGTCTAAGAGTTCATTCTAAAGGCTTGGATGCCTTGGAACTTCATTTCTCTATCAAAGTAATGCAAAATTCAGGAACAAAAAGAATCCCGTCCTGCAACTCTCCACTACTGTCAGGTTTCTGTAATGTGTCCCTTTCCATTTGATTACTGCCATTTATTCTGTACTTCTGTCTAAATAAGGTCATATATTATTAATCACACAGCCAAGCCACACAACCCCAAAATTAAAGAAATTTAAAGGTATTGGCTGTTACAGGGATGTTACATTAGCTACTGTGGTGGCAGGTGCTGGCAGCAGGCTCAGAAGAGAGGGCAGAAAGTCAGGGTAGCCCTGCTCTTCATTCTACTATGTCCCATACTGTTCCAGTAACACCAGACTGTCCTTCTTAGACACTGAATGGGTGAGTGGCTGAAGTACTTTGAGCTATCGGGCTGACATATCCCTTGTCTATCAAGCGCTAGGCAGAAGATGATACTGAACACTACTTCATCTCTTTCTTGGAGAGAGAACACAGACCCAGTGGAGACAGATGGTGAGAGAAGGGGATTGGAACTGCACAAGGATGTTCCATTTAGAGACCAAGATGACAATGATGGTACGAGCTGCTATTAGTGCAAATGATGGTCAACAGCCACTTAGGAGAGATAGTCATTTGTTGTGTTCATATACCAACCATTCACAAGAGATTGCTTAAGAATAAGATACCTTGATGTTTCCTTAGGGGCCAGCCCTCAGACAGGTGCTTGCCTGTAAAACATGAATTTAAATGTTGTTGCATAGGATCTCTTAAACTTCAAATTGCTAACTGCTCATGGAAGAAACAGCCAGAAGCACTAACAATTAGCTCAAATTATATCATACAGCACCAGAGTCAGCGATCACCTCAATAACTTGTCCAAGTTGCTTGAAAGTAGCAGAGAGAAATGTTGAAGCACAAGTTTTTCATCCCATGAAACTAACTCACTTCATTGACGATTTGCAAATACTCAGCATCTCTGATATACCTCATGACCTTTCACTTAGAATTGTCCCACAAAAGCCCTGTTAATCTGTAATAACCCAGAGAAATTACAACTTTGGTTATTGCTTCATGGCCCACCTTCCCCAGCTGCGCTGCAGCCATGCTCCTGGAACAGCCAGGCTCCCTGGATGCACCACTTGCTTCTGTACAATGGCGGGGAGCCTGGTGAAACTACACAAAAGGCTCCTTTGGAGTCTAGTGTGAGCCTCCAAGATCTGCCCTGCATAATAAGTTTTCTTTCTGCCTGTTTTCCTGATCTCTCCTCTGCATCCTCACTGGCTGACTGCCTCTGCCCAGGTGTCCAGGAGGGCAGTGCCAGGGAATGGTTTTCTGAGCCACTAAATCATTTTGAAAATGCAATTGTATCTAATTAGTTTTTCACATTGGCTGTCTTCAGTGTTTGCATTGGTTTGTTTCCATGCAATGAGATTTCTGGGTTATTTATTACTGCTAATATGTTACACTCTGACAGTCACCTTATGTTCTGCCAGTTAGAGTTTTTTGGTCAATTATTCTGATTTCATGTATGACTCCTGATCTCCTGATCTTTATCTACACATTCTTTTCACTGAGTTCTCTCAAGGTAGGAATTTGTCCTTGCTGCTGTGTGAATTTTAAGGGCTGGCCTGTAAAATAACTGTACATAAGTAAGAGCTTTGTTTACAAACAGCCTGACAGGGTAAGTTTGCCCAAACACACAAGCTATCTAAATTTCATGTAAAACAGACCCTTTTCACTGAAGTAAAGTAAAGAAAAGCTGCGACTCATGGTTGGGTTTATATTTGCATTTTTCATCAAGGGGTTATTTGATCCTCTCTGCAGGGAGCATTTACTTGAAAGATGGGTCTCAGCCACAAAGTGTAAATTCCATTTCACTCTGCCCAAAAGTTTGGGGCTATTCAGAGCTCCCAAGGTTTGATCCTTTTCCATGCCAAACTTATTCCATGGAATAAGACCTACCTTCCTTCACATTACAGCTGTCTCTCCACTGTACACTCCCTTCTCTCACTGTTAATCATGTCTCAGCCTCTTACTCACATGTGACAGTGTCAGCTCAAGCATAAGGAACAGACTCATAATTCAAAATCACTTGGCACTGTGACACAAGATCATCTTAAGGAACAACTGCAAATCAAATACCGTAATACAATATTCACATATATGTTATCCGATAATGTGCACTGTGATTTAAATCCTACTACTGTCAAATTCTTTGAATCATTAAGCACAAGATACCCAGTGGACAGTTTATTAGTTCAAGAAATGTTTTGACATTTTAAATCAAAACAGTTTTTAGCATGGTTAGCTAACATGCTTAGTGATTGTTTTCTGGTGTGCTGAATAAAGTAATAACAATCAGTTATGGTGAATTATTATTTCTAACTCAGGATTACAGAAGAACACAAAAAATTACATATTCAACAGTAGAAGTTCCCTAGAAAAGAACACTTACGACTCATTAAGAACTAAAGGCTGCTGTGTCTTGACACTACTGAGGGCTGGGTTATTATGAGCACAAAATTCCACCAAAAAAAAAAAGAAAGCCCATCTTTTTTTTTTTTTTTACATTAGAACTAAGGTGTTTTAAAAAATTACATTTGGCTTCCTGAAGCCACCAAGGTTCCTGGTATCCCAGTGCTAACAGTGAGTTGTGGATCTGGATTAGATCAATTAGTACCAAAACCAAACATTAAATAAGCTCTTACTAATATTAGTTCATGCAGTTGCATTCTGCTACAAAAGTAATATTCTAAGGGTGAACTGCAACACATTTTCAATTTACTTGTAGACACTGAGTACAAAGTCAGAATCCCAAGTGTAACACATTTAGAGCTGTAATCAGTTCATTCTGCTTATTTTCCTGAAGCTACAGTAACAGTTTATTTTTACTTCTTTATAACCTTACCTAGTAGTGGTTGTTCAACTGCTGTTATATCATCTATAGTGAACACTTCAAAGAGACAAGGGGAGAAGAGGAGGAGTGTGTAAAAAAAATGCATTTTTATCACAGTTGTGTAGGTAACAACAGCGTTATCAAATATTTCATTTTATCCTTTTTATTAGAGCATGCTACAAGTTCAAATGTGCACTCAGCCATATGTTAAGAGTTTACAACAGCCTCCCAACAAAGCTATTTTTGCTTAAACATTGATTCCTGGGGCCAGCTGTGGCCTGAGTCCTGAACCCCACTCCCGTCCTCTTTCATGTGGGGCCAAGCCTGATGAATTGTGCCTTGCTTTCTTTGGAAAAAAATGGGAGTTACTATGGATGTATGCTGGACTGGCTTCCCTGGGAACCACCCAGAAGAACCTGGGACTCCCACATGGGAGGAGCTGGTGATTGCCACCACCAAAGAGGGACAGAGGTGTAGCCCTTCTGGGAGATAGACTTTGATTTCCACAATACCCTTCTAAAGTCCAAAGAGTCTTCTGCCTCACCCAGCCCCCTTCTGTGCAGGAAGACATTTGTCTCCATGTAGACCGCAAGAATAAGATTTTAATATTAAATGTTGTTTTGCAGTGGAAAAAAAAGTCAACACTAACGATGTTTTGCACAATGTTTTTCCCCATATATATTAACATAGCACCTCACATTTCAGTGACTTTTATTCAAACTTACTACAGCTGAGTTGCAAAATGTTGTCTTTGTCCTTAAGACCATGACAGAGAACTTTATCTGCATTTAGATGCCTACTGGTTTGTGGTATTTCAATAATAAAACAGCAGGATTGAAGGCTCATGATGAGAAATCTGACTAATTACCTGTTAGATGATAGATGGTTGTAACTCAGCAGTGCCAGTCACTGAAAACAAAACACTTCTAGATATCAATCAGCTTGCTGACAAATTCAATTTCCATCACATTCAGTGGACAATAAATGTGAATTTTACCTCAGCAGCTATATACCTTTGACTTTTAACTTTGCAATATGCATAATGATATTTTAATAGAGATTTTTTTAAGTAAATTACTATTTAAATACCTGACATATTCATATTTCAGACTCAAAGCTGGTGGAAATAATTAATGCTGTAAATGTCTCGTGTTCTGCTGAAGACTGCAAAAGTGTATTTAATAGCAGTTTTCCTGTTTTCTCCATTTATTTTTAAGACCAATTATTTGCAATATTTTTAATGGAGGTATTCATCTTCTTTTCCCAGCATCTTCTTCATCCATGTGTCGATAAGTTGGGCACAGAATCTACATATGATTCAAAAGCAAAATGTCCACTGTGACATATCAGCATGTGGGCAAAATTAAAACAAATCAGGATTAGAGCATGGGAAATTAATCTGGGCTTGAAGAAACACCTCTCCTTCATTACACACAGGGACTAATTGCATTGTAAACATCTGGAAGCTGTGGATAAGCTTGTCCAATGCAGAGTGAATCTGAGTTCACTTACTCTTTTATAAATCAAGAGAGGTCAATTACCGTATGCTTAATATCTGTGTCAACTGCATGAGATGAGAATTAGACTTCAGAGGTCATCAGCCCCATAGCCCCATTGTGACATTGGACACAGCAAACTGCAAGCTAAGCAAGCTCATCCTGATGAGCATTGCTCTCCCCCAAGTATCATACATGCCCAGAGCAGAGACAGCATGCTCAGTCCCAAACATCTGAAATCTCCACATATCATTGGACAGATATCCACACCAATTCATTTATGTCTGTTTTATGACTGATGGCATCAACAGGAAAAAAAAGAAAAAAAGGAAGGGCAGCAAAATTATGTTTAGACCTGCTTCAAAGTACTACCTTATCTAATAAAAAACAAGGCAAAAAAAAAAAAAACAATCATAATGCAATTGTCTTTCTTCGAGGTAGGGACACAAGGTGCAGCCATTTCAATATGCTCTGTCAGCTGCTGAGAGCAGCTCTGAGGGACCACCATAGGCGTCTGCCTGGCCCTCGGTGCAGGAGCTGCAGGGAGCTTTGTCCTTGGGAAACAGGATAATTATTAAGCAGGTAACATCTGGGACCTGCTTCTCTCAAACAACATGGAGGAAAGATAACTGCGTTAGTGTAAATGACGGTCGAGGGTTTCCAGGGCTGCCCAGTGGTCTGTGTGTTCAATTTGATTGATTGGCAGGTGCTGGGAAAAGCCCTGTCTGCTTGTTTCTCCCAACCAGAAATAGCCTCCAGCTTTATCCAGAGCTCCCGTCACAAACCCCCTTTCAGCAATGGGTCTTCGGGTGGTTGCGGGATCAAGGATGGGCAGGAGACACCTGGACAATCCTAGGGACCAGCCTGTCCATGGGGTGAAGCAAGGACCCAGTAGAAGAGCATGTTGGCTGGCTGCCTGGGCTGTGGGCAGCTGTGTGTTGTAAGTTAACCATGTGAAAAAAATTCAAGGAGGGGAAAGGGCCGAGCATTGTTCACTGGAGTAAGAGTTAAACCCAGGAACACACCACAGTGCAGTCACTTCCGCCAAATGTAGATTTCTTTCTTTTTCAGGTCCTGCCTCAATACCTCACCATAAAAGCCCAAAGAAGAGCTTCCCAAACACTGGCCACAATTTGCAGGTCTCCCAGGCCACCACAAGCCACACATAGTTAGATCAGATTTGGCTGCCTGGTGTCATGTTTGGTTTTACACTGGAAGCTGCAGCCAATTTGCCCTCCAAACCACAGCCCTCTCTGCAGCCTGGCATTTTGCAAGTAACTGTTATTTTCCAATTTGCAGCAATAATGTTGTTTTTGAATTTTCAGGAACTATTTCTACTTTGCATTAAGAAAGATCCTTACTAGTACTGTCAGAGTTTCTCTCATTTTTTACAGGGTGAAGCTATCATTGTAAAAGGCGCCAATATATCTGAAATAAGACATTCAGTGCACCAGTGAGAAATTATATTCTAAAGCACAAGTTATTAAAGATTATGTCACCAATCTGCATACGTCCACATATATATGCATCTACATCTACATAAAAGATTATATATGTAGGTAATCAAATAAGAATAGCTTGTATTATTACATCCTTTGGAAACTATGGTGATTGTATCAACAAATTCTTCAGTTTCTGATATCAATAATAAATTACCAACCTCACATTTATATACTACTCTTCATTATACATGTATTGAACACTTTGTAATGATTTTTTCTTAATCAAACCTCTGTACAGAGGAGGTCTACTTAGGCTTTTCTTAAAGCAGCCTGACATCAAAAGATTTCAAAAGGACAAATGCTGCTTTTAAAAGCTAACATACTATTTATGATTTTAAATGGCAGAGGTATGATTTAGCCTGCCTTATTACAGATGTTAGAAATGATGTTTCACATAAGAATATTATTCTCTCATTGCTTTCCAGGTAGACTCTCCACTGGCTTCATTAAAAGGCTTCAATGTAAAACAGCTGCACAACCATGAATTGAGTCCTGGCAAGTGAAATTGTTCCATTTTTTTTTATCACATGACATGGCAACATGGCAGCTATTTAACTACACCCATACAAGAACAATAAATAAAAGTCATATGACCTTATGTTTCAATAAAATAAAGTCTGCTTATTATTTTTAACAAAAATGTCATTTCCCACTTATTCTCCTTCAATGTGGCTGCTAGTGCCCAATTTTCAGGCTCAGTGCACAACAGCCATAAGGTCAAAACCTGAGCACAGCAGTGTGATTAGCCCTGTCTTAGGCTACCTCATAAACATGTCTGCCACACAGCACATGCTCTGTCATGCAAGTAACGTTGTTTACCAAAGGGTTCAAAACCTAGAGTAGTATGAACACACAGAGAATGATACACTGACTTTATAGTCTCCTCTCAACTGATTTGAACAAGAGAGAGTGGGGTTGGGGGAAAAGCAATTGGGGAGGGGAGATAGATTTTAAAATGGGTAAATAGAAAATAAAGCTAGACGCTCTGGAAAATCAAAAATTGAGGTGGGTGGTCTGGTAAACCAAATAACTGTTGCAGATGACATTCCAAAGTCAAGGTGTGATTCATCAATCCCATAATACTTGCGATATTTTCCCTGCTTCAGAATGGGCACCAGCCCAAACAAAACCTGACCTGATGAGGTTTTGGTTCACAGAGGTCTCATCTTTCCATGAGAATAGGTGGAGTTAAAAGCATCAGTAACAAGCACTAATATGGTACCATAGACAGAGACTTTATTTATCATGCAGAGTGTGAAAACAAAGCTTTCCAACAGATTTATTAATAAAAGGGAACAGAAGAATCTAGTATGGACAAACTGCATGTTCCCCACATCTCAACTGTCAGGACTTCCTGCCCTCAGGCTTAGATATATTTATCTGGTTATAATTCAGTAAAGTTGTGTGATTTCAAGCCATTCTAAACAAACAATCTGTCTTGGATATCACTCAAGGATGTCCTGACAATGCAATATTTCACATTTCAGTTTAAAATAAAAAATTAAGACACTAATTAAATGCTCTCGCAAAGATGAGTTGCTCTTCCCAGAAATTGTTTTTATTAATTTTAATTTTTTTAAACAGTTTAAGGACTGTAAACATTAAAATGATGACAGCTTTATCTGGATGAAATTAGTGTAACATGCACATTACTGTGAGAGAGAGAAAAGCATATGGAAAATATATATTCAGAGCTTGATTGTGTTGTTTCTTCATATTCAAAGGCCTCTTTGACTTGACTGGAAATTTTACATATGTGACAGTTGTAGAAATGACTCCTCAGATTGCAGAGAAATCAAATTTCCATGTTAAAGAGACCTTGTTTCTAATTTCACTTGGAAAAGTCGGTTTTTCACATGCCCCCATCTCGTTATTTTTCCAGCCTTTCTAAACATTGGTACTTTTTATAAGTGTGGGACACTGCAGGGAGAAAAAAGAGAAAGAAAAAAAAAAAGGCTGTGTTTACCAGAGGACAAATATGCTACTGGAACAACTGTTTGGTGTCTAGTGTACTGTCAGGAGCGAAGAGAAACATGGGTAATACCATTTGCACCCCAGTGCGCAAAATAAAATATTAATGGCAGCACTTCCTGAGAAATTAAATTACTAGAGAAAAAAAATCTTAAAAATATGCGTTCCACTGCCTTGTTGAAAGCCCTCACACAAATTATGGTCAAATTAATATCCTTTTGTCTTCAGTAGCCATACTTTATGACCTTGAGGGTTGCTCTCATGTAAACGTCTGATGTTTTCTTATTTATGAACAGGCTTATTTTGACTTACTGGTCAATGAAAAAAATAACAGAACCTAACCTAGGTTTGAATGGGCAGTAGTCAGCTTTTGTTTGCAGAAGTCATGAGATAAACCTGGCCAGTTGGGAGAGCATCAGACGCCCAATCTGAAGGTGAAGGATTCAGGTATGAGGCTTGTCAGAGTTGGGCTAATGGTTGGACTTGGTGACCTGGAAGGTCCCTTCCAACCTCATTTCTTATGATCTGGGCTCTATTTAGTCCCCATTTAAACCTCCAAAATGACGCTGAAGGGTTAAGTATGATCAGGCCAGTTGTCCCCAGATGCACTGATGGACAGCCATACTCAGCACACGAAAAGAGTGTACTTTATATTGCAGTGCTTTATAATTTCTTAATGGTTCATACTCAAACATTAGTGGTGATTTGCTGGTTGTTAGATAATGGCAGTTCTCACTAATCTGAAAAGAAAAAAATCAAGATGTGGTTGAAACCCAGTCCCCTGCATGAGAAAAATTCTAGTTACTATAACTCTAAGAATACAATTATTGAAAATATAATTCAACATATCATGTTTCTAATGCACACTATTTTATCAACATAAATTTTAAAAAATAGATTATAACCATTCCATAAAGACAGTAATAATTCGCAAGAAGGTAACACTGTAACTCATATCTACTCATTTTCTATTGCCTGTGTTCACTTCTACCTAAAATTTTAAAAAACATTAAAAATTCCACAGTTGAAACTGTTACCATGTTCTATACACATAAAAATCATGTTTCAAATATGTTAATAATGTTCCACCAGCCTAAGAAGCATTCAAGGACACAGCCTTCATTTGCCCTGACTGTGTGAGACAGGAGCAGTCTTGCTCCTGCTGAGACGATGTGGTGACTAAAACTTTCCTTTCTCTAGTAAGGTCAGCAAGAAACACAGATATTTGGGGTGTAAACCTGCAATCAATTGAATACTGCCAAATGAAGGAAATCTGTGTACCTCACACCGTGCTTAGCATCTTGTCAAACATTGGTACACTGACTTAAGGTCAGACCAAGCTTCTGTCTCCCATTCTGGTCTTTGCAAGAAGACTATTCGTAATACTGCTACTATTAAAATGACATACATAACTGTCTTCCGTGGTCATAAACATTTTTTCCAGAGAGTTTTTTTCACTGTTGTCCCCCATCTTCAGATATAATCCACTCTGCTAAATTTTAAGGTGAGTTTTGCAGAATTGATGCAAAGTTAAACCTAAGATCCCACAGCAGTGTAATAAATATTCATCAGTACTGCAGTGCACTGCACTGCATCTTTATGCACTTCCCAAACTTCAAAATAGCTAAATTACACAAATTTGTTACAGTGGTAACAGCAACACAATTATGGTTAGTGACCTGCCACTGCCACCATCCAAACTTCACTTTACAGTAATATAAAACTCTTGACAGGCCATTCGTGGATCAAGCTTAAAATATAAGGAAGAAACATAAATGGTTTTAACAAATCAAAGTTTATGGAACTGCCAGACAACAAGACAGCATATGGAAAAGTAAACATATAATGAGAAAAAAAAAAAACCTGTAATGCACATTGCACATAGGTTTTGTATATACATTCAATATTGACCTTCACACTTCTGAAAATCAGTTCATTTCTTGCAGGTATGGCAAGAAGTGTAGACCTTAAGGGGATGTTCTCTCTCATGTAAGAGTCCAGACTGAGCTCAGGAGAAAAAACATTTCATCCAAGAGACAAGAAACAAATTATTTCTGCCCAGCTGAGCAGCAGATAGGAACTGTTGGTGGAAGTGGATGTCTTGGAGTGAAACCTAGTGATACATTAGGTAGCAAATGCTGCCCTCCTTGCAGTCAATAGCTGTCTCGCAGAGAAACTTTCACTCCCTGATTCATTACTAGACATTACATCTAGTAAGATGGGTAATAAAATTCTGTATTATTCATCTATATAATAACACTCTTCTAGTCTTGCACTACAGACTGGGAAAAGAGGAGAGAGGAGAGGAGTGAAGGACTCCTCCATTTAAGCCAATTCCTGCTCTGACCTTTCCGGGATGAATTTTTCTCCATCAGCTCTTCAGAAGCCAACGTAGAGGAGCAGTCAGTCCCACTGCAGCCTTACCAAGGTGACAATCACTTGTCCCCAGCATCTCCACCAGGCTGGCTCAGGATGGTCTCAAGGAACTGTCTATGAAACAAGGTCTCCCAGTCAATGATTACCCATCTTTTCCAAAGAACTGAGCGCTACAAAAGGGGCTTTGGTTACTGAAACAAATTTCTTTTTTTCAAAAAGCATTCTATAACTCTATGTCCCAGCACTCAATGAATAATTAACACAAATAATTAAAACTAATATATGGTTGTAAAAACAAATTAATAAAGTACATTTCATTATGCAGTATCCTTGATTTTTATGGTGTTTGATTATGCACCAATTTGTGAAATGGGGTAATCTGCAGTATGCATCCCATCCATTACTGAAATCACACTGTACTGCAGTCAACAGGCTGATGAACTTACATATTGCACCAGCATTCAAAAAATACCCAGGATGGAAGGGAAAAATTAATTATAGAGCCTGATTCCAGGTCCCACAAAAACCAGTTTACAACACTCAGATAACAAGGAATAACCACTGACTTTTCACAGAAAAGCCTATGGTGATATAATCAAACATTAAAGTAAATAACAATCTGAGCAAAGACACGGCTTTTGGACTTTTTTTTTTTTCACATCTTTTGTCTTTAGTATCTTTGATTAAAATTGGTTAAAATATCTAGGTGACACCTAGAAGACAAATATAACTCAGTAGGGATCAACAGCATAAGTTCCAACACCCAATTTTGAAAAGCACGTATTCTCTTGAACAGATATACGAGTGTTATCATTGGCACAGTTATAAATAAATATTAAATCCTCATCAGTCAAAATACAGAGTACTCTCAGATTTCGCTTTCATCAGATAACAATAACATCCCTGGAAAAACATTAAGTCTAAATGATAGCATATTTATTATTTGACAAAAACTATCTTAGAAAATGTTTTGTTTGAATTCCCAGATGATTTACATAATAGATTATAACAGCTGCTATAACAATCCCAAACTTGCTTTTTTTTTCTGAGAACTCTTTGAATTTTATAACACTACAAGTGTTTTTCCAGACCTTATTTTTTTAAATTAGCATGCCTTGAGAAAACATCTACACATATTTTCCTAGAATGGTGCTACCAACTGATCTCAGCTCAACCAACATGGAAGAATTCATAGGTCACTTGAAAGTCACCTGTTGAACCATAATGTTCAGTGAAGAAATATTTCTCCTTCTCCAGCCTAGAACTGCCAGAGAGCAGAGGGCAGCACAAAGGCTTTGCAGGGCATGCGTAGTTGCAGAACACGGGCAGAGCAGAGCCTTCTGGCAGATATCGATGTATTCCAACATTTTAATCCCATCCCTGGAATAACTAGCTCTATCCTGAGCTCCTTCTCCGGCAGAACTCCTCCTGAAGCAGTGGTAGGCCTTTTGTTTAATTCTAGCCACATGCAAAATTTATTTTGGGGATGAGCAAATAATCAATCTATTAAAAAGTTCCATGGGACATTCCGAAAGTTACTGTGAAAAATTATTGTCTGTGTGGAGCTGAGATGCTGCATTATAGAATTAGCTCATAAAATAGTATCATGTGTAATTGCATTCATGTTGTCACTGTCTCTTTGTAAATCTCCAGAGATTTACAGCACCACACACTGGAGCAAGACTATCTAATATTTATAATGTTTCACTATTTTCATCTACTTGGAACAAAACCTACAGACTTATAGAAAATCCAACATGAAGTGTCAGAAATAGCAGCGTCCACTGGCAGGATTTATAGCAGTCCACACAACGCAGGCAGACACAATGCCACAGTAATTGCAAGCTACCAAACAGCTGCATGGCATTTACTCAAAATACTTTATGCATTTAACACACTTATTGAGCGGAACTTGAAATAGGCTCATTGTTTATTTGGGCACGTCAGAGGGGAAATTTTGTTTCTTTACTAGACCTACAGAGTATAAACAGATCAGGATCGTAAAACCCTTTCATCGTACTGCCACAGGTAAAAACAATATTTTAACTAATGACAGCTTTGGTTGGGGAAAAATTAAAAGGCTTCAGAACTTTTCCTATAGTTTAACTCCAGATCCTGCCTGGAAGTGGACAGCCAGACTGTTCTTGCATAGCTTTCATATCAGAAGCGAGTTATTTACAGCTTTCTGAAACATTTAGGATTTCATCTTAACATTTCCTAATTTATGACCAGAAGACACAGGGCAGGGGCATGCAGCTTTCTGATTCCTGCTAGCAGGCAGCAGCCAAACTCTTCAGTGAGAGGGAAACAATCTCCTTGCAGTTCATAGGGACTTAAAATATATGCCCGAGCTTCTTAGAGAAGCTCTGATGTCAATGGGAAATTTGCCAGACTAAGAAAGGAAGAATTTGGTCCTTTCTCTGACAACTACTGACAACTCTGCACAATTTTATGTTGTTAGGATTTTTTAATTAAAACTACTTATCTTCAGTACACAATTAAACTTAAAAGGAAAGAGTATCTAAATATGAAGCTCAGTTTGTAAATTAGTCTCCAAATCCTATTTTTCATCCAAAAAAATTTAAAATTCCAGTGTTTCTGAGATTTCCTAGATAAGCAAGTCCATGTATTTTTCAGGGGTGGGTTTTGTTTAAAATAGTTGTGCTTTTTGCTCCACTCACTAAATATCATGAGAAGGAGAAATATGATATTAAACAGGATCTGATCCTAAACTTATGGCTCCAGTGGGAACAGACTAAAACCCATTAATAGCATATCCCAGCAGAAACACTCCATTTGCTGAGCAGTGTTTACTGCATCTGAATTTTCCTAGCAGAAAACAGCATTTTCACAGTCAAGTCCCAATATTAGCAGGGAAATAATTAAGTGAAATTCGTAGAGCTGTGGTGAGGTTAGGGAGTATAAAGGAGAATCCTTTGTTGCTATACTCCTTGCCAAAGAAGAATATAAATTTGATAATCTGGTCAATTTTCAACTTTTAATTACATGGCTGAAAGAAATGGTCACTGGCAAGGGCCTGGACAATTCTTTTAGACAGTTACTCTGTTATACAAAAATACACTTTTATCTAAAGGAAGAATACTTTGAGAAATATCCTAAAAGCAATCATTGCTCAGATAAGTTGAAGCTTGCATCATTTCCACCATCTCTGCAATACCAGCCCAGCCTTCCTACTGGCACTAACACACAAACACTCATCTTTCTGTGCCAGATGTGAATCAACAAATTCTCTTCTAGCTCAGGAATGTTACCTGTAAATAGTGTGCTGCAAACCAAAGCAAAACTGGAAAGAGATGAGAAGTCCTGTACCTGTATGGTCACCTCTGCTGTGCCTGAAGCCTGTTCCCAGCCAACAGGAGGCTCCCATTGATTTCATTGGGGTTTGGTTCGGTCCCTTATTTCAGTCTTCATGTGTTTCACCGGTTTAATGTTGTTACTCTTCCTGGCAGCCTTTGTCCACTGCTTCTTATAGGAGTGTTCAACGATTTACTGTATGATTAAAAATGTTTGCAGAAGCATGAACTACACCATATACTATCCTGATCAAACATACAGACTAAGTAACTCCTACAAAAATCACAGCAGAAAAACTGATCCACCATCTAAAAAAATAAACCAACACTTTTATTCTAGCTTTTACAAAATATCCCAAATATTTTAAACAAGCTCAACAGTTTTAAGCACCTGTATTAAGAGAGACACGCAAGCAGTAGTTGAAAATAAAAATTAATAAGTAAATCTATATGCCTCAAAAAAAACAGACTGACACTAAAACTGCTGTAAACAAATAACCTGCTTCACTCACCTGTGTGAAAGATAATGAATTTGATTTAAATAAAGACACTTGTATTAGGTATGTAACTGCCTATATTATAACTCTACTTCCTAAAGTAAAAATGCCAGCAATCAAAAATCTAAGGGTTCAACAGCTTTCAAAAAATTGTAAAGTTAAGACAAGAAGAATCCATTCTAGAATAATTAAGCATGTGTCTTTTTATAAGCAAGAAAAAATATCTGGAATGGTGTGATGCTGGAATTGCATTTACAAATTCAGATTATATTTATAATATTACTTCACTTGTATTGCAGAGCTGGTGGAAATACATTTCCATTCCACACTGCATTCTCACAGATTAGTATTTTTGGGATATTTCCTAGATGATAGTTCTTTAGGTATCAAGTAGGAACTCCACTTGCTCTATTAGGAATTTTTTTTACTGCACAATATGGTAAAACTTAAAATGCCACCGAAATCTCTCTCCATTACAGTACTTCTTGCTGTCTCGGATGTAAAATTTAACTATTTAAGGGAGTCAAAGAAAGGTGAAATTTTAAATGCAAAATATTACCTATTTTCAGGAAGAAAAAAAAATGCTCTCCTTTCAGAAATTTCAGGAATACTACATGTAGTATCTATTTCTAACATGTGAGCTGCTGGAGCTTCCTTGGCCTGCAGCCTCCAAAGGTATCCTGTTGGGGTGGCTAAACATTTTTTTCTATAAATTGTTAATAAAATCTACTTGAAATAAAATGGAGAAAGTGATATACACTAATATCTGCATGGGGTTATTATCAGCTTCTGAGGTGACCATTTTATATTCTGGCTACACAATGTGTGCAGAAAATGGGCCTGAGAAAGAATTTGGATTTTGACATAATTTGGTTTATATTTTTTTACTAGAAGTGAAATGTCTGGCACATCATTCATTTCTTTCTGGAAGGTGCAGATTTGAGGACATGTTCAACCCTTCTCTAAGTTTATAAAGTTTCAGAATTAAAGGGAACTGTTCTAAGATCCTGCCCTCTAGATCTCCCTTTTAGATAATGAAGTTTCTGAAGGGATTGTTCAACACGGACTGAGGAGGAAAGCAAAAAAAAAAAAAAAGGGGGGGGAAGAAAATGAAAGAAAAGCATATGTTTTTGCATTGCTTCTGAGTTTATTCAGAAATATGTCCATCTGGGTGAAACAGCTCACTCCCCAGCAAATTAATAGTCTGATGATTCAGGGAAATGTAGAGCTAGGTTCTCAGCTGTAAAATTCATGTAAATGTAAAAAGGAGTGCATGGAAGTGAACCTAGTCTGGTAGGACAGACATTTTTCGCAGGTTAATTTGGAAACAATAACCTCCTAATAAAATGCCGAGGTTACAGCAGTTTTATTAAAACATCTTCAAATATAAAGGATCAAATTCTCTCAGACTCAGCTGCACACCGCTGAGGAACCTGAGCAGAGGTATCGTTTATTAGGAGGAGACTCATTAGAGTGGGTGGGGGTGTGGATTCGCTGTCTGCCGGGAACTCGCTGCTTCAGCTTGAAGTTTTGCCGGAGGAGCTCAGGATCGGCCCATGGGCTATGTCCCTTCCCCTTCCGCCCGCGGCAGGGAGAGGATGGTTCTCACCTCTTCCACTGGGGAAAAAAGAATATTACCCTGCTCTGGGGAAACGCTCCGTTGTCTTAGAACAGCAATCCCTGGCAAAACCTGCCTGGTCAGTGCAGGAGTGTCCGCAGATGCTCAACAAATGGTCGGTTAAAACCCGAAATGCGGTTTCCTTCTCTTTTTTTTTTCCCTTCCAAATTTT